>CM067218.1:116728317-117258316 GCA_034190945.1 Octodonta nipae
GCCCCGAGGACCAATAAGCAAAAACCAGCGCTACATTGTACGCTGCTTATAAAGAAAGGCGAGAAGAGCTCCCATGCAGATATCTTGCGAGGTATCAAGAATGATCCCACCTTGCAGGATATAGGCAAAAAAGTCAATAAGATCCGACGAACAGCTAAGGGAGATCTCCTTTTGTTATTCGCTAAGGCAGACGCTCAGGAGATGGAGCGCTATTGTAACGCCATCAAGAATAAGCTCCCAAGCGGGGCCACTGTACAATCTCGAATACCGCAAATCGAGATTGAAATTAAAGACCTGGACGAGATCAGTACCAAGGAAGAGGTAGTAAACCTGCTCAAAGATAATATCGACGGCCTGGCAGAGATCACTGAGGAGGCAGTGAAATCACTTCGACGGGCATATAGATCAACACAAACGGCAGTTGTTTGTCTCCCAGAGGTCCAGGCCAAGAAAGCCATCGCACTTGGAAAGCTGAAACTTGCGTGGGGCACAGTACGTGTTCGCGAGAGGATCAGCCTTCGACGGTGCTTCAAATGCTGGCACTTTGGGCACAACGCCCAGGCGTGCAGAGGCAAGACTGACCGAAGCAGTTGTTGTCACAGATGCGGAGGCGCTGGTCACAATGCCTCGGCTTGTCAACAACCTGCCAAGTGCTTACTCTGCAAAGAGAAAGATAGTAGGTCAGACTGCCGGCACGTTGCGGGTAGTTGGAAATGTCCGATCTACCAACAGGCGATGAGAGCAGCACAAGCCCGTAAATGAAAGTTCTGCAACTCAACCTCAACCATTGCGAAGCAGCCCAAGACCTACTGGTACAGCGGGTGCGGGAATTGGGTTGCGACGTAGCCATAATCTGCGAGCAGTACAAAAACTTCGACACCCTGTCCTGGGTAAATGACACAACGGACAGAGCAGCGATATGGGCTTGCGGTAAACTTCCGTTCCAACAACTCCCCAATACCCCCGAACCATGGCTTGTGAGAGCCAAAGTGGGAGGGGTCCACTTCTATAGCTGCTATGCACCTCCTAGTGCACAGCTCGAGGAGTTCGAGTTATTCTTGGACACCTTGGCAGAGGATGTACGGAAGCGTGAATCGGTCGCCATCGCAGGAGATTTCAACGCCTGGGCAATTGACTGGGGATGTCGGGAAACGAGCGCGAGAGGACGAGCTCTCCTTGAGACCATGTCTTCGCTCAACCTGGTACTACTCAACACAGGAGCCGTAAGCACATATCGCAAAGGCACAGCCAGCTCCATTATCGACGTAACATTCGTTAGCAGCAACCTAATTAAAGGGGGCTGTGAGTGGCGGGTCGATGAGGAGTTTACTAATAGCGACCACCAAGCTATTATTTGGGAAATCAACACCACTCCCAAACGAAGATTGTGTGTCAGTCGTGCGAGGTCACAGCCAGTCGGCTGGAACAAAAATGCTTTCGATGCTGATTCATTCGCCTTGGTTATGGAGCAGGAACCATTGTCAATAGCAACAAGCGCAGAAGCCACTGCCAAAGAGGTAATGACAAGCGTTGTCAAGTCCTGCGATGCTTCCATGCCAAGGAGACGGCAGAACAACAGCCGCCCACCAGTTTACTGGTGGAACGACACGATCTCACAACACCGACGAGAGTGTCTCAAAGCACGAAGGCTGCATCAACGAGCACGGAGACGCGACAGGGTCACAACAGAAGAACTAAGGCTCGACTATGAGATCAAAAGACAACAACTACGAAGAGCCATTCTCTCAAGCAAGAGATCCTACTGGAAGGAGTTGTGTGACGAAGTTAATCAAGATCCATGGGGAAAACCGTATAAAATTGTGATGCATAAAATTAAGGCCCCTCCCATGACATCAACGAACTGCCCCGAATCATTGCACCGCATTGTCACTCACCTGTTTCCTGCGAAGCCTGAGCTACCCGCTTATCCTTCGTGGCAGGTGAGGGACGAAGATATACCATCAGTGACTATGAATGAGCTGATGGGCGCGTGCAACCGGCTCCAAAACGGTAAGGCTCCCGGTCCAGATGGCATACCTAACATCGCGCTAAAATGCGCCATAGCCAATAGGCCTGACATGTTTCTACACATGTATGAGACCTTCCTAAAGCAGGAGGTTTTCCCGACTAAGTGGAAAAAGCAGAGGCTTGTGCTCCTACCTAAAGGGGGAAAGAAACCTCCCGACGAACCGTCATCATATCGTCCCCTCTGTATGTTGGACTCTGCGGGAAAGCTCCTTGAAAGGTTAATAGCAGATAGGCTGGAGCCCTACGTTGAGCCGAAACTTTCCACCAACCAATTCGGGTTCAGAAAGGGGAGATCAACCATCGATGCCGTGAAACTCGTTACCAACATCGCCAGAGAGGCTATCTCGGGAAAGAGATGGAAAAGAGGTGGAAAAAAGTACTGTCTAATAGCCACCCTAGATATCAAGAACGCCTTTAACTCGGCCCGCTGGGACAGCATTTTGGAGGCTCTTGCCAGGATGGAAGTTCCGCAGTACTTGCGCAGAATGGTTTCAGCGTATTTCAAGGACCGCATCTTGTTGTACCAAACTGAAAATGGGCAAGTAGACTATAAGATCACAGGAGGTGTACCTCAGGGCTCTGTTCTTGGCCCCCTCTTATGGAACGTAATGTACAACGACCTGCTCCGGCTCGGTCTGCCTGAGGGCGTCAGGCTAGTGGCATTCGCCGATGATGTGGCATTGATCATAGTGCGCAAGCACATAGAGGAGATACAAACAACCTTCCCATTCGCTATAGCCACAATTCAGCATTGGATGCTCGCAGCGGACTTGAGTTTAGCAGAACAAAAGACCGAAACACTTCTTGTTAGCAGTCGAAAGGCAAGGGAAACCATCACCCTCAAAATAGGCGACACCTACATACAGTCGCAGCCCTTCATCAGCTATTTGGGGGTGCTCCTGGACACACGGCTCAACTTCAAAGAGCACATAATCGCGGCCAGCAAGAAAGCAGCTGGGGTACAGGGGGCATTATCTAGAATAATGCCTAATGTCGGAGGCCCTAGACAGATGAGAAGACAGCTACTGGCAACAGTAACTACTTCTGTTTTGTTGTACGGGGCACCGGTATGGGAGAAATCGCTCGAGCTACCATCGTACCGCCGGAAAATGAAATCAGTCCAGCGGCTCTCAGCGATTCGAGTGGCACCATCCTACCGCACTGTGTCTTACGAGGCGGTGAGTGTGATTGCCTCTACCCTGCCAATCGACATCCTGGCTGCAGAAAGGGGACGGTTTTATCGCAGAAAGTTAGAAAAAGACCAACCGACAGGAAACAGCGATGAAAGAGCCATGAGTCTAGGGCAATGGCAGGAGAGGTGGGACAGCTCTACTAAAGGCCGGTGGACATATCGATTGATACCTAACATCAGTCGTTGGGTCAACCGCCAACATGGGGAGGTTGGGTTCTACATCACTCAACTCCTGACTGGACATGGATGCTTTCGAGCATACCTCCACAGGTTCAGGAGGGCAAACTCCCCAAACTGCCCACACTGTACGGACGTGATAGAGGACGCGGAACACGTGTTCTTCTCCTGCCCCCGGTTTCAGGATCAACGTGCTGAAGTGGAGAGGATTCTGGGGACTAATATCGTCCCAGAACAATTAGTAGAAGCCATGCTGAAGGGCCCCCAAGCCTGGAATTTGGTATCAGATTACGCGGAGATTATCCTCAAAGAACTCCGCGATACGTTCGAGGAGTAGGCTTTAGAAGCTTCCAATGTAAGAGCAGTAAACATCTGCAATGAACCACCCTTGCGAAGTAGTATTGAGTAAGAGTGCCGCAGGGGACCATGGTTGTAGGAGAAAGAGGTTAGGGCGTTGAACGGTGCTAAACCCGCAGTTACGCACAAATTCGTTGCATGCAATTTCGTGACAGTCTCATGGCGGTACGAAAAATGCAGGTAGGAACAAACCTTCAGTAAACATAAAACTTTATCATAAAACATGAAGTATGTTCCAATTGACGCCCGAAAATTAAGGCACAGAGCGACAAAAAAGCAAAGAGATTAATAGTGTAGAGCAAGTGAACTAGCGAAATTCATGCAATATTAATAGAAAGAGAGAGAGAATAAGCGTGTCTTTCCTGATTGGTCAGTGTCAGTGGTGACGCGTACTATTGAAAGGGTAGAGACATAGCAAGCGCTCCCTGATATTGTCTTTCTCTTTCTACTGTTATTACACTGCAACTTACAATAACGCCCATACCTAATTCACTTTACGTATAAACCTCTTTGCAAAAAAGTCGCAAAAACAATTTGTGTTCTAGTAATAGGCCTTTATGTAATTGAAGAAAATTTATGCGCGTGCGTCAACGCACTTTGTATGTGTTTATAACGTGAATATAATATTTTCAATGTAGTTTACTAATCAACTATTAGTAGTAAAGTTTTAATAGTTATAAACTTAAAGTGAACTATCAGTATAACGATTTTAATTAGCATATAAAACATTTTATCAATAAAGAATGGAGCAAAAAGCATTAATGTCATGGAATATCTGGGAGCCATATGTACAGTAAATCATTTTTGGAGAATTTATTCGACTTTATTATTTTTCCAAAGTCTTGTATCGAATCCCATTGAAAGCTTATTAAATCAACGAAAAGAATAAACAATTCAAAGTTTATATAAAATGTGCTAAATAAGATTTAAGAGGTAGAAATGTGAACTAAGTGATGATCGATTACAAGTAATTGTTTATGTGTATGTGTTTTTAAGACAATAACTTGCTAAAAGATGTAATGTAAATACAGTTGTACATAATGTACTGTGGCCAGACATACATATAGTTGCAAATTGAGTTTAAATAAATATTTTTATACTGAATTTTTTATTTTATTTGGACCAACTGTAAAGCCTTCAGTAGTATTATATACAATTTTTGTACAGATTTCGTGAAAATCTTATAAATTAACTTTCATAAATCTGTCAGTCGAAAGATGAATAGTCAACATAATTTAAATCACAAATTGTAGTAAAAAAGACAATGACTGATATAACCATATTAATAATAAATTAATTGAATATGTATTTTGTACTACCAATGTTTATTTTATTAATTATCAATATGAGTATCATTTTTGTCCTAACCTGTCAAATACATCAGCCTTTTTTTCACCTTGTGGAAGAAAATATCACTTTAATCACCATTATAATTTAATGCTTTAATTGAAGAATATACAAATAAAGCTCCACTAATTAATATTTCAGTTAACTTCATTGATAGTAACGGTACTAATACTAGTTTCCTATGTATATTTGTGAAAAGTGCACGAAACTTTCATATTTTCGCCTTTAAAACATGCCAAAGGCGCCTGCGAGGGTGAAAAGATCTATGAAAACAGCCTATATAGGCCTTTTCATATTCGAAAAAAAAATTATGCGCATGCGTCAACGTCTGTCAATTTTTTCGTGCACTTTTATGTTTGTTTATAACGTGAATACAATATTTTCAATGTAATTTACTAATTTAGTTTTAGTAGTAAAGTTTTAATAGTTATAAACTTAAAGTGAACTATCAGTATAACGATTTTAATTAACATGTATAACATTTTACCAATAAAGGATGGAGCAAAAAGCATTAATGACATGGAATATCTAGGAGACATATGTACAGTAAATCATTTTTTTGGAGAATTTATTTGACTTTATCAGTTTTCCAAAGCCTTGCATCCAATCTCGTCGAGAGCTTATTAGATCAACGAAAAGAATAAACAGTTCAAAGTTTTTTTAAAATGTGCTAAATGTGACTTATGAGTTAGAGATATGAACTAAGTGATGGTCGATTACAAGTAATTGATTATTGTTACGGGAATTCATCCGACAGCTGGTGCAATCGGCCATCAACCAATTCGTGGAAGGGACATTATTCCGATAAATTCTGGGAATCCGAAATGTTTGTCTCTCAACAGGCAGACCGCTGCCGTTACTGGGAATTCCCTTAAAGCTTCCAGAACATTAAATAGTTTCCCGATGGTTCGTGGACGTACCAGATAATTCCAAGATAAATATATAAATAAGAACAGCTGGCGATAGGAGGCATTCAGTTTTCGTCGGTCGTATTGTACAGTTAAGATAAAATGTAAATAGTAGTTTCTGTGAATATAAATTTGTGTAAAAGTAATGGAAATAAATTAGAGTGAGTTGGACTGTGTTTTTAAATAAATCCAAGAACTGAACTGAACCCGCGTGTGAAAATAAAAACATTACAGTGGTGACAGGTGTGCCGTTTATTTGTGGAACTTTAGAAGTGGAAAATAAATAGACTGACAATGCTTGGAAACGTGAATTTGGACCAATTGAAAGTGACGGACTTAAAAAAAGAACTTGAGGAAACGGATTTAGAAATTAGTGGAAAGAAAAGTGAATTAGTGCAACGGCTACGAGATGTCCTAATAAGTGAAGTTAACGATCCCGATACTTACTTGTTTGAAGTTTTTGGCAATGGAGACATGAGTATGCTATTAAAAAAATTGGAGGAAAATTTAAAAGAAACCTTACAAGAAAAATTACAAGACAATTCTAAGTCTTTAGAGGATAAATTGCTGGAAAATTCTGTAAACTTGAAAGAGGCGTTAGAAGATAAATTAGCAGAAAATTCTAAAACCCTGGAAGACAAATTACTGGAAAATTCTAAATCCCTAGAAGAAAATTTGACAAGCATTTTACAGAAAAATGCAGCAATGCTGGAAGAGAAAATATCCTAGAATGAAGCTCAAATGGAGGGACTAAAGCAAACAATAGTCGAAGACAGTCAAAAATGAAACGCGGGTAGAAGAGCTAAAGCAGACAATAGTCGAAAATGAAACGCGGATAGAAGACCTAAAACAGATAATGGAGGGTGAGATCAGCAAAATAAGAAAACAGGTAGTCACAATACAAAGGGGAGAGACTCCACCAAAGATTGAAAGCAGAAACAGTCCAGAAGTAGTGGATTCGAAAATTGGCCTCGAAGGAGCAAGACACAAAATGAAACTTCCACAATTTGATGGGAAACGTCATGGACTAACTATAGGCTGCAGCAAAGTTAAACGGATAGTCAGCAGAGGAAAAAGCAATAGCATTAACCCTCGCCCTAAGAAGGGATGCTGCAGATATTTTGCAAACATTGAATACCTCGGAGCAAGAAGACTACCAACAACTAGTCAAACATTTAAAACTGAGGTATGGTCAGACACATTTGGAGCACGTTTATCACTCCCAATTGAAAAATCGCCACCAGAAAGCGAATGAATCCTTACAAGAATTTGGAGCTGATATTGCCCGTCTCGTTCGCCTTGCCTATCCAGCCACACCGGAAAACGTGATGGAAAGGTTAGCAGTCCAAGCTATTTTTGATAGACTCCGAGACCAAGAAGCCAGACAAGCACTGATACTAGCTCGACCGACTCGAGCTCTGGAATTTGAGGCTGCGAAAAATACCTGTAGAGGTCAGGGTAGAGAAAGAGAATCAGAGGATGGCGGAAATGTTGAAGCCGCTGTAAGGAAGATAGTAGAGGAAGTCCTTACAAAACAAAGACTAATGAGATATCGGAAGTGTCGTAAGATAGGCCATATCCAGAGTGGTTGCAAGGAGAGCAACGGAGTACCGACTTCGACGTCAGAACATCGCGTTGGAACGAACTATAAGAACGCTGATGTCTTATCCAAGAGACCAAGCCCTGATAATTGTAAACATGGTCAGCGAACCGAAGGCAAAAGAGCTGCTCTCTGTAGAACTACCGCCGTAGATGACCATTGGCAATTTGAGGAGATCCGAAAAGACCAGAGATTAGATCCAGATTTGAAAGAGGTTATCCGGTGGAAGGAAGAAGCGCGCAAACCTACGTGGCAGGAGATTTCCCGATACTCACCAACCATAAAGTCGTACTGGGCTCAGTTGAACTCCCGCATCCTGAAGAATGGACTTCTGAAGCGCGACCTGGAGACTGCAGAGGGAGGAAACGACAGAAAACAGATTGTAGGTTCCAGAAATAGGAGACAAGAGGTTTTGCGAGAACTACATGATGGTACAACTGGAGGTTATCTGGGAGTGATGATAACCCCGAGGAAGTTAAGAGAACGGTTCTATTGGGTGAACTGCCAAGCAGATGTTAAGGATTGGTGCCGGAAATGGACAGTTTGTGCAGCAAGTAATGGGCCTCAGAAGCGACCAAAAGCAATATAACGTGGGCAGTCCATTCGAAAGAATAGCCATTGATGTTGCCGGTCTATTTCCTGAATCCGACTCTGGAAATAAATACATTGTGGTGGTGATGGACTATTTTAGTAAATGGGCCTAAGCGTATGCCTTGCCGAATAAAGAAGCCTTGACTGTTGCCGATGTCCTTGTCAAGGAATGGATCAGTCGCTTTGGTGTTCCCTTGGAATTGCACTCAGACCAAGGTAGAAATTTTGAATCTACCCTTTTCCAAGATGTCTGCAAACTTCTTAAGATCAATAAAACACGGACGACAGCATTACACCCGCAGTCCGATGGAATGGTAGAACGGATGAATAGAACCATTAATCGCCATTTGTCAAAGGTAGTCTCTGACCACCAAAGAGACTGGGACCAGTATCTTCAATGTTTCTAATGGCATATCGTTCATCTGTGGACGAGTCCACGGGTCAGACCCCGGCAAGCGTTATTATGGGACGAGAGTTACGACTACCATGCGATTTGAAGTTTGGATGTCCCCCAGGAGAAGAGACTGCAGGTGAAGACTATGTCAGCCATTTACGTCGGAAGATGGACGACATACACCAACGAGTCCGATTAAATATCGAGAGAATGCCAGTGCGCGAATGAAGGAAGCCTATGACATCAGAGCCGAAGGCCGGGAATTCCAAGCTGATGATCTTGTTTGGTTGTATAACCCGCAACGTCGTCGTGGATATTCGCTTAACTTACAAAGATCTTGGGAGGGGCCGTACCAAATTGTGAAGAAAATCAACGATGTTGTCTACAGAATAAAGATGCTACCCCAGGGAAAACCAAAGGTGGTACATTTCAACAGGTTAGCTCCTTATGCCGGAAGTCATGACGGCGAAGTTGAACAAGCCCAAGTCCGAAGCATCCAACCACCGGATGATGAGATGACCTTCGAACAGTTTATGGCACTGTACTCTGGTCGGCAGAAAGTGCAGCACGTGACCACAGAGGAACCCCGAGACCTGTTTGAGGTGCCCATAGAATATGCCCTGGCTCATTGTGTAGCTCGATATCTCCGGATATCCAGAGGAATAGTCAAGGTGTTTGCCAAAAGTACGGTCAGTTCCAGAAGCTACGGGAGCAAGATCCAGCGGTAGGGAAGGTCCTTCATCTCGAAGATAAACAACCAGTGGGTACCAGAGACATTTTATTTTATTTGGTAACGAAAGCATTCTCGCAGGACAAGCCAACATATAGCGATCTTTGGAAGACTCTGGTAGAATTGAGGAATGTGATGATGGAGAAGAATCTGATGAAATTCGCGGTCCCAAAGATAGCCTGCGTGTTGGATGGACTGAATTGGAGGGTGGTGAGAAGTATGATGGAAACAATCTTTCGATTCAGTGGCGTCGACATCCTGGTATGCTGTCTCAATACTCGCAGCCCAGATTCGAAGACCGTTGATTGTTACTTCCACCAAACTTCCCGTTGTCGAAATGGAGAGTCCTGCAAATATCGTCACACCAGGAAGGATTCTGCGACATTCCGGGACGAAATGGTCTTAAGGAGGGGGCAATATTACTAGAATTCATCCGACAGCTGGTGCAATCGGCCATCATCCAATTCGTGAAAGGGACATTATTCCGATAAATTCTGGGAATCCGAAATGTTTGTCTCTCAACAGGCGGACCGCTGCCGTTACTGGGAATTCCCTTAAAGCTTCCAGAACATGAAAGAGTTTTCCGATGATTCGTGGACGTACCAGACAATTCCAAGATAAATATATAAATAAGAACAGCTGGCGATAGGAGGCATTCAGTTTTCTTCGGTCGTATTGTACAGTTAAGATAAAATGTAAATAGTAGTTTCTGTGAATATAAATGTGTGTAAAAGTAGTGGAAATAAATTAGAGTGAGTTGGACTGTGTTTTTAAATAAATCCAAGAACTGAACTGAACCCGAGTGTGAAAATAAAAACATTACATTATGTTAATAAAGATACATATATGTGTTTATGTGTAAGTGTTTTTATGATTATTTGTACCAACTGTATAGCGTCCAGTAATATTACATACAATTTTTGTACTCGATATCATGAAAATCTTATAAATTAACTTTCATATATCTGTCAGTCGAAAGATGATTAGCCAACATAATTTAATTCACAAATTGTAGTAAAAAAGACAATGAGGATAAAACCATACTAATAATAAATGAATTAAATTTATATTTTGTATTACTAATATTGACTTTATTAATTATTAGTATTTTAATTACTTCAAATAAAATATGAGGATCATTTTTGTCCTAACCCGTCAAATAGATCAGCCTTATTTTCGCCTTGTGGGCGAAAATATCACTTTAACCACCATTATAGTTTAATGCAGTTATTTGCTTTAATTGAAAGACGTACAAATAAAGCTCCACTAATTAACATTTCAGTTAATATTCATTGATAATAAGGGTATTAATACTAGTTCCCCATATGGATATTTGTGAAAACTGCACGAAACTTTCATATTCCCGCCTTTTTGACACGCCAAAAGCGCCTGCGCATTACAACGGGTAAAAAGATCTATTATGACACCATTTTACATTGTAATAAAGGACAAATTTATTGTTGTATGATCTGTGCTTATTATTGACACAAATTATTCACTATTTGTGTTGTATGATCTGTGAACGAATCTGTGAAACAGAGTGGTTATAAAAGTAAAGTTTATTTGGCTGATAGTTATAATCCTAATATAAAATCAGGAAATATAATTTAACTAGTACGTCGTACAGGGATGGAAAGTTCGCCTTTAAACAAAGTAAGTTTTAATTGAAGAGAGTTTTGAATATTTAAATAGGTCATGAGATCAATACAATAGAGATGTATTTTGGATTAGAGATAAATTTTACACATATTTTTAGAATCAGATTGTTTCTCTGCCAATTTTTTTATTATTAACTGCATACATTCAAAAACTGCAATCTACATTGTTATCATAGGCTCATCAGCTCTACAGAAAAGCAGAGAATCTTCTTAAACACAAAAAATATGATGATTGTATTCAGTGTCACAGACAGGCAGTAGAATATTTACAGGAAGCAAATAAATTGACTGATAACAGTAAATCAATAGAATCGTTAAGATTACAACAGGAATACCATCAAAAAGCAATTGATGTAGTTCGTATGAAAAAAAGGCAACATCATATAGAACAAACTCGAAAAGAAGAGAGGAAAGGCTCCCTGTCAAGTATCGAAATGGATAGCAGCCAAGGGGATTTAGAAACTGCCATTTATAGGGCTATAGATTTACATGACTCCCTCATTGATTATTTAGGTAAGATGTATTTTTATAATTGGATGATGAATATATTAAATAGGTTTTGTCATAGAGACCAGTGGCCAAGAATTCCCCACTTGAGTAGCAGCGAATTTTTCAAAACTGGTCTCTACAAATAAATCCAAAGTGTAATGGATTTGGTTCAAACTTGATTAACAGGATTTTGGTGATCTTCCTGTGCTTCACTTATATTCACTAGAAAAAATATATTTATATATATTATCCTAAATGAGGTACTTATTTGAAAATTCTGTCATATTTTGAGGTGCCAATCTCAACAGCTGGGCCAACACACAATTTTTGGAGAATTTTTCAAGCCATTGGAATTGTTGGCAACTGATCTGTATGTACAAACCTAATAATTTCAGTACACTGTCCCTCTCTACACTTGGATTTTTTAAAACTGCTCAATGGATTTTAACACAGTTTCTAACAAAAGAGAGATACTTGTCTTGTTAATAATGTGAAGGTTTCAAGTTTGATCCATGATTCATTGAAACTTTTTGTGGGCCTCTAGAAGGTTTAGATTCACACTTGGACCTTGCATGTGGAACTGTGATCAGGTTCTAGGGTTTTTTAGATCATAAATGATTGGGCTGATTTTGTTGAAATTGTTTGTTTATCTTTAAATGGGATAGATTTATAATTTAACCCAGTAGGTGGCGGCACAATCGGGTTGTAGATTATTGGGCCAATTATGATGAAAGTTTTTGTGTGTGCTTAAGTAGGCAGTTGGTGGTAATGTGATTAGGTTGTAGAAAATTTTGCACTTTTTTATATCTACATAATTTTTTTTTGATTCATTCAAATTTTTTGCATGTAATTGAGTGGGTTTAGAGTGATACTTGGGCCGGTTAATGGCACTGCTATCAGGTTGTAGGGAATTTTTTCAACTCCTAAAGAGTTTAAGTTGATTGTGATTTGTGATGAAACTTTTTGTGTGTTTGAGTGGGTTAGAGTTACAGTTTAACCCAATAGAGATAATGCAATCAGGTGATTAAGTTCAAGGAATTTATAAAATATTTGTATTAAAAATTAAGCCAATTGTTCTACCTCGAGGGGAACCGGTTTGGGCCAGCTAGTTTTAAATATGTAAATGCTGTGGAACCTTTGGTGTCACAAATGTAAAAACACAGTTTTGCACCATAACACTGAACCTTTATTTATACACTCAATGCAGTTTTAACAACTCTAAATTGTCCTCCTGAAGGAGTAAACCAAACACACACAAAGTTTGGTTTATTCCTTGATGATGAATAAAAAATATATTTTTAAGAAATAAGTTTTTAATTCGTTAAAATTGAATCTTCAACCGCAAATTTCGGGAGCAATTTTTAATAATTTTTTTTAAACAATATTATTAGTACATATAGTTAATTATTATGAAGTTATAAAGTTAAATTTACAGTGTCAACTCAAAATGATGGTCTAAACTGTGTTAAATAATGTTATTCCAGCACAAGACTGTAATACTCTAATTAACTCAGGAAAACACTAAATGTTCTCGAATTATGAATTTCCGGAAACCATCTAATACATACATATATATATATATATATATATATATATATATATATATATATATATATATATATATATATATATATGTGTGTGTGTGTGTGTGTGTGTGTGTGTGTGTGTGTGTGTGTAAATATTTGTTTTTAAGTTTTCGCGGGCACTAAATGTTTTGGGTGGTTTCCGGGAATTCATCCGCGTAGTTGATAACTGATCCCTGCCGGGATCGATGGTAAAGTGACGACGTTTCGGCAGAATCACATCTGCCCTCTTCAGGTCGGTTCGCATAATTCTCGTAGCTTCTGCTTTCGCTTCTAGTTACTCGAATACTGATATTTCCAGGAGTGCACGGTGTTATATAGTCGTGGCTCGGCGCCTATTGGTTGGCTCCGCGAACGGCTGCGTGTGATTGGCCCTCGGCGCTCAGTGGGCACGCCTCCCGCCTACTGATTTGTTATTTCCGGTTGAGTTGTTATTGGACGGATCCGGGCCGGTACGGTGTTTAATAGAATTTTCCAACAATTCGATAAGTTCTGGATTTCATTGCGTGCGATTAGACTGTGAGGCCTCTTCGCTATTTCAATTGCCTCTCTTACGAGTCTTGATTTCGGGTGTTCTATATTTGCCAGTACTCTGGTGTTCTCAAAGTATATTCGGTGTGACGTCGTGGTGGCGTGTTCCGCAATGGATGTTGTTTTTTCCTGCTTTCTTATAGCATTCTGGTGTTCATCACGTCTAGCTTGAATTCTTCTGTTAGTTTGCCCCACATAGGTTTTATGACAGTCTGCACATGGAATCTCGTACATTCCCTATTGTTCTAAAGGGATCTTCGTCTTCGGAGTCCTCAACACCGTGCTTATTTTTCTGTCTGTATTGAAAATAATATCGATTTTGCGTCTCCGTAGAATTCTTGCAATACTGTCCGTGGTACCCTTGACATACGGTAAATAAGCCTTGGTTATTGGTGTCTCATGCTCCCCGTCTTTTCATCTCGGTTTTGACTTTAGGGCTCTTTGAATATTTCGGTCTGTAAATCCGTTTTGTTTCAGAGCTGTTTTTAAACTGTCCATTTCTTGTTTGATGTTGTCCTGGTCAGCTAGTCTTCGTGATCTGGTTACTGAAGTTTTGACGACGGCTTGTAGTTGGGCTGGGTGGTGATGAGAATTAGCTTGAAGGTATCTGTTGGTGTGAGTTGCTTTCCTATATACTGTATGGCCAAGGGTTCCATCTTCCTTCCTATTTATGAGAACATCAAGGAATGGCAGTTGATTATTGGCTTCAACCTCCATGGTGAATTTTAGTTTGTGATGGATGCCATTAAGGTGGCCTAAAAATGTGTTAAGGTGTTCCCTCCCATGAGGCCAAATCACAAAAGTATGTTCTTAATACTAAACTCCTAGATATCTACCTACAGGTAAGCAATACACTCCACTCGATAATATGGGATAAATTCGATGAAATTAGCGAATTTATGGCCGAAACGAATGCAGAGTTGACAACAATGCAACAACAGACAAAATTTAACAAATTGAAGGTCCAACAGAAGCCCTAAAACGATTTTTTTTCTCGGAAAATAACGGGCACAGTCTAACCTCAAGGCAATTGGAAACGAATAGAACCGTTTATAACTTATCTTTCAAAACTTTAGTAACCAGATCACAAAGACTAGCTGACCAGGACAACATCAAACAGGAAATGGACAGTTTAAAAACAGCTCTGAGACAAAACGGATTTACAGACCGAAATATTCAAAGAGCCCTAAAGTCAAAACCGAGACGAATAGACGAGGAGCATGAGACACCAATAACCAAGGCTTATTTACCGTATGTCAAGGGTACCACGGACAGTATTGCAAGAATTCTACGGAGACACAATATCGATACTATTTTCAATACAGACAGAAAAATAAGCACGGTGTTGAGGACTCCGAAGACGAGGATCCCTTTAGAAGAACTGGGAGTGTACGAGATTCCATGTGTAGACTGTTATAAAACCTATGTGGGGCAAACTAACAGAAGAATTCAAGCTAGACGTGATGAACACCAGAATGCTATAAGAAAGCAAGAAAAAACAACATCCATTGCGGAACACGCCACCACGACGTCACACCGAATAGACTTTGAAAACACCAGAGTACTGGCAAATATAGAAAACCTGAAATCAAGACTCGTAAGAGAGGCAATTTAAATAGCGAAGAGGCCTCACAGTCTAAACGCACGCAATGAAATCCAGAACTTATCGATTTGTTGGAAAATTCTATTAAACACCGTACCGGCCCGGACCCGTCCAATAACAACTCAACCGGAAATAACAAATCAGCAGGCGGGTGGCGTGCCCACTGAGCGCCGAGGACCACGCAGCCGTTCACTGAGCCAACCAATAGGCGCCGAGCCGCGACTATATAACACCGTGCGCGCTCCTCAAAATATCAGTATTCGAGTAACTAGAAGCGAAAGCAGAAGCTACGAGAATTATGCGAACCGACCTGAAGAGGGCAGATGTGATTCTGCCGAAACGTCGTCACTTTACCATCGATCCCGGCAGGGATCAGTTATCAACTACGCGGATGAATTCCCGGAAACCACCCAAAACATTTAGTGCCCGCGAAAACTTAAAAACAAATATTTACACACACACACACTCACACACACACACATATATATATATATATATATATATATATATATATATATATATATATATATATAAATATATATATATATATATATATATATATATATATATATATATATATATATATATATATATATATATATATATATATATATATATATGTATTAGATGGTTTCCGGGAATTCATAATTCGAGAACATTTAGTGTTTTCCTGAGTTAATTAGAGTATTACAGTCTTGTGCTGGAATAACATTATTTAAAAGGGATATAAACATCATTGGCGAACTGTATTGGACCTAAAAAAAATGAACATTGATCAGAGCATATGCGAAGGCATCAAAATAAAAAAGGGTTGCATATTACCACAATTTTTATTTAATTTATACTCAGAGCTAATATTTAGAGAAGCACTTGACGAAGAAATCAATAGAATTAAGATAGACGGAAATTCTAGAAACAATATTAGATATGCAGATGATACAGTTATACTCTTTGACAATCTGTTGGATTTACAAAACATTATGAACCGTTTTACATATCATTGTGGACAATTTGGCCTACAAATGAATATCTCCAAGACTCAAAAACCCTTAGGGACATAAATCTTTAAAGTAATTTGTACAAATATGTACTTTAATAAACTAATCACGGTCATTATTTGCCGGTTATCTGCGAATTTTTAAACTTAGCGAAATAGAAAGTGATGGTTTCAGTAGAAAACAGTAATTATTTTTTTTATCATACTCTATTTTAATTTAAATAAATTACATTTTTTATTATCCTTAAGGTTTCATAACATTTGATAACGGAAATTAATAAATCCTTATTATTTATCAGTCACCAGTTTTCACCTGAAAATGTTTCAATTGGGTATTTTCGGCTCAACTTTAGTGCCCAAAGAATGTTCATTAAAATTAAACAACTTGTTGACATAAAAAGATAAGATTATATAATTCTGATAAGTCTATAAGGAATAATGTTCAATTTTGATTTCTTAATCAATTAGTTATTTACATCATTCTTCCCCTACTGCTACGTTGGTTTTTTTTTACATAGTAAATGTTATCAAGCCAATAGATTAATTATGAACCCTTCAATGTATTGTTTTGTTAAATTTTTACCATATTGTTTATACCATTTTAGGTAAGAGAGGTGACAGTGATAAAGACAGTTTAAAATCGTATTCAAACAGTGATACGGACGAAAAAAATAATGATAAAAATACTGCTCAAATTGTTGGAAATAAACATCCTAAAGATGATTCCCAAATTATTGAAGAGCTCAAAGTACTTAGTGGTCAATTACGGAACTCAGTACAAACATTATTAGTTCAGTTAGATGACCGAAACAAGGAAATTGAAAAGTTGAAAGAGAAAATCAAAACATTAGAGGATGAAAAAGAAAAAGGTAATAGTAACTATATATTAATTCTATTGGATAAAAATACAGGTTGGACTCATTTATGAGTTAACTTAGTTTTAACTCATTAACAGGCAAATATATATTATCTCCAGGGTTATACATTATAGAAAAGCCAAATGAAATAAATTCATTACCTATTTGAGACATTGTATATATTTATTAAAATATCAAGTCATCAATTTTAGATTATGAATTGACATCATACATCGAAAAAAAAATCATCCCTACATTGTTTCCCCTTTGGCCGACAGTTACAAATATTCACTTAAGTTTTCTTAGATTCTTTTTCAAGATTGTTGGTGAAAGTTTCGAAAATAATAATTTACGTTGCCCCCTTAATATTGCTTAAACTATGCCCTCTGACATTATTAAAAAGTATCACTTTATTTTTGTCAATGAGCCATTACATTTGATCTGCTACATGATGCGTTAACGTTTTTTTAATTAATACTTTTTTAATTTTCCAATTTGACGCCTACAATTCAGATTGATGCGACTCCAAAAAGTTTTTATTTACATTTACTTTTATAATTTGATCCCCAAAAATAATCATAGAATTTTCGTTTTACTTTTCCTGCTAACTTTCAGTGAGATCCTATATTCTCTTTTTTTCTTCAAAGATTTTGCTTAGTAGTTTCCGAGATAAAGGAGGGGATGGGTCGAATTCCCTAAATTTACGTAAATATGTTAAACCAAATATTGTGATGTTTTTATTTTTATACTCGGGTTCAGTTCAGTTCTTGGATTTATTTAAAAACACAGTCCAACTCACTCTAATTTATTTCCACTACTTTTACACAATTTATAGTCACAGAAACTACTATTTACATTTTATCTAAACTGTTCAATACGACCGTCGAAAACTGAATGTCTCCTATCGCCAGCTCTTCTTATTTATATATTTATCTTGGAATTGTCTAGTACGTCCACGAACCATCGGGAAACTCTTTCATGTGCTGGAAGCTTTAAGGGAATTCCCAGTAACGGCAGCGGTCCGCCTGTTGAGAGACAAACATTTCTGGTTCCCAGAATTTATCGGAATAATGTCCCTTCCATGAATTGGTTGATGGCCGATTGCACCAGCTGTCGGATGAATTCTCGTAACATTGCCCCCTCCTTAAGACCATTTCATCCCGGAATGTCCCAGAATCCTTCCTGGTATGACGATATTTGCAGGACTCTCCATTTCGACAACGGGAAATTTGGTGGAAGTAACAGTCAACGTTCTTCGAATCTGGGCTGCGAGTACTGAGACAGCATACCAGGATGTCGACGCCACTGAATCGAAAGATCGTTTCCATCATACTTCTCACCACCCTCCAATTCAGTCCATCCAACGCGCAGGCTATCTTTGGGACCGCCAATTTCATCAGATTCTTCTCCATCATCAGATTCTTCAATTCTTCCATTATGTTGGTTTGTCTTGCGAGAATGTTTTCGTTACCAAATAAAAGATGTCTCTGGTACCCACTGGTTGTTTATCTTCGAGATGAAGGACCTTCCCTACCGCTGGATCTTGCTCCCGTAGATTCTGGAACTGGCCGTACTTTTGGGCAAATACCTTGGCTATTCCGCTGGACATCCGGAGATCTCGAGCTACACAATGAGCCAGGGCATATTGTATGGGCACCTCAAACAGGTCTCGGGGTTCCTCTCTCGTTACGTTGTGCTGCACTTTCTGTCCATCAGAGTATAGTGCCATAAACTGCTCGAAGGTCATCTCGTCATCGGGTGGTTGGATGCTGCGGACTTGGGCTTGGGCATCTTCGCTGTCATGACTTCCGGCATAACGGGCTAACCTGTTGAAATGTACGATCTTTGGTTTTCCCCGAGGCAGCTTCTTTATTCTGTAGACAACATCGTTGATTTTCTTCACAATTTGGTACGGCCCCTCCTAAGATCTCTGTAGCTTGGGCGAATATCCACGACGACGTTGCGGGTTATACAACCAAACAAGATCATCAACTTGGAATTCTCCGCCCGCGGCTTTGATGTAGGCTTCCTTCATTCGGGCACTGGCATTCTCAATGTTTAACCGGACTCGCTCGTGATGTCGTTCATCTTTTGACGTAGCTGGCTGACATAGTCTTCACCTGCGGTCTCTTCTCCTGGGGGACATCCAAACTTCAAATCGCATGGTAGTCTTAATTCTAGTCCCATGATAATACTGGCAGGGGTCTGACCCGTGGACTCGTGCACAGACGAACGATATGCCATTAGAAACAAGTGCAGATATTGGTCCCAGTCTCTTTTGTGGTCAGAGACTACCTTTGACAAATGGCGGTTAATAGTTCTATTCATCCGTTCTACCATTCCATCGGATTGCGGGTGTAATGCTGTCGTGCGTGTTTTATTCATCTTCAAGAGCTTGCAGACGTCTTGGAAAAGGGCAGACTCGAAATTTCTACCTTGGTCTGATTGCAACTCCAAGGGAACACCAAAACGACTGATCCATTCCTTGACAAGGACATCAGCAACAGTCAAGGCTTCCTGATTCGGCAAGGCATACGCTTCGGCCCATTTACTAAAATAGTCCATTACCACCACAATGTATTTATTTCCAGAGTCAGATTCAGGAAATGGACAGGCAACATTAATGGCGACTCTTTCGAATGGACTGCCCACGTTATATTGCTTCATAGGAGCTTTTGGTAGCTTCTGAGGCCCATTACTTGCTGCACAAACCGAACATTTCCGGCACCACTCCTTATCATCTACTTGGCAGGTTACCCTCCAGAAGCGTTCTCTCAACTTCCCCAGGGTTTTTGTTACTCCCAGAACTTCTTTTAGTTCTGAATCTAATTTTTGGTCTCTCTGGATCTCCCCAGGTTGCCATGGGTCATCGACGGCGGTAGTTCTACAGAGAACAGCCCCTTTTTCTTCAGCTCGCTGACAATGTTTGCAGTCATCAGGGCATGGTCTTCTCGATAGGGCGTCGGCATTCTTATGGCTTGTTCCAGCTCGGTGTTCAGTCTCGAAGTCGAATTCTTGCAACCGCTCAATCCACCTGGCCACTTGTCCTTCTGGGTTTTTAAACTGCAAGAGCCACTTCAGTGCTGCATGATCAGTCCTCAGGAGGAATCTTTTACCATAGAGGTACTTATAGAAATGTTCTACCCGCTTTACCACAGCCAAGAGTTCCCTGCCAGTAACGCAGTAATTCCGTTCAGGCTTGCCAAGGTCTTGCTAAAATAACCAATGACTTTCTCCTGACCGGCTTGGATCTGCGAAAGCACCGCACCAATTCCGACATTGCTTGCGTCGGTATCCAAAACGAAGTTCCCATCAGGCAAAGGATAACTTAAAATGGGGGCACTGGTCAATGCTCTTTTCAGTGCCTCGAATGATCGCTGACATTCCTCGTCCCACTGGTACTGCACCTTCCCCTCTGTGAGTCTAGTAAGTGGCGATGTTCGCAAATCCGGCTACGTACCGACGATAGTACGTGCATAACCCCAGGAAACTTCTTAACTGGTGAATATCTTTAGGTATCGGCCATTCCTGGACAGCTTTGATTTTCTGTTTATCAACAGCTACTCCCTCTGCGGAAACCACATATCCAAGATATTGCACCTCTTCTTGGAACAGCTGACACTTCTTCGGGCTTAACTTTACTCTGAAACTTCGAAGTCGCCGAAACACCTCCTCCAGGTTCTTGATGTGGTCTTCAAATGATCTTCCAACCACGGTAATGTCATACACCAGGTATGTTTTCCATGAAAGCCCTTTTAGCACTGTTTCCATCAATCTTTCAGAAGTTGCTGGAGCATTACACAATCCAAACGGCATCACCGTGAATTGATAAAGTCCTGCGCCGATGGTAAAAGCAGTCTTTTCTCGGTCTTCTTTAGCAAGTTCCACCTGCCAATAACCGCTCTTCAAGTCCAGGGAGGAAAATATCTTCGATCCAGCCAACGTATCTAGGGTATCGTCTATTCTTGGAAGGGGATAGCTCTAAATCCCTTTCCTCAAGTTCTTTTTTTAAGTCCGTCACTTTCAATTGGTCCAAACTCACATTTTTAAACATTGTCATTCTATTTATTTCCCACTTCAAAAGTTCCACAAATACACCGCACACCTGTCACCACTGTAATGTTTTTATTTTCACACTCGGGTTCAGTTCAGTTCTTGGATTTATTTAAAAACACAGTCCAACTCACTCTAATTTATTTCCACGACTTTTACACAATTTATATTCACAGAAACTACTATTTACATTTTATCTTAACTGTTCAACGCGACCGTCGAAAATTGAATGCCTCCTATCGCCAGCTCTTCTTATTTATATATTTATCTTGGAATTGTCTGGTACGTCCACGAACCATCGGGAAACTCTTTCGTGTTCTGGAAGCTTTAAGGAAATTCCCAGTAACGGCAGCGGTCCGCCTGTTGAGAGACAAACACTTCGGAATAATGCCCCTTCCATGAACAGCTGGTGAGCTGTCGGATGAATTCTCGTAACAATATTTTAAAAATATGAAAAATGAATTTGTATTCCACAAAAAAATGACGAAAAGTCTCCTCGGCCAAGTCTATTGTATATGTTTTTTTGGGGTTTTTTGGTACTATACAACATTTTCCCTCGTGGCTTTTTTTGTTATTTTGAAAAAAGACAATTTTTTACAAAATTACAAAAATACAATATTCCCTTGAGACCCGACTTTTTTTTCAAAACTACTCAGTTTAAACTGGTCAACCTGTCTGAGCCTATTTGAAATAAACTCTATTAAATAAAACAATAATTATTTAAATGGACTCGCCACCAGAGGAGAAATTAAGTAGCATATATAAAAAATCAGGTCGATGTGTCCGTTTGGAAGTCTGTTAAAAATAGGCTGTGACTGACGGAGAGACAAAAATCATCGGATTACCAAAATTTGCTAGAACACACTCAAAAACTAATAAGTTAAACTGTTTACTTATCATAATATAAAAATAAGAAAAACACAAATACCAGTGAAAGAAATGTTTCCCGCGCAAAAGTTTTGGCAAAATCTTAATCATAAAAATAGCTTGCAACGTTAATTAATATCCCATATCCGCCGAATCAAGAGGTTATGTTTTGTTTACAGTACATTTCACAAATCTGCATAAAAACATGTCTAATAACGTAAGATCAGGTGATCCTGCTGGTCATTCTATCTATCCTCGCCTCTTTATATCCATCGATTTCGAAGTATTTTGTCGAGATGGTGCCAGACATTAAGTTGATAATCTTTCGGTATTTGATCTTAATGAAACCATATCATATTTGCTACAACTTCAGGGTTTGCTGGATTAGAATATATATTTGCCACGGTTGACCCTTTATTATTTTGGAGTAGTGCTAACTATTTATCACCATTAAAGTTGCCCCCAATGAAAAACGTGCCAATTTGTGTGGTTTCCCAGAATCCTTTGCAAATATTAAATTTTTCAGGGCATTGCGTATGTTCTTGGATCTAATGATGATTTTCTGTTGACCTGTAGCAGCAATTTTGTTGATTAGCATGAGTTTAATGTTAAACGTCCACTCATTCGAAAACAAAAAATTATTATCCAACATTTCCACCATTGTGTAGATAGTAGCATTATATTTTCCTGGGACATTCGAAGAACCGATAAGTGGCTAATTGCAAAAGATGCGGTTGTTTATTGAATATTTGTATTTTTTTCTGCCTTATATGTTCAAGCTTGTGAAACTACTTTACTATTTAGTAATGGTCTTTTGGATTATAGGTAGCGAATCAGGAAACTTTCGTTTGTGTTATCTATTACCAACAAACCAACCATCGATAGAACTGTAATTTTGTGCATTTTTTTGATGTGCTGTTAACGAAATTCAAACAACAAGTATAATTAGGCGTTTTAAAAATGAACATGTTAACTTTTCATACCTTTTTACCATTTCACCAGAAAATACATTTTGAGTGTTTGGAAATAAATTTGAAAAGAATACCTTTGGAAATCAAATGAAGAGACCTTGCAGAAGATCAAAGGACCTTCAATGTAGGGATGCAAATTTTTGTCGTTTGAGGATTTCAGTTCACCATCTAAAATTGACTACATTTGAAATTTTTTATAAATGTGGACAATATTTAAAATAATGGATTTATTATATTTTCCATATTTTCCCTTTATACCACTATTAAACTGGGAGATCAATATATAACTACATTTAAGGGTTCCCATTAGAAATGTATCCAACACATTGTATTTGAAATATTTTTTGTAGATGGCCCTTCATAAATACATGTGAATCCATTTAATATTTTACTTTCAGGCAATATAAAGAATAATTCCTGCCTTAAAGTGGTAACTGACTCTTCTGGAGGAACTTCGCCATACATCTTTTCGCCTTGTAGCGAACTGAGCCCCGACATTTTAATGGGAACCGGAAATTTACCACCATTGGAAATGCCAAATATTGATTTCCTCAACCTAATGAAAAGTAACAACAACAATCCTCCGAACTAAGACAAATGGAGTTTATTTGAACGCAGGTCTTTCAAATAATGATTTATATATGAAAAAGGTATCTTCTGTGACAGATATAATTAGGTATTATATTTATTTTTGACAGTTTAAAAAACTGAGACATTTATTCATGTGAATTTATGACATTACTGATATAAATTTTTTTTGTTACTTCTTGTTGATATATGTATCTATCTGTACGTTGATGGTGCCAATAATGTTGACACACAAATTTGAAATAATCTACATTTTTTCTATATCAGCTAAAAGTATATATAAATGTTTATATAGTTCATATAATGCTTCTATTTATTGATCTCAATTTATATGATACATCGTGTCTTCTGAGGCGGTACAAAGTATGTTAACAACAAAATATAATAGAATATCTAATGTTAAAGAAAGGTAAAAAACTAATTTGTTATTTTGGGTATAAATTGTGAAATTTCGTCCATCCTCCAATGCGGTTATTTAAACAAAAAATGTTTTCCATTAAACTTGGGCGTAACTTTACAATCCACTCTTTTTTGGACTTATTTCTTAATAATTCAGAATTATTTTGAGTATGCATAAAACACCTGAAATACAATGAAAGGAATATCATAACATAGAGGTATGTGGATCTCATGCACTGTTGATCTAAATCTGGGGTTTTAAATAAATTTGATTATTTTTTATTTTATTTATTTATTATTCTTTTATTTAAACATTTTGTTATATGTAAAATACATGTATAAATCTCATTCAGATATCTGTACATAACTACACTATTACTAAGCCAGTTTCGCTGTTATTTTGTTAATCTTTTTTTGTTTCTTACATGCAATGCTACTTTGTTTGTTGTTCTTAGAGAATTAGGTGTACTTTTTCTTGACAGTTACTTATATTTATCTTTTAATCACTTTTTTATTTTTTTAATTCTTCTTTTATTAGAATCTAACTGCGCTTAATTTCAATAAGTAGCTTGCAGTTAATTCTTTCGTATATCCTCATGTGTTTTTTTGGTATAGATAGTGATTTATATCAAGTGTTTCTATTTGTTCTCACATAGATTTCTTTGTATTCAGTATACTAGTATTCAAAAGACTCATTAAGAAACACTGCTCTGAGATTTAGTGACATTTTCTTTGTTTCTTTTTTTATATTTCTCTTGCATGTTGAATAGTGATTGTATTACATTTTTATACAAGCAATTATGCCATATGAGGTGATGTTATGAAACATGGCATGGTAGCTTAGAAAAAATAAACAGTAGGTACTTAGTTTTTCTACAAATATTCGGTATAAGTGCTCCAATTTGATATTACAGTCATAGTTAGACCTAGGTATTTACATAAATACTCTTACTCTATTGATTTGCATATCCTTTATGTTTTATTGGTATTTAATGACAGTTGATTTTATTCAAGCGGCGACAGCCTTTCTAATACCGGAGCGCGATCGAAAGAGACGATGCCACATTTTCTGAAGCCAAATTCCTCATTATTTGGTCCCAACTCACTTATTTTCTGCATTAGTTTTTTTTTAATAGTCCGAGAAATTTATCCTTTGCCAGACCTGCTTAATTTCTTCCTGGGCCACACTGCCAGCCTTCGTGAATTTTGCGCTAGGTCGTCTTCAAAGGACGAAAGAAGGCCACAACTAGCGGCTGAGTTAAATCTGTTGCGTTTGCTGGTAAAAATTCCAAATTCGTTGCATTGTTATCCTCTAATAAAATTCGCTTCCGTTTGTTTTTTCAAGTAAGGGATATTAATGGTTTTTACCCAATCTTCAAAAGTGTAATAATTAATCCACCCTCACTTTGTTCTATTCTTTGTTCTATCGGAGTTATAGCCTCCCTCAGTCCAAAATGGGCAAAGGTGAACAGTCTTGTAAACTACATATGGAGGTAGAATTGTATCTTCCCCAGCAACGCTAAATATCAAAGAAATTAAAGACTTTGTGGAGTTCATAACTCTAAGGATATTTAGATCATGGCTTAGCCATTATCGTCTTTCGTCCGGGATCATCGCTTTAGTTTCATCATAGTTGAAAATAGTTTGTCAAGTCACATCCATAAGTTCATCCTCCAAATTATTAAAATATTCTTTTATGTAGTTATGGCACATGCGAAAATTAATTTTGTTCCTTTTCAAAAATTTTTTAACACACTTTAACACAAACAGTTTCAGTTTCTATTAACCTGCTTATCATCAAATTTACACATTTGTTCACTAACACTGAAGTAATTGAAAAATCTAAGCAACTAGAACTAAACATGAAGCAGTATAAATGTTAACCATGGTTACTAAATACGTATTCACTTGGTTACATAAAAACTTGTGATGCCGTCAAAGCATCCAAAATTTCTTTTATTAACTAAGGGAACACTCACACGTCCTTTAGTCAAGCTTTGTCCTTTACCAGAGGGATAAAAGGCTCCATACCCTTTTTTGTGGGGGAGAATGTTTCGTCTTCATTGTTTATTTAATGAATATTTATTTAGTTTTTTGCGGGTTATATAAATTGGATACTCAAGTGCATTAGACTGAATGTATTATTTATTTATTTGCTGGAATTAGGTTTGATATCCTTAAAATTCCTTTTATTTTCATTCTTTTCCTGTACTATATGTTGGAAAAAAACCACATACTTCGTGGTTGAATGTGTCAACGGAGACTTTCGCATCGTCTCTCATGCCGAACAGTTCGAACTATAATTTTTACGGTCCCTGACATGTGCACATTTTATGGACGGAACTACATACTGGATCTACATATAGTATTTACATACATCCTTTTACCTTTATGGTAAGTCTGCCTAATTTATATGAATAATTGTAAATTGTACCGTTACATATTTATTCACTGGAAACATTCTATGCAATATAAAATTTTAACTTCTCCCAAATAGTATAACTTGGATCAACACCTCATATAAATTACAGTCCTCTTAAATACATATGCAAAAATGGCGCTAAATGTTACATTTTTTTTGGTTAGTTCTGTTTCTGTTCAACCCACAGGTTCTATTCACCCCATTTTACGGTACTTTCTAACTCAGAAAAAAAATCCGCCTTTTCTAATCATTCTTTGTCATTGAGCAGCCATTTTGTAAAACGACTAAAACGAAAGCTGACCTTACCGTTAGAAATTGTTTACTTAGAAAATATCGTAAATAAGTTCAATATAGAGTAAGAAACGGTTTTTTCGGAAAACAAAACTTCACCAGAATAAATTAACCAAACTTATTAACGATAAATCTACTAAACCGCAAATCAACCGCTGACGTCCTCTTCAACGTGGTATCGCTCTCGCGTGAAATCACTCACTTTTTACGTTTTTATGCAACTAAACTTATTAATCGCGATGGGGGCGGTGCTTTGCGTCAATGTGACAGCCGCAAACTGCAAGTGCTGGCGAAAACTAACAAACTGAGTGTTGCGTTAATGCAAAATCGATAAAATCGCCCGAATTTATTTCCCAGTAAGGATACCATGGATTAATTTAAAATTTCTTCATAGTTTGCGGCTGTCACATTGACTTAACGCAATGCGTATACAGGTATATTTCAGAGCTAATCAAAGTTCTCTATCATTTGCGGCTATTAAGGCGTGGTAATAGATGTTACTCCTAATGGTCGGTTATCTAATCATATCGTATGATAAAATATTCACATGAGATTCTTTGAATTTATGTCATGACTAAATTTCTAGGCAAAAATCGATCCAAAAAAATAAAAATATATCCAAGACTGTTGAAAAGTCTTGTTTTACAGTCGCTCTATCTCTATCATTCATTACAATGTACATGACAGGGGAACGAAATTTATCTTTATGTATGTGTTTGCGAGTAATTGTATCTTGCGCATTTTTTGGAGACCCGATGTAACACAACTAGAAATATTTCTGCCCAAATTTTCCCTCCTAGATTTATGTCTATTCAGTCTGCTGATACGTTCGAATCTGGCAGCAGTTATCAGAATTCACAATTATTTTGGCTTATGTTGCTAGATCTTTACCAAGACTTTTTAGATATTCAAAAACAGACGCTTCCCAATAATCCTTCTTGAGTTGGTAAAATGCGATATTGAATTTTATCTTATTTATTCATTCTCTTTACAAAACATTAATATAATATTAATTTTGAATTGTGAATTTAATAATGAGTCACTGTTTTTAAAACTCTAATTAGGATCTGTATTACTATCTTCTTAAAAGAAATCTAGTACTTTGAGCCAGACTTCAATGAGTTTTTTGATAAATCTATACTTTAAAAGCAGGTTTTTGCTGAATATTTTAAATTTAAAAGTAATCAAGGTTCAAAGACAATTGATGCCATCTACCTTCTTAAGGATCTAACTTGCAGAATGCTATGACAATAGTTTTGATGGAGACTTACTTGCAGTCATTGTATTTTTTTCAGTTAATTAAAATATTAAAGAATTGTTTTACTTATTTCATCAATATTAAGAAATATTTGGGAGCAAATCTATAAATAATCCCGAATTTCGATTTGTTAAAAATTAATATGCTAGGACAATATTTGATTTTAAAATGCTGAGCTAAGCTTTTTGAAATGTACTACATTGTTTTGTTTTTAAATTTAACATGAGGTGATTTTCAATCATTTATTCGTTGTTTTAAGAATATTTTTGCTGGGATATTTTACATTAAATGAAACATTCAATTTTGCAATTTACATTTTTATTACATATTTTAAAGCCAACGACAACGAAGTCAGAATCGACTTTGAAACGTTTGGTATTTTAATATCATATTAAAATAAACACACAGATGTAATTTTCACTTAAATTTATTTACTATTGACAATTGTCTCACCAGGTTACTGGCTTCTTCAGAATACAACGTAAGACTAACAGTTTGCAGTCTGCATTAAGAAAGACGTCATCCCGAAACTATCATCAGTTTGGTATTTTCTTTTAATATACACCTTTTTTAATTCAATTGTGTTATTCCCAAGAAAACTTAAAAATAATCAAGAACATGCTACAAATAATTTTTAAAGACAATTAAAATATATAATAGGAACTCTAATTCAGAGGTTCCTTTGTGTAATTCTTTTAATACCATTCACCCACGATTTGCTGCGCACCATATTTCTTTTCAATTTGACTATCGAAGATCCAATTAGTCAGTCTCTTATTTACAAATAGGCTAAATGTTAAAAAAAGGAATCATTCAAAATACATTAAGATTGTTATTCCTCTCTGTTCATATTTCTCGGTTTAGAAACATCGTATTCACACTTTTGTCTATATATGTAGTATCATTTTACAAATGTGGTATCATATAGCCAACAATTGGTATCATTTGCTTTGACTTGGGTCACGTCAGATACACTGGATACCATTTATTTTCCCTCGGATCGTATTCACCAAGATCAATGTATTATCTTTAGAATACATGTTTAAACTGACACGATTTGTTTTCCCTCGGATCGTATTCACTAAAAGTACGTTGGAAGCTGTAATACACTGATTGTTTTTTGTTTAGAAGACCTGTTTAAACGGACGACCCTTAACATCATCAATTTACTTGTACTAGGATCATATCAGGTACCACTTGAAACCATGTATTTTCCTTCGGATCGTATTTACTAAAAGTACGTTGAAAGCTATCAATGCATTTACTCAATAGTATCACATATGACAGGTTAATCTTACTTTATTGTTGTTAAACTGAGAGTAACATCAGAGGTTACGAACTCAAACGGAAGACACTTGACATCATCATTTACTTTTACTAGGAGAAATTTTCCTTACCCATAACACGAGTAAAGTCATTGGCTTTTTGTTGCAGAATCTGACCACTTATTGGGACGTTGTTTGCTCTCTGATGTTTAAAACATATTAATAAAGCATCTTTTATAACTTTATGTTCACTTGTTCCCGCTCGTTTAAGTTTTAAAGAGTTGTTTTCGAAAAGAACTTTTATTTTATCTCTATTCTTCCAAATCTTTTATATCGTAGAGTGCGAAACTCCACATTCCTTTGCAACTCCACTATTCGACTCGCCATTTTCTAATCTCCATATGACATGAGATTTTTCTTCAGTAGAAAACACTTTCCTCTTTTTTGCAACATGATAACGCATAAATGCACGGTTTAATCAAAACCAACACTTATAAATCAAGCTGTCACTCACGCAGTCACTAAACAATTGGTGTAAAATATGCAAGGTCAAATGACCGGGAAGCGATTCGGATGAGGTGGTAGAAAGTGCGTAGGTAATAATACGCCTAAATATTCCTTCAGTGCTTATCATAAGATTTAAAACAAATCGTTCGTATTTTGTTTGTCCTTATAGTAGATAATATCGATAAAGTTTCGTTGTTGTAAGCGATATGTCGCTGTATCCGATGTTCTTATAGGCGTTATGTTTACTAGAGATTCGGGCGCGACCTTATAATCTGGCTGTAATAACCGATCGGTCGTTGTAAACAATGTCGTTATAATCGGTTTCGACTGTATATCTTTGTTTTTGTAAAATTGAGATTTACATCAAAGATTAGGAAGACCTGTTTAAACGAACGACACTTGACATCATCAATTTACTTTTACTAGGATCACATCACATCAGGTATGACTTAATACCATTTATTTTCCCTGGGATCGTATTCACTAAAGTTACGTTGGAAACTAACAATGAATTTAGTCATTAGATTACATATGATGTATTCATATATCTATTTTTTTGAACTGAGGCTTGCCTCAGAGATTAAGAAGATCTGTTTAAACGGACGACATCATCATATACTTTTATCAGGATCATGCCAGGTACCACTTGATACCATTTATTTCCCCTCGGATCATATTGACTAAAAGTACGGTGGAAGCTATCAATGCATTTAGTCATTAGGATTACATATGACGTGTTTTTTTTTTGTTAAACTGAGATTTACATCAAAGTTTGATCCCATTTATTTTCCCTCGGATTGTGTTCACTAAATATCCGTTGGAAGCTATCAGTATATTTACTCATTAGGATTATTTGACGTGTTAATATCTCACTTTTAAACTGAGAGTAACATGGAAATTACGAACATCTGCTTAAACGGACGACACTTGACATCATCATTTACTTTTACTAGGATCACCTCAGGTGTACCACTTAATACCATTTATTTTCCCTGGGATCGTATTCTCTAAAAGTACGTTGGAAACGATCAATACATTTAGTCGTTAGGATTACAGATGACCTGTTCAAATCTCTTCTTTTTTGTTAAACTGAGAGTTTCAAAGATGAAGAATATCTGTTTAAACGGGCGGCACTAGACATCATCAATTTGCTTTTACTAGGATCACGTCAGTTACCACTTAATATCATTTATTTTCCCTGGGATCGAAACTAACAATGAATGCATTTAGTATTAAGATTACATATGACGTGTTCATATATCTATGTTTTCTTAAAGTGAGAGTTACATCAAAGATTAAGAAGATCTGTTTAAACTGACGACACTTGACATCATCATCATATACTTTTATTAGGATCACGTCAGGTACCACTTGATAACATTCATTTTCCCTCAGATCGTATTCATTAAAATTACGTTGGAAGCTATCAGTACATTTACTCATTAGGATCACATTTAACGTGTTAATATCTCACTTTTTTTTTAAACTGAGAGTAACATCAAAAATTACGCGCACCTGCTCAAACGGACGACATTTGACATCATCATTTACTTTTATTAGAATCACGTCAGGTACCACTTGATACCATTTATTTTCCCTCGGATCGTATTTACTAAAAGTACGTTCGAAGCTGTTAATGCATTGACTCATTAGGATTATATATGACGTGTTAATACACCGTTTTTTTGTTAAGAAAACCTGTTTAAACGGACGACACTTGCCATCATCATATACTTTTATTAGAATCACATCAGGTACCACTTGATCCCATTTATTTTCCCTCGGATCGTATTCACTAAAAGTACGGTGGAAGCTATCAATGAATTTAGTCATTAGGATTACATGTGACTTGTTCATATATGTTTTTTTTGGTTAAATTGAGAGCTACATCAAAGATTAGGAAGACCGGGATTACGCCAGGTACCACTGGATCCCATTTATTTTCCCTGGGATCGTATTCACTAAAAGTACGTTGGAAACTATCAATGCATTTAGTCATTAGATTACATATGATGTGTTCATATATCTATTTTTTGAACTGAGACTTGCCTCAAAGATTAAGAAGATCTGTTCAAACGGACGACACTTGACATCATCAATTTCCTATTACTAGGATCATGTCAGGTACCACTTGATCCCATTTATTTTCCCTGGGATCGTATTCACTGAAAGTACGTTGGAAACTATCATTGCATTTAGTCATTAGATTACATATGATGTGTTCATATATCTATTTTTTGAACTGTGACTTGCCTCAACGATTAAAAAGATCTGTTTAAACGGACGGCACTTGACATCATCAATTTCCCTTTACTAGGATCATGTCAGGTACCACTTAATCCCATTTATTTTCCCTCCGATCGTATTCACTAAAAGTACGTTGGAAGCTATGAATACTTTTACTCATTAGGATTACTTAAGACGTTTTCATATATCTATTTTTTGAACTGAGACCCTGCCTCAGAGATTAAGAAGATCTGTTTAAACGGACGACGCTTGACATCATCAATTTCCTTTTACTAGGATCACCCAGGTCCCTGGGATCGTATTCATTAAAAGTACGTTGGAAACTATCAATGCATTTAGTCATTAAGATTACATATGATATTTGCATATATCTATTTTTTCTTACACTGAGAGTTATATCAAAGATTAAGAAGATCTGTTTAAACGGATGACACTTGACATCATCATATACCTTTATTAGGATCACATCAGGTACCACTTGATCCCATTTATTTTCTCTCGGATCGTATTCACTAAAAGTACGTTGGAAGCTATCAATGCATTTAGTCATTATATTATATATCATATATGTTTTTTTTTGTTCAATTGAGTTACATCAAAGATTAGGAAGACCTGTTTAAACGGACGACACTTGACATCATCAATTTCCTTTTACTTGGATCACGCCAGGTACCACTTGATCTCATTTATTTTCCCTGGGATCGTATTCACTAAAAGTACGTTGGAAACTATCAATGCATTTAGTCATTAAGATTACATATGTTTTCATATATCCATTTTTTCTTAAACTGAGAGTTACATCAAAGATTAAGAAGATCTGTTTAAACGGATGACACTTGACATCATCATATACTTTTATTAGGATCACATCAGGTACCACTTGATCCCATTTATTTTCACTCGGATCGTATTCACTAAAAGTACGTTGGAAGCTATGAATACATTTACTCATTAGGATTACTTAGGACGTTTTCATATATCTATTTTTTGAACTGAGACCCTGCCTCAGAGATTAAGAAGATCTGTTTAAACGGACGACGCTTGACATCATCAATTTCCTTTTACTAGGATCACGTCAGGTACCACTTGATCCCATTTATTTTCCCTGGGATCGTATTCACTAAAAGTACGTTGGAAACTATCAATGCATTTAGTCATTAAGATTTCATATGATGTTTTCATATATCTATTTTTTCTTAAACTGAGAGTTACATCAAAGATTAAAAAGAACTGTTTAAACGGATGACACTTGACATCATCATATACTTTTATTAGGATCACATCAGGTACCACTTGATCCCATTTATTTTCCCTCGGATCGTATTCACTAAAAGTACGTTGGAAGCTATGAATACATTTACTCATTAGGATTACTTAGGACGTTTTCATATATCTATTTTTTGAACTGAGACCCTGCCTCAAAGATTAAGAAGGTCTGTTTAAACGGACGACACTTGACATCATCAATTTCCTTTTACTAGAATCACGTCAGGTACCACTTGATCCCATTTATTTTCCCTGCGATCGTATTCACTAAAAGTACGTTGGAAACTATCAATGCATTTAGTCATTAAGATTACATATGATGTTTTCATATATCCATTTTTTCTTAAACTGAGAGTTACATCAAAGATTAAGAAGATCTGTTTAAACGGATGACACTTGACATCATCATATACTTTTATTAGGATCACATCAGGTACCACTTGATCCCATTTATTTTCCCTCGGATCGTATTCACTAAAAGTACGTTGGAAGCTATGAATACTTTTACTCATTAGGATTACTTAAGACGTTTTCATATATCTATTTTTTGAACTGAGACCCTGCCTCAGAGATTAAGAAGATCTGTTTAAACGGACGACGCTTGACATCATGAATTTCCTTTTACTAGGATCACGTCAGGTACCACTTGATCCCATTTATTTTCCCTGGGATCGTATTCACTAAAAGTACGTTGGAAACTATCAATGCATTTAGTCATTAAGATTACATATGTTTTCATATATCCATTTTTTCTTAAACTGAGAGTTACATCAAAGATTAAGAAGATCTGTTTAAACGGATGACACTTGACAACATCATATACTTTTATTAGGATCACATCAGGTACCACTTGATCCCATTTATTTTCCCTCGGATCGTATTCACTAAAAGTACGTTGGAAGCTATGAATACATTTACTCATTAGGATTACTTAGGACGTTTTCATATATCTATTTTTTGAACTGAGACCCTGCCTCAAAGATTAAGAAGGTCTGTTTAAACGGACGACGCTTGACATCATCAATTTCCTTTTACTAGGATCACGTCAGGTACCACTTGATCCCATTTATTTTCCCTGGGATCGTATTCACTAAAAGTACGTTGGAAACTATCAATGCATTTAGTCATTAAGATTTCATATGATGTTTTCATATATCTATTTTTTCTTAAACTGAGAGTTACATCAAAGATTAAAAAGAACTGTTTAAACGGATGACACTTGACATCATCATATACTTTTATTAGGATCACATCAGGTACCACTTGATCCCATTTATTTTCCCTCGGATCGTATTCACTAAAAGTACGTTGGAAGCTATGAATACATTTACTCATTAGGATTACTTAGGACGTTTTCATATATCTATTTTTTGAACTGAGACCCTGCCTCAAAGATTAAGAAGGTCTGTTTAAACGGACGACACTTGACATCATCAATTTCCTTTTACTAGAATCACGTCAGGTACCACTTGATCCCATTTATTTTCCCTGGGATCGTATTCACTAAAAGTACGTTGGAAACTATCAATGCATTTAGTCATTAAGATTACATATGATGTTTTCATATATCCATTTTTTCTTAAACTGAGAGTTACATCAAAGATTAAGAAGATCTGTTTAAACGGATGACACTTGACATCATCATATACTTTTATTAGGATCACATCAGGTACCACTTGATCCCATTTATTTTCCCTCGGATCGTATTCACTAAAAGTACGTTGGAAGCTATGAATACTTTTACTCATTAGGATTACTTAAGACGTTTTCATATATCTATTTTTTGAACTGAGACCCTGCATCAGAGATTAAGAAGATCTGTTTAAACGGACGACGCTTGACATCATCAATTTCCTTTTACTAGGATCACGTCAGGTACCACTTGATCCCATTTATTTTCCCTGGGATCGTATTCACTAAAAGTACGTTGGAAACTATCAATGCATTTAGTCATTAAGATTACATATGATGTTTTCATATATCTATTTTTTCTTACACTGAGAGTTACTCAAAGATTAAGAAGAACTGTTTAAACGGATGACATTTGACATCATCATATACTTTTATTAGGATCACATCAGGTACCACTTGATCCCATTTATTTTCTCTCGGATCGTATTCACTAAAAGTACATTGGAAGCTATGAATACATTTACTCATTAGGATTACTTAGGACGTTTTCATATATCTATTTTTTGAACTGAGACCCTGCCTCAAAGATTAAGAAGATCTGTTTAAACGGACGACACTTGACATCATCAATATCCTTTTACTAGGATCACGTCAGGTACCACTTGATCCCATTTATTTTCCCTGGGATCGTATTCACTAAAAGTACGTTGGAATCTTTCAATGCATTTAGTCATTAAGATTACATATGATGTTTTCATATATCCATTTTTTCTTAAACTGAGAGTTACATCAAAGATTAAGAAGATCTGTTTAAACGGATGACACTTGACATCGTCATATACTTTTATTAGGATCACATCAGGTACCACTTGATCCCATTTATTTTCCCTCGGATCGTATTCACTAAAAGTACGTTGGAAGCTATGAAATACATTTACTCATTAGGATTACTTAGGACGTTTTCATATATCTATTTTTTGAACTGAGACCCTGCCTCAGAGATTAAGAAGATCTTTTTAAACGGATGCCGCTTGACATCATCAATTTCCTTTTACTAGGATCACGTCAGGTACCACTTGATCCCATTTATTTTCCCTGGGATCGTATTCACTAAAAGTACGTTGGAAACTATCAATGCATTTAGTCATTAAGATTACACTACTATTTTTTCTTAAACTGAGAGTTTATGAAAAATGATATGATATATGATGTTTTCATATATCTATTTTTTCTTAAACTGAGAGTTACGTCAAAGATTAAGAAGATCTGTTTAAACGGATGACACTTGACATCATCACTTTTATTAGGATCACATCAGGTACCACTTGATCCCATTTATTTTCCCTCGGATCGTATTCACTAAAAGTACGTTGGAAGCTATGAATACATTTACTCATTAGGATTACTTAGGACGTGTTCATATATCTATTTTTTGAACTGAGACCCTGCCTCAAAGATTAAGAAGATCTGTTTAAACGGACGACATTTGATATCGTCAATTTCCTTTTACTAGGATCACGTCAGGTACCACTTGATCCCATTTATTTTCCCTGGGATCGTATTCACTAAAAGTACGTTGGAAACTATCAATGCATTTAGTCATTAAGATTACATATGATGTTTTCATATATCTATTTTTTCTTAAACTGAGAGTTACATCAAAGATTAAGATCTGTTTAAACGGACGACACTTGACATCATGAATTAACTTTTACTAGGATCACGTCAGGTACCACTTAATACCATTTATTTTCCCTTGTATCATATTCTCTAAAAGCACGTTGGAACCTATCAATGCATTTAGTCATAAGGATTACAGATGACCTGTTCAAATATCTTTTTTTGTTGTTAAACCGAGAGTTACATCAAAGATTAAGAATATCTGTTTAAACGGGCGGCACTAGACATCATCAATTTGCTTTTAATAGGATCACGTCAGATACAATGCTATTGAAACGTTGTGAGATCAACCTTTTCAAGACGATGGAAGTCCAAGGAAACTTCGAGGAACGAGGGATTCAGACTAACAACTTTAGGGATGGTTCCAAATTTCTTAGTTTTTCGATTAATTTAGTTTAGTCTTTCATATTCGATTCAATCAGTCTTATGATTTTCTCTCCAAGCAATCTGGCGGCATTGTTACTGTTTGGCATTGACAGTATGGACGTAGACAATGAATTTTTTTATTATATTTTATTTAATGAGTGAACCAATATTATAAATTAATTTTAGTGTTCTGCAATGAAGTTCATCAGTAGCTACTAAACAAAACTAAAATAACGAAAATCGGTAGAGGGACAGGAGAAAATGATACCGAACCGTTTTATGTTTGCCTACTTATAGCGATCGTCCAGTGGTCGAAATTCGAGCAAATTCATTGTTAAAAATTTAAAGATAATATACCTATATGAATTTGCTTATTTCCACTTTTTTATGTGCTTATACAAAATAGTTCACCACCATTATAATTATGTAAAAAAGTATTTCGCAAAGGATCATAATTTCAGTTTTGTTGTCTTACGGTTCTTGTTAATGTACATGTACGACGCAAAGGCATATTCAGTAAGCAAAATAACGTTCTGTTCCGAATAACAAAACATGCACAAATTTTCATTCCATCATAATATTATTGAATATAAATTAAAAATACAAACACACTTCGAGAGTTCAAAACGTTAATAAAAATCAGCAACTTTTAAAAATCTCGATTATGTGAAAATATATGAAATAATTTTGTCCTCTAGCGGTGGAAAGTTTAATGGCGATAGTTCAGCTATTATGGAATAGATGGGGCAATAACTGTTATTAACAGCCGTCAATTGGCAATAAAAATACTCAAGAATATTGGTTCATAAACGGAAGGAAATGGTTAAACGGAAGGAAATGGTACCGAACTCTTTAGCATTTGCATATTTATATATAAATTTTTAATAAAATACACATATTTAAAATGTCAGTATGGCCAATTTAGGTAAAAGCATTCACCCTGTATTAACAGGCAGGATTTTGCATGAATGGTATATCAAATAATAGATTAATATTAAATATAATATTTTTAAACTTTAGTTTTTCCAAAATACTTTACGGTTACAAGAAACCAACTCATAAGTAACTATGAGGATAAATAACTACGATACATAAGTACTTACATATTAGTATAATCTCCATAATTTCACTTTAACTCACAAAGTTAGCGGTGAATATTTCTGTATTATATCAAAAATATAAAGAAATACAATGCACCTGCTGATAATTTATGTTAAATAATACTTTTTATGTTGACAATTTTTGTAAGTGTATTGAAATTGAAATTTTTCAAATAATAGATTGATAATTTTCACATTGAATTGAAAATATACATGAACCTAACGGCTTACAGTGTTATATGTCAAAATCAAAACAACCAAATTAGCTAAAACGAAGATGGCCGTGAACATTGCCATGATGTCAGATGTTACAATTTGTGTTAAATCTCACTAATTGTATTCATATCATGGGCTATGTAATATTAGTTAAATTGTCTGAAGGCATTGATCATTAAAATTCCAACAGTATAAACTAAAAGCATAATGTTAAAATAATAAAATTTTAGTTGAAAAACCATATTTAAAATGAAATGAAAGTTTCAAACTTGCGAGTACCAAATAAATGGTTATTATCGTATAATATAAATTTTTATGCGTGCGATCTGAATAGCGTGATAATATGGAATAACTCTCGGAACCGATCAATATTTGTTAGTTTTTTTGTTTAATTTAGTTTGCTTTCCGAGTCAATCCATCTTACGATTTTCTCTCCAAGCAGTCTGGCGGCACTGTTTGGCATTGACAGTGTGGACATAAATTATGATTTTTTAAAAATTTTATTTAATGAATGAAGCAATATTATAAAATTATTTAGACATTCTGCACTGAAGGGCGTCAATACTACTAAACAAAACAAAAATAAATACAATCGGTTGAGGGACAGATGGCAAAATTGTTTTAATGTCATCCCTATTTCGTGAAACTCAAATTCTTTTCTGTAGATGTTTTAAAAACCTTACAATTTTCGACATTAAATTCCTATAGCTGAGATTTGTTCAAATATTATTCCTTATTATCGAAATCCCTATTTATTCGTACTCCCAGAAAATTATATTGCTCACATAATTTTTTTTCATTTTTAAGGTTTTAATATGATTCTTAAATGTATTACTGTTCAAGCTAATAAAATGGCATGAATGGTTAAATTGCTGATCAATCATAAATTTATTAAATTCCTCATTCCATGCTTTGGGGCTTTCTTGAGACCATAATTTGCTCTTTTCAACAAACACATTTTATTTTCATGAGTTTTAGGAACATTCACTCCTTCAGGAAGTTTCAAAAACTTTTTCCTGTAATTTATTATTCAAAAACGCATTTAAAAAATCTACTTGATCTAAAATCAAACCACCATTACAAATAGATAATAAAATTCTTAGAGTGTAAAGTTTTTTTTTCAGTCCAATATTCTCAAGTATTTCGGTATTTATACATATACATTATAGAATAGAAATCCAATATATTTCTGTATCTCTTGTGCTGAAGTTATAAATAATTTGGTAAAAAAGTTTTATTGACATGCAAACAAATTTGTCTGTTCTACTACAATATGGAATATTTCTATCACGAATTTTCGGTATTTCGAAATTACTACGCCACTGATACTCTCCAAAACAAGGCGCAACGCATAGAGGGTGTTTCTATCCAACTTTTCTTTTTATAATAATAAAGAAAATAAATAATATTTGACTTCGAAAATATTTTCGTGTTACATTTATAATTAATAGGTGAATTTAGAATTATTTATTCCGTAATGAGAAAAATTAATCTTTTCTTTAAATAATTGAAGCTTATCGCAGGTACGCCCAGTAATACAACTAGTCAGAGAGTTTGGTTTACTCCTTGATGATGACAACTTAGAGTTGTTGAAACGGTGTTGGGTGTTTTTTTCACCTCGTTTTTCAAAAAATGTATATTCAAAAAAGAAGGGTATGACTTAATATAATGATCACCCTTTCAAAATACATTTTGTGGTAATCTAACATCAATAAAATTTCGTAAATTTATTGTGCCTGATAAATAAACAGTGGGTACATCCAAAGATGTGGGAAGACGTAGCTGACTTAGCGTACGCATATATTTTTTCGTAAATTATTTAAAATTGCCCGCATACCTTTTGCGGACTCTTTGCTCATGGCCTCTATATTAAAGATTTTTTAAATGTGATTGTGTATTAACAATTTAGCATTATTATAGCGCTTTCCCATTAATTCCCATGCAATATAATAAAAAAATTCTATACTCGAACTTAATTGAATACGCTCATTAGAGACAGAAGCTCTCAAATAATGAAAACGCTGAATATCAGATAATGATTTATTTTTATGAACCAGAGACTCAAAAATGTCCCTAACTTCAAGCCCATTTTGACTCAAATATAGGCAAATTTATATCTGGAAGCTTTACAGACTGTATAGGGTTAATAAGAACAGAATTATGGGAACTTTTCAATGAACTATTATTATCAATTTTTTGTCATCCAAGTATTTTTTTGCTAAAGAAATCACTGAATAGTACCTATTTTCAAATTCACTCCTTTCTGAATATTCGGTTTGTATTTCATTTAGTTCACATGTTGAGTCAATGTTATATTGGATACCTACATAATTTTTGTAATAAATTAACCTCAATATTATTTAAATGAGTTTCTAACTTTAATATTAACTGATGAGATACATTTGAGTTACTTTAATAATTTTATAAAATGAACACAATAGCAATTATTTTACCCAATGAGGCAGTAATGAAATTTACAATGGAAAATAATATATTTGGAAAATAAATAAATAAATAGGAAAAAAAGAAGAGGATTACTCAAGTTAATTCGACTGGGAGGACCATGTAAAATACTTTGGGTATTTATAAAAAAAATGAATTGGATATGGCTTGCCAATAGTAAAAATTAAGGGAAAACTGCGTCCACCTTGCTAAAAGATAACCTATGAGCGCTTGAATTGAATCCGCTTTGCTTTCGTTGTGACTGCATCTCATGATTAGAGTAATAATTGATGGTCGCAGTACGTCGTTTACATCCACAAAATCTTGCATAGTGCAAGGAGGTTCGTTAATTTCATAATAGTCGTCGACTAAAGTATTACCCCGTCTTAGCCTGTCTACATTACGTGTTGCTAATTCATTCCAAATTTCACCTCTACCTATGGTGGCCACGACATTCAAAGAACGTTGTTCATCATTGTTAGTGCATCTCAATCGTACAAGCATTGTTCCTATGATGACATCTGTTCCATATGTTCAACGAAGGTGATTGATCTAAAGCCTGGTGTATTTGAAAACAAAATTTTCGCTAAGATTCCGACTACCTCGCTCAAAGTGCCATTATTGACTTATTGAATATTCAAAATTAGCGCCAACAACAGGAATATAAAAGTGTAACTTATATTTCCTTTGCAGTTCAGTTTTTTTAACTTAACAGTAGAGTTAATATTATAGATGTATAGATATTGTAATGTCCTCGATGGCACATTACATATAATATTCAAAAAAGTGTATGAATTAGATGTTGCGGTTTTTAGTTCAATACTGGTTCAAAGCAAGCATGTAATTGACGAAGGACCTTTAGCGGAACAATTGATGAAAACAATGTAACGTTGCGTAATTGAAACCAACAAGTAAGTTTTTATCACACCTTTTAATTGAAGGCCTGCAGTTCTTCTGTCTTCAGATGCTAGCCCCGCTGCGGCAGGAACAGTTGTTGAGTTGTTGGAGGACTTCACATCTGGATGATACGTTACACTAAAATGGGGACGAAATGTTCATCGACTGAACAAACAAAAAATGCGGGTTTAACAAACAAATATGGGCTTTGTAAAGACAAAAGAAACAAATCTTAGCGGTTGTTACGACCGGAACTAATAACTCGCGAAATCGTAACACAATAACAAAAAAAAGCGGCCGTCTTCAACGGAATCAAAAAGCAAGCGGCAATCAAAACACGAGCCTTTTAGTTCTCTCTGTTTTAAAGACAAAAAAAGTACAAACATCAATTAGTATTGGCGAGACGGAAAGTTTTCGAGAAAGGTGCAAAAATTAAAAAATCAATTGACTAATTCAATCAACTTTAAAAACAAAGAATAAACAAGTTGCGGGGACCCAACAACTATTAAAGTTGGCATGTACTTTCCAGTAAGATGAATACTTTTCAAGTTTTTTCTTATGATAAGTGGGTTAACCCTTTCAGGTCCAAATTATTTTTTTGCAAAAAAAATCGAATTTCTCTAACTTTCCTAGTAAATTATCCTGCAGGAGGTGGTTACCTCACATGACCACCAGACACTTAGTTCTACAATTTATTTGTAATAATATAAAACATAAAGTACAACAAAAACAAAAACAATAAATCAATATTTATCTCGCATGAAATGCTTTGAAACAGTTTTTCTCAGCTTTAATACAAAGTCCTATGTTGCAAGTGGTGCATTTCCACAATGTTCTTGTGACATCTGCTTTGGTACTGCAATGAGCACATCTCACAGATGTGCTTCTCTCAGGCATATGGCTCGCATCTGATGTTCGAACTTCGAGAGGTATGACTTTCTTAAATTTATTAGGCACATTATCAAGGAAAGGTCTACTTCTTTTTGAAGAACTTGGAGTGCCAACTAGTCCCATTATCTGGTGTATACGGAATTGTTTTAGGGTAAGACTTTTTGCATTGATTCGCTCCTTGTAAATTATATATGCATTTACAACACACATCCAGAAAGTAGAAGAAAATTCTGTGCCACCATTTATGTGATTTCCTATCAACCTCATACAAGCTTTTCAGCATATCAAATTTGTCTACATATCCCATGTGGGAGTTATACTCACGGACAACTTGAGGGCAGGTAACTTCTTCAAGATCACCATTTTTTTTCCTTCTGGGGATGGTGTGGATTTGAGCAGGATTTATATGGTTAGATAAAAACAGTACACTTCTGCGATCCATCCATTTCAGTGCAACTAGTCCATCAGTGGAAATTCGTAAATCTGAGTCACCACACTGTCTTCCTTTGCGCACTGTGCGGCAAGCCTAATCAAATTCGAGTTTTATTTTATTGTTATAAATTATTCTAAGTGAACATTTTTTGTGCATCTTTTTACTTTGTTTAGTAGTGTTTGTTTGATAATATTATCAGTGAATACTTTAGAAATAAACTTTAACATCAAATAACTTTCATAGGAGTGAGTTTATCGAAAAATGTTAAGAGACCTTTTTTGTAGAGCATTAAATTTCCCTTAAGAATAATCACCGGTCTTAAAAAAATATTGATATTTAAGGTCATTTTTGAAATTCCTAGTGAAAAGTGAAAAATTAAAAATTTGTACCAATGTTTAAGGCTCAATTACAAAGAATGGGCTGGTTTTACGAAAAGTTTACTAAGAGAGCTTTTTTGTAGGGAATCCGATTTTCTATCGGGATAAGAGATAAAAAAAATTTTAAAATCGACCAAGTCCAAAATTTATGCAAAAAACTCAACAACCATTAAAAAATCTATAACTGCGATGATGCACCTCGTAATATTTTTATTAAGGGCTCAAACTTTTAGGAAAATTTTATTTTGTCATCATGAACAATATTTTCATAGTACCGTTACGAAAAAAAAATGTTTTATTTTTTTGGCCCAGTCTACAACACACATATCGTGGTTCTGTGCAATAGCCACTAGGAAGCAAGGAATCGACAATAAGATTGGTGGTATCCTGATATAACCACTGGTCCTCACTGTTTTTTTTTTGTGCTTTATTATGGATCAAATATCTAATCCTACATCTACTATGCACTTTAATAGGCGGTCTACCTGTCCAGGTTTTCCATTTTTCATCGCCTTGTTCTTTACTTTTCAATTCTTTCTTTAATAGTTTCATTGCAAATTGTACACAACTCACAGTTAACATCACTCATTAATGAAAATCTGTGAAATACAAAACTAACCATTATAGAAAAAATAACGTAAATATCAATGAGGTAGTGTAGTAAAATATAAAATGAAAAATACTTGAGTGATTTCTATAGATCTAGAAAAAACATCCGGAAAATATTTTATTTTCTTTTTTCATTTCAATTAAGGTCGATGACATAACGTATATTAACAATTTAATCTGAATTTTAATTTTATAATTACACAGAATGTTTCTAAAAAATGTATGTTTATTAAGCCATCAAAAACAAAAAGATAAAATTTATGCCTGCTAATTTTATGTATCTCTTTATCGTTTTCATAATTATTAATTCCAGTACAATATTATGTACTAGCTGGCACGATTTTATGTTATTATCAAACTTACTTAATTAGCAATTATTTGAGATTTCCATATGAAAACTGAAAACCGAACAGCCAACAATAGATTGGCTGAAACAAATAGTGGAGAAAATATTCTGAAGATGATTTTTTAGATTTTAATAAGAATAAAATTAGATGTAAGATATCTTCAACAATTATAATATATATAATAAATCTGTAAAAGGTTTCGCAAAATTAAAGTATATAACGATTTTAATAGAAAAAACGGATTTTTAATAAAAAATGATACATTTTGTATTGATTCATAAAATATACAGTATACGGTTATGTAAGGCATGGCATATTCCGTGAATTGTTTCCACCTCTGCTGTCCTAGGACGTTCTGCATAAATTTGGCTGAATTTTATTGATACAGCCCACTATTTCCTCCTTCAAATCTGATCTCTAAAACGGAAAATTGTACAACCGTTTAACTCCAGTGGAACATGCAATATAAAATAAATTTACCTTGAGCTAAACTATTTCAACAAATCTTAAAATTATTGCCGTATTTTCAAATCAACATTGAAGAAATTCTGCGGTCCAATAAAACTACTAGAATTTGTAAAAAGTTTATTTACAAACACAAGTTATTTATAGACACTAACAGGTAAAAAATGTTTTCTTATTAACTAATAAAAAGGGACGACAAAAGTTCACTTTACGGTGGGGAATTGGCTTTACACAACGCGAACTACCGCCCTCCTTATCTAATACATAACGGGCAATGAACTGGATTATTTCCCTGAGTATTGTGGAAGTTTCATTTAAGTTCCTGGTAAATTATTTCCTTAATAAACATGTCTTCAATAATGGATTGTTTCTGTTAACTACAATTTGTAACAGTACAAAATTGCATTTACATCATTACTTTTTTTTTTGTTTTTTTTTTCACAAACTAACTTTCATGACATGCCAACATGATGACGGTTGACAGTCACACAAATGGCACGCCTTTCTGAAACCCATTATATTTTGAAGAGTTCACTTCTTAAGAAACCACCGACGTTGGACATAATGCTCTATTTCATGTAATAAAGAGTAAAAAAATCCACCTGAGCGGTTTTTCCTTAACTACAAGATTACATACAGAAAATAATGTATAAAATGAACCTTTAATGGTAAAACAACTTTTAAACACAGAGCTTTCAACCATATCTGGGGGTATTCGTTAGCTTTGTGATATCAATCATTTTGATCTTAGGAAATCCAAAAGCCATCAAAAGTGATAGCCCCTTTTCCTGTTCTCTTCTGTATTTTTAAAGAAAACCATTATTTGGCTGTAGCAAGAATATTCCTTGAAATATCGTCCCTTTTAACGAATATGTCTTTTATTAAGATTTTATTCACTGATTATAAAAAAATAATATTCTTCGTTCGAATTTGAACACTAAGACAAGGTCCAATATTGTCACACAAATCACAATACAAGCCACTTTTTAGTGTGATTACTTAGCGTGCAGTACCGTTCATTTCACACCGGTATGGTATACGAAGAAAACTTCAAATCAGTGTATGGTCATTTATGATTTTTGTCCCCAGATCCCCCTTATTATTTTGATATAAGGTATGCGTTATTTAAAATTTGTTTTTTTTTGCTATTAAAGCTTTGCAATTTTTAGATGTTATACTCGGCCCTGATTTTTCTTTTTATATTTATCCACGATGTTGTTAATAACTCTAAACTCGATATTCGTAAATGTATTACTTGTTTGTGCCGCGAAATCTTTAACCTCATCATACCTACAGAGGGTTGGAAAACGCTAGAAGCAACGCCTCTTTCAATTATCAGGTTTGTACAGATACTACCTATATATAACTAATATGAAGTTTTTCCCTTTCTTGCAAATTCTCATGGTCATTTTCATTAAGATTTCCAAAAATCGAAGGGATGACGATTTGTTAATTTCTTATGCAAAGTTTCAATCTAACATTCTCTTCTGCTTAGGAGATTTTGAGCGAGAGCATGATAAGATAATAAATTTGTTGCTTCAACTTTTGGAAAATTATTTGAAACTATTTTGAATTTTTTTTCAAGTTTTGCCGTTTGCTTTACGATTTCTTCTAACACTACGTAATATAAAAATGTTTGCTATATATAATTCTAGCGTTTCGTAAATTTAAGGGTAACAATAAGCTTTCCAAACTATTAATGGTTATCAAAGGCTTTCACGGCCGGTGTCAATGGATGCACTATATATTTCCGGGCTATTTTGCCGACGTATCAACTACGCCCGCGCCACTAAAGATGTCTGCCGCAGTTGCAGAGGAAACGTTCGGAAGAGATTCCAATAGACCACGGCAAAATAGCCCGGAAACATATAGTGCACCTATTAATGGTTATTTTATATTCACTACTTTCTATTAAGTTAATTATTTGAAGGACCAGGTGAAGCGTCATTATCTTCGTCTTCATTTTGAACCTGTAACAATTGTTTATGATTATTACGTGATTTCCTGAGGGATTGTTTATGGTAAGTTCCCTTTTTAGTTTTTACATATATGCCGTCGTCATCAAGTATTTGAATTTTGTCAAATTTTGATAGTTTTTTGTCGCGGAATTTTGTTTTAACGTAAGTCACTTTAATTTTAATAAGTCGATGGATTTTGTCGTTTCATATTTCTTTTGGTAATTAAATTTTCTTTATACTGAGCATTTCTTTCGCGGATTTTTTCGTAGAGTTGTTTTGAGGCTTGTTTGTGGTTTTGGACATAAGTTGATAGAATTAGTTGGTCGTTTAAGTCAAAAGGGTTCGATCTACCTAAGTGTCCATGTATGATTTCAAAATTGGTGAGCTTCGTTACCTACTGAATGGAGTTGTTATAAGATAATATGGTGTGTTTTATAACTTGTTCGCTGGTTAATTCTTTATTAGTTTCCCTGATACTTCTATAATGCTCGATAAGGGTAGAATGAAAGCGCTCTACTGGTGAATTAGAGTTGCTATTTGGTAAAACGTAATTCGGTACGGTTTAGTTGACAAAAGTGTTTTTTCTTAAATTCGGAACCACTGTCGGACGTTATTTTGATGGGTACTCCATGATGGGTTATAAAGTTAAATGTTCCATCTAGTACTAATAGTCCAGTTGTAGTTTTTAAAAGATATGCTTGTCCGTAACGTGACAATGTGTAAATAATAGTGAAGTAAGGTTCTTTGGAAATTTTAAAAACGTCTATGTGTATGTGTTCAAAGGGTTTAGTTGTCGTGGGTGTTAGATTAAAATTCATGACAAGGGGATTTCGATCATGCTTGTTTTTCAAATAGGTTTCGCATTTATTAATGAATTGTTCCCTGTCTTCTCACATTTTGGGCCAATAATATTTGGTTTTTAGTGATTTTATTACTTACCTCTGTGTCCAGTTATAATATTTTATTTTTTCGTTTTGAATGTCTGTTTTAATAAGATCAGTTAGTTTGGGACAGTGAATTAGTTTGAATGAAGCATGCCGGAATGTGTTTTAAATCACTATGGCGAAATTTTCAGGGTGTAAATTTCTGTGAAAGTATAAAGCAAAACTCTGTTTTGGGTCAAAGTATTATTTCGCTAGTTTAGTGATATTTTCGTTTATGAGTCGGTTCGGTAATGTAGCGTAAAGTCGGGTGTTTTTAAATATTTTCTCTCTTTTTACAGTCAAATCTGGTATGGCTCCTGTTGTTATTATTATTTGATTTTTATAAGTATTTATAGGTTTATTGATTTGAAGATCCTCTTCAACTTCTTCTTCTTCTTCTGGATTTTTCGGGTTTAGTAAAATGTGTATTCTATTTTTTGATGAATTTTCTTTTGGTCCGTCTAAAATTTCTTCGATATCTTCGTCGGCTAAGTTGGGTAATTGATTGCGTTCTTCGAGTTCTTTCGAGATATTTTCATTTAAGTCATCAGAATAATATTTTTCGTTTGGGTAGTAGTAAGACATGTTTGGGTTTTCATATTCGTATTGATGATCAGGATAATAGTCATCAAGGGTAGTATTGGTATGGGTCATTCTTATAATAATCATTAGAATGTAATTCTTCGAAGGTGAAATTGGGTTTTCCGTAACTCTGGAAATTATTATAATTTCTGGGTTGGAATTGGGGATCTGTGGTTGTCTGATATTTTCTGAGGAAAGTCTTGTATTAATTGACATGGGTTCTGGCTTTGGCAAATTTTGTCTATGACTCGGATGTGGTTTGAAGACATTTATATTTTTTGGTTTCCCAAAAATTTCTTCGTTGGTGTAGAGTCATCGTGGCGGAACAGGTCTTGGTTGTAAATAGACTGACTCTGTAGGGAATTCAGGTCAAGTTAGGTGGTGGAAATTGAGGACGTGGAAGATTTTGAAACACATTGTTATTAGGAGTGAAGTTTTTCTTTATATTATTATTGGAATTTCCGTATAAATTTTCGAAATTTTCGAATTCAGAAACATATGCTAGAGCATCTGGGTTTCTTCAAATGTAAATTATTTTTTAAAATACCATCGCAACCTGCTATAAAGGTATTAAGAGTAGTTTTGTTGTAATGATTAATTTGACAAATTTTATCATAATTGCTAACTGTGACATCATTACTTATACCTTGTATAATACTGCTTCGTAGGAGCTGTAACCTACTTCCAAAATCTAGAATATGTTCGTTTTTATTTGGTCTAGTTCTAGTCAATTCTTGCACTTAGCAATCTAAATCGCCTTTATCCGTGAAACATTGTTGTAATGCATCTTTTAAATCAGGCCAGTTTTCCTGTTCCAGTTCTGTTACCTACCATAAATTCTGCTTTACCTACTAATTTTTCTTGAATGCTTTCAAAAATGTGTCTGTTTAAGTCGTTATCATTATGTGTACTATATAACAATAGTAAATTTTCACATCTACTAATAAATTTATTTAAAATATTACTGTTACCATCATAAGGTTTGATGTTTTCTAATTTGGGTTTTAAAAGATTCCAATTGATGGTCGGTGTACTTCCTGTTGGTGTCATTTCGTCCTGATCTTTTTCAAAATTCAAAACGCTAAGTCTGTCAGACTGATCTGAATCTGAAGATTTACGTTCGCGAAAGCGAAGGTTTTCAAACAACGCAGATATGCCCTTTCATAAACTTAAAGTTATCTTTCGAAAAGGTCTGCGATAGGGTTAAAGAAAGCCAAGATTGGAAATTTTCAACACTTACCGGTGATTTCCAAACTCTGCTTGACCTCCCTGTATGTAGCGCTTGGTTTGTTATTGATCTCTGCCTTGAAGAACTAACTGCTTTCCTGGATGAATTACCGGGATTGGATTCTGTCTGGAGAAAATCTGCTTTCCTGGATGGATTACCACGTTAGGATTCCGTCACGAAGAAAGTGTGTTTGTTCTTCTGGCTGGATTACCAAGTTAGGATTCCAACACGAGAAGATGTTCTCTTGGATGGGTACCTCAGGTGGGAACTCAACGCGAGAAATTGTTCAATCCGTGTCTAAAGTGTTAAGACACTAAAATTGGCGTCGATTTGACCGCTCGATGTGATCACGAATCAATCACACGGATCCTACTGACTGTGCCAATTAAATCGGTGTTCTCCAAAAATAAATTTTTAAAAACAACATTTATTATTACAAAACTTTATTCAAACAGATTTACAATACAAGCGAAGGCACAAACGAGAATGATTATAATTTAACATTTAGACGCTGAAAACAATTGCGGTGAGATGAAACTTGATATTATATGCACTGCATGTAACTTGCATCATATCCATTTACACAGGAAGTGTGGACACTCGGCAGGGAAGCATATTACTGTGCACTGTGCTAATACGAAATAATAAATCACACGATATTAAAATATTAATTATAATCCAGTAAAATTACTTACTAGCTACGAGCAAGAATTAACCCAAATAAACCAAATTTATTCTGTAGTTGGAAACAAAACGAATCAGAATAACAAATAAAGATGGTCTTTTATCCCGTATCCTATCAATGACCGGTAATTCCCCTATACTTCTCGTTCTGCGGCGGTGAAGAACACATTTGAATTTATAAGTAGTTACTGTAAAATAATTTAAGCACCGAGTTTCAATTCATACAAGATAAGTGTATGTGAATAATTATAAAATTTTTAATAATAATACTAATAACAACAAGCGTCATAATTTTTTTCAGTAGATTATGAAATGTTTCAGTAGATCATTCTGGAAATCTGTAGATCTACTGAAAAATCAGTAAAACTGGCAACCCTGGCCCAGAGCCCAGTGTCAATATTCACTGCGGAATGCTCGACTTGCTGATACAGGATTTTCACGATGACTTATTGGTCTAGTGCTGCCAGTGTAAAGAAGTTGGATGATGTTATCGTTAACCCTTAATCACTGTAGTGCAATTACACACACACACACACTCGCCATAGTGCGAGGTGGTGAGCGGGAAATTTTCAATTATAAAAAATGATAAAAGGTTTTGTGGTTTTTGGTTTCTTCATATTTAATATTTGAAATAATAATCCAACAACAAAGAGAAAATATAATTAAAGAGGAATAAAGAGGAAAAAAATGTTCTAACGCTTTTATTAATCAAAATATAAATGGTTATAAATATTATGAAGCTATTTGTATGCAGGTAACAAAATATACTTTTCTAATGAAACGAATCACTTTATCTAAAAAACTTAAATTACAACTTAAAGAAGAATAACATGCTTACTTAAAAACAAAAATAAACTGTTGAAAAATATATGGGGTTGTAAAAAGTACAGAGCATAAGCATTTTACAAATTACCTTTACAATTTTTACATAGTTTCGAAGCACATTCTAGACAAGTCGGTATATGGCACAAAACACACATGTGAAAAGTGGTCCTTTTAATTTTCGAGGGACAGGTATAACATGTCTTGCGCTTCTCTAATTTATTCTATTTATTAGCTTCGGGAATTTCCTCAAGAATAGCTAAGACGTATGGTAGCGCGCAATTCGTACTTAAGTCGAACATTACTCGCTCTTCTTTCGAGTTGAGACCTTACTAAACCATCTGCAAGCTATTTTAAGAAATCTGCTTCATCTATTTTAGAACCATCTTTATATGACTGATGCAGAATGTGTGTATTTATGACACTTATATCAAGGAGGCGGAAAAAAATAACCATAGGCCATCGTTGTGTGCGGCGACTTGTTGAATTTTTTGCACACCTCTCATCAAGTGCGTCGACACCCCCTTTGGTTAGATTGTACGAAGATTGAGAATTATTGACAAATTGATTAAAAAATTCTGAAATCGGTGCTAAGGGTCTTCTTGACGTCTTTCTGTTCTATTCTCAGAATTGTCGAAGCACAAAGCAATAAGCAAAGTCAAAAATCTATTCTTGCTCATTACACATATTTATTCATATATTCATTACGAAATATTTCGCGCCCAGTTCCATCGGTGGCAAAAATTAGCTCAACTTTTTCATAATTAAATTAAAACTAGATGAATAGAATAACAAACCAATAGGCACGTAGCTCGGTCATGTCCAAGTCTTAAAGTTCAGATCGTTGCTCATTTTTATAAGTGACTTTCATACGTTGTAGTTTTGCATTGTTCTACTGTAGCACAACCCGTAGTATGTCTTCTGAAAACAGCAGGTTCCAACTAGTAACTGGATCGACTTTGTTGTCCAAACTTGCAAATGGATGTAAACCAGCTGCACTATAATATTATGTTTTTGTGTTCTGGTCTGAGATATAAAACTTTTTGACGACCAGTTATAGCGATTCTTCAATTTCACTACCTAGTTCTGCCTCCGAAATGGAATCATGATCACTTACTTCAAAGTAATCTTCGCTGACATTTTCATCATCACTAATTTCGTCATCTGTACCATTTGCCCATTTTAGCAAAATATTTTCAAAGTCAGGGTCACCGTAACGAACTTTTTTCGAGGGTAGTTACTCATAGTGAAAGTTATACAAAACACAAAGTACCTAAAACCAAAATCGTTACACTATGATCGTAGTCCGGTCACCGTCACCGCGTCGATAGTTTAAATTCGCCTGCACAAAACACAAGAGCACCCACTGCGTTCAAATCTCGAATTCAAACTGCAGATGGTGTCAATTAAAGGTACCGAGATGCATAACGTGCTACATTAGAGAGAGGAGTAGTTTGTAAGAAACTCAACATTCGCTTCGGCCACCATGACCGCACTACGGTTATTAAGGGTTAAACCAAAGGCAGCAAAAAAAATTATATGACAAGAATTTCAGCATGATCGATCTTGATCGTTCATAATTGATATTATTTCAAACATAGTAAAATAAAAATATGTCAGCCACCGACGACCATATTTTTTAATGCATGGCTGCAGTCGACGTGTTAAAATGCCATTAGCCGTTCAGCTCTGCAACCAAACGAACTTCTCGTCCATTGCATTCCGTTTCCGGATATAGACGTCCTCTCCAGTGCATAGTATGCATTTTACTGGATTTTCAAATTGTTTCAGGGGACAAAAAAAAAATTGGGGACAACATATGAGTACTGTTTTTTAAATTAAGTTGTTATTTTAAAAATATAATTATGTTTTACAAAGATCCTTACTATATTCTAGTATTATTTATATTTATTTTCCAAAGGTAATAATGATACAGAAAATGAAAATTTGTGATTAATCTTGTAATTTTAAAAAAATTATTGTCGTTATTCATAGATAGACCTAAGTAATAACAAGACCTACTATATAAAATTTCCCTGGGACAGAGATTTTTCAATTAGTAGAGATATGCCCATATATATATATATATATATATATATATTTGGAAATGTCTTTTAAGGCTCTGGAGTGTATATCATCAACTATACCACCGTTGTCTTTTAAATTATTTATTATAGTTTCAATTTCCTCCTTGGAGGTAAGATCCATAACAATTCTGTTTTACGTATAATCTGAAATATTTGATAGATTGGGTTATTTTAATTTTTTGTTTTTACTCCTGTTGACAGCAGTTTTTGATAAAAAGCATCATATTATAAAGCGTATTTTGCGTTACTTTGCCAATAAGCAGTTTTTTTCCTCTCGTAAGGTCTTTTATCCATAATTTTGTAATTATGTTCCTTGACACAGAACAGTATTTAATTTTCTCCAGAAATAATATGACCGACCACATTCGCATGATTTTTTACAAGGAAGCAAATGCTGTTGAATGCCTCATTAATTTCACTATAATTTATCGTTTTTAATTGTAAATTTACTATAACAAAATTGACCTGAATCCCTGCACAACTTTAGCTTTTTGGTCACCAAAGAACGTTTTCACATAAAAAAAATTTCACGTGAAAACTTGTTTCACCTTCGACGTGTTACAAATTAATAAAAAATCCTTGGTTCTGCAAACCTGTATATACAGAAACAGTCTGGGTACATTTTTTTAAATATAGTTAGTTGCGTTCTGTCCAAGATACATTAGTCAAGAAGTGGAGTTGTCACAAAGTTTGGCAGCAGCTACAAAGTAACTACAATGTAGCGTACTATGTTAGTTTGGAAACTCGACATTGTTTCAGCACTCAGATAGATCTGTAGTCAGTGCAGTTTCCTTTTTACACTTATATTGTTTATTTGGTCAGTTCTAAGATAAAGATACCTACAGAAATATTTGTTGTAATCTTTCTTTTTCAAGTGCAAAACCGAAGTTTGGAATTATAAATTCTCTTAAGAGTTTTGGAGGATGGAATAATGTAAAAGACTCGTTAATTATATGTTAAAAGGCGTAGATAGGGGGAATCATGGCAAGATTTGTAATAATATTAACATTTTTTTTTAAATTAAATTCTAGTACTATCTTTTTAACGAAGAATGTTTTTAACAGACTATTTGATATTAAGTTGCTTTGCTCCTTTCTAGCTACGCCTTCATTCAGTAATATAAATTATATTTATTTTTGTTTTAGTTAGTGATTGTTAGCTACGCTGATGACATTTTTATGACAAAAATTAAAAAAATAAAGGTATGCATTTTGTTTTAATTGCACCTTTGTTTCACTAGTTTTAGTAATTTTGTATGTGTTTATTTGCTATATGCTTCCAAGGTTGTTTTGTTAGTGGAGACTCATTATATATTTTTATATAAAAGTTGAATTGGAATTTTCAAATTATGTACTATATTGTTTTTAATAAAGGTATAGAATGTTGCTGCTGAGTTTGCTTCTTTATTTATTATTAGTATTTAAGAAATGCATCGTATGTATATTGTCTCACATATGACATAATTGTGTGCAACATATATTCAACTGAACAAAATTAATCACTGAAATTAGTTCAAGTGTCAAAGGACATTTTAAAAATTTTCAGGTAGCTGCCGTTTTACAAGAAGGGAGCCATAAATATCGTATTTCTCTACATTCGATTTTGCATTTAATTAATTAGTTATTCGTCAGTATATATCTGAAGTACTTACTTTACGACGTACTCAAATTGCGCGGTGCACATGCTGTACGATTAGTTCCTTATTGATTCACTATTTTTTGATATATGTTTATAGGTATAAATCTCTTATTTTGTAGTAATTTATTATATTATTTGCTTAGACTACAAACTTGTGAACTCCATAATTTCAAATTAAACAGGAGTCACGAAAAATTGATTAACCCCTTTAACCGACTTCAAAAATAAGGAGGTTCTCAATTCCTCTGTACCTAGGTTTTTTTATGTTTGTTCACCGGTTATTCGCAAAGGGCTCAAGGAATTTCGACCGTTTATACTGGATCCTGTTCCGGGGGATCGCGAAGTAGTCCTATATTTTTTTCATTAACATATCTTGGACCGTTTCTTAGAAAATTGGGAAAAACTATTTTATGCCTGTTCTCAAATACTCCATGCCATGGTGGAGTCGCCGGTGTTACAAATATAGAAAAAAAATATTCGGAACATGGGACAGATTGAAAATAAATTGGATTAGTTTCGGGATATCCCGAAGTGGTCTTATAATTTTTTCAATAACATAGCTTGTATGGTTTCTTCGAAAATGGGGAAAAGCTTTTTTACCGACAGTGAACTTTGGGGGAGTCGCTGGTATTAAACATAAAGAAACATTTTCTGTTCGGAATATGGGAGTAATGAATTAAAAAGGAATTGGATTAGTTCCAGGGGATCCCGAAGTGATCCCATATTGTTTTTCAATATCATAGCCTTGTACCGTTTTTTTTTTAGAAAATCGGGGAAAACTTTTAACATTTTTAAACAGTAACATTTTTGTAACACCGGCGACTCAACCAAGGCATAGAGTATTTGAGAATAGGTATAAACGGTCGAAATTCCTTGAGCCGTTTGCGAATAACCGTTGAACATAAAAAAACCTAGATACAGACGAATTGGGAACCTCCTTTTTGAAGTCGGTTAAAAAACATAGATACAGACGAATTGAGAACCTCCTTATTTTTGAAGTCGGTTAAAGGGGTTAATCAATTGTTTGTAACTCCATTTTAATTTGAAATTATGGAGTTCACAAGTTTGTAGTCTTAAGCCAACAATATAATAAATTACTACAAAATAAGATATTTATACCTTTAAACATAATATATCAGTAAATAGAGAATCAATAAGGAACTAATCGTACAGCATGTGCACCGCGCATTATGAGTACGTCGTAAAGTAGGTACTTCAAATATATACTGTATCTAATAACTAATTACTTAAATGCAAAATCGAATGTAGAGAAAAACGATATTGATGGCTCTCTTCTTGTAAAACGTCAGTTACATGAAAATTTTTAAAATGTCCTTTGACACTTGAACTAATTTCAGTGATTAATTTTGTTCAGTAGAATATATGTTGTACTCCTCCACTCTTAAGATGAGAAAATAAGGGAGTTATTCTCCATTGGCTGGTCCACCAACTCTTGTGACTGTTCTCTGGTTGGGCTGCTTCTCTGAAGGCTCGAATTTTCTCAGTTTGCATCTCTTCAACATGTAAAATATAAGGGCTGAAACAATAATCAAAGTAATAAATGTGCCAAATATTGGGGTTGACACATTTCCCTGTGGATCTTGTACATGGATTGGCTGTGTCTGCTTTGCAATTTCGCTTATCTTTTGGATTTCTTCAAAATCCAATCTTGATAACGTTGGAATTTTAGTTTTTAATTTTCGATTTTGGGTAGAATCATTACTTTTCCATTTATTTTATGCTTATCATTAATAAATTGCTTGTTAATTCGGTAACACTATCAGTGATTATTTTTTGGGGTAGACCATGATGGCATAAAAAATTAATAAGTTGTCAACGACTGAAGTTCCCGTGAGAGTTTTTAAGAAATAGGCTTGTCCGTACCTAGTAAATGTATCGATATGAATGTGTTCAAATGGTTTAGAAGTGGTAGGCGTTAAGTTGAATTTGATGGTTGGCGGGTTTCGACCATATTTGTTTTTCTGACAAGTTTCCCAATTGTTAACGATTTGTTCGATAATATCTAGACGATAGGGACTGCTTCATTTCGTTCATCCCTCTATGGCAGGTTTTAAAAATATGGTAATATTCAAGTTTTTCACGTTGTTCATCTGAAGTTTCAATGTTTGTCAAGAATTTATTGCACTGTATAAGTTTGAAAGAATTATTTTTGAAGAAAGATTGAACAGTAGAAGCGAATATTGGGGGAAGATCGGAATTTTTGAAAAATATAGCATAATGTAATGTTTTATTTTCAGTTCTTGGATTTATTTAAAAATAAAGTCCAACTCATTCTAATTTATTTCCACTACTTTAACCCAATTTATATTCAAATAACTATTTCCAATTTATTATAAGGTAACAATACGACAGTCGAATACTGAATGAATCCATCGCCAGCTGTCTGTATTTACATATTTCTCTCGGAATTATCTAGTAAGTCAACGAGCCATCGGGAAATGTGTTCTCGAAGCTCGATAGACAAACAATATTTTCCAGAAACATTGGACGAATGTTGCTTCCACGAATTGGATGATGGCCGATTACACCAGCTATCTGATGAATTCTCGTAACTTGTCCCCTTCATAAGACCATTTTGTCCCGGAATGTCCCAGACGCGGACTATCCTGTCGGCTTCTTCTCTTTTAGCTAGCGGTAGTCTTCTCGCCGACTGTCGAATAGGTTGGACGTCCCCGGTATTAATTTTATGTTTCACCAGATCGGTTCGTGCTCTTTTTTCGTTCCCTACATCGAAGATAACCTGGTAGTTTCTAACGATGTCCGTCAATTTTGCTTTCTGGTTTAGTTTCAAATTCTTGGATGAATCGGTGATGAGTCTTTCCAGTTCCTCAGACAGTTTACCTGGTGGTATTTCTGTATGCTGTGTGCTTCTGACTACAGAGAGAACTGTTGAACAATGGCCCAAAGATGTTCCTTTCTGTAGTGATTTGGGTTAAGTGGGACTGTAGTTTTGAGTTGGTTCTATTTTGATAAAAAAACTCAATTGCCCTTCATAAGAACACTCTTACCTTGTCTACGAGTTAGATCTAGTAAAAGTCTGGGAAATCTGCCATCCATGTATTTGTCTGCATTCGGCGCGGGTAGCCGGCCTTAACCCTGGGTTTTTAGGCACAACTAGAGTTTATAATGTTGGGCAATGCGAACTCACGAGGGGGTTTACAATAAATGAGTAATAGCTGCACACGCACTTTGGGGTTGCACTATCGAGAACATAGGGTTACGTTTTTTCCTTGAGAGTTTCTAGCGAGATCCGTACTGTACGAGAGACGAACAGCGAGTCTTCTTTTCTTAACTGCAATTGTGCTGAAAGCACCGAGGTTTTTTCCAAACAATTGAGAATATACATATTTGAATATAAAGGCTGTCTCTTTTAAACTCAAAAAAGACAGAGACTCTAGAGATGAATTTAATATATATATATTTGTTTTTAAGTTTTCGCGGGCACTAAATGTTTTAGGTGGTTTCCGGGAATTCATCCGCGTAGTTGATAACTGATCCCTGCCGGGATCGATGGTAAAATGACGACGTCACATCTGCCCTCTTCAGGTCGGTTCGCATAATTCTCGTAGCCTTCTGCTTTCGGAAGGCTACGAGAATTATGCGTTGAAAGTTATGTACGTTCTGGTATTTTCAAAGATTTTTTCACCTGTAGTGTGCGTAACGTCGCCTACTGTAATAATGAGTTGACTTTTATATTTATTTATCGATCTATCGGTTATCGGAATTTATAATATTGTATATACTTCCGAAGTGTGTACTGTTTCCAAATCTTCTTCTTCTGCTGTGTTTTCTTGTTGGTTCTGTGCTGTATTTTCCACAGCAGTTCCTGAACTTTCTTCGATAGCAATTGCGGTCTCTTCAGTGATTGCTGGTCGATTTCACTTACAGTTGTTGGGTCTAAAACCGGAACAAGGGCTTGTTGAAGGACTTCATCGATGTCTCCTAGATTGTTTTCCGTTGAGGCTGTTTCTAAGGGATATAAATCAGTCTATTTTGGTTGTTCGATTTTCTGCTTTACTTTTTTTGTTTCAGAAGTAACTGGGAGGTTATTTTCGAAAAGTTGTTTATATTGAAATGGAATCTCAACTAACTATTGTAAAGTTTTTATTTTCACACTCGGCTTTAGTTCTCGGATTTATTTAAAAACACAGTACAACTCACTCTAATTTTTTCCACTACCCTAACACGATTTATATTCACAGAACTATTTACAATTTATCTAAACTATACGACCGTCGAATACTGAATGAATCCATAGCCAGCTGTCCGTATTTATATATTTCTCTAAGAATTATTATGGCAAGTCAACGAACCACCGGGAAACTTCTTTCATGTGTTCTGGAAGCTTTAAGGGAATTCCCAGTAACGGCAGCGGTCGGCCTGTTGAGAGACAAAACATTTCGGATTCCCAGAAGTATCGGAAGAATGTCCCTTCCACGAATTGGATTATGGCCGATTGCACCAGCTTTCGGATGAATTCTCGTAACACTATTAATAATTTTTTTGTTTCTTAAGTCCATATTTAGTTTTAGTTTTATTAAGTCAAATATTCCTATAACACCATCAAAGTATTCATGAAAATCAAAAACTATGAAGTCTATTTTGTAATTAGAAATAAATTCTGGGAATGCCGGTTTTGAATATTGATTTTGGGAAATATTTTTGAACTATATAAGGTTTAATTATTAAACGTAAACTGCCTGTGTCTATTAATAATTTCAATTTGGATTTTTTTATTGTGATGTAAGGCAAGGAATTATTTGCACATATATTTATTTCTGCTAGGTAGATTTTTTGGTTGAGGCCACTGCCTGCAAATTTGAGTTTTCAATTTGAACAGGTTCTTCGTAATTTTCAGGGCTTGTTAAGAAATCTGTTGGGTAATATTCTGGGGTTTGTTGAGAATAATTATTTTGAAAGTAAGGATCTTCTGAATCATCTGGATAATTAGTATTTTCGTCATTTTGAAAGTATGTTGGATTTTCGCCTTCGTTATAGTTTAGTTCTTCAAAGATTGGTGGGAAGTTTGGATTATAATTTTGGAAAGTTTTTGGTAATTGATTTGGAAGAATTGGTTTTAATACATTTTGTGGTTTACCAAAAACTTCACTACTGGTGGGAACTCTTTTAGTATTGCTAAAGATTGATTTGTTGGCTAGGAAAAATTGGTTTTTGTTGAATAAAGTTATTTGGATTATTTGTATTGAATGGGTTTGGAAATTGATGTGCAAAATTATTTTGATAGGGAGGATCCAATTTAAAGGTTGATTTAGATTTGTAAAGTGTGATTGATTACTATTATTTGGAATTGGTTTTACAAACTGTTTATCATAATTACCAAGTTACCATAAAATCTTTCAAAATTATCAAATTCATTTACATACACCATTGCTTCTTCTAGAGATGAAGGTTTAATAGTCCTGTACAACCTGCAATAAAAGTATCTAACGAAATTTTGTCATAATGATTGATTCTACATAATTTATCTGCAGCTTGCAAAGAAATATCATTAGTAATTCTTTGTGTGACATTACTCTTAATAAGTTGCAAGCTACTTCTAAATTTGAAAAAATTTTCACCTTTTAGTGGTTTTGTTAGCTCTTGGAATAAGCAATCTAAGTCTATTCTATCAGCAAAACAATGAATTAATGCTTGTTTTAACACATTCCAATCGGTTAGTTTCGCGTGATTACCTACCATGTATTCAGCTCTACAAACTAGTAAATATGATTGTTCATTCTACATCGCCTAAGTTAATATAATTTCCTATAAGACTTTCGCAGTGAGAAATAAATTTATTTAGGGTTCTACTATCTCCGTCATAGGTTTATATATTATCGATCTTTGATCGGAAAACTTCCCAATTTATAGTTCCAGGGCTAGGTTGAACGTTACTGCTTTGTGGGTTACCCATTTTCAATGCTGGAATTTTCTCAAAATTCTTTGAAAGTCTTCTTAGTTATTTTTAATTTGTCAAAATTAAGTAAAATAAAAATTCAAATTGAAAGTATTTTATCTTTTCTTCTTGTTTATGCTTGATTTTTACGAGCGGATAAGCATTTATTTCATTTCTTGTTTCTTAAAACTAATGTTGCATTATCTTCTTTAGAGTTTAACACAACGCCTATATATCTCTTACACGTTCCATATGCCGTGGCTATTGGAAGAGGCAAGAAAAGGAAGAGCACTTACTTGGAAGATTTTCCTGTCCTAATCCCCCGACTTCTGTGGATTCTGGATGCTATTTACAGTAGCAGTGACCAAAATTGTGTAGTGATAGAGTCCTTTTGTTGTGCACGTTTTTTCCAAAATAACTGTTATTGCACGTTTCGCTGTTTACAATCTCGCCTGGGGTCCCATGTTCACTTGGGCGCGGCACTGGTTACGTTTACGTGACTGTTCGATGTAAGTTTAAGATATTGAAATATTAAAGTTTTTACCGAAAAATTACTGATAATTTTTCGAAAACCACATACATCCTACTGACAGCGCCATTTGTCTTCTTTCCAAAAAAACAATTAAAAAACAATTTATTTCGAAAAATATAAAAAGCGACTATCCTACTTGAAGGTTCGAACGGAAGTCTAATTAAAATGAATAAGCTCGCTGTCGATTTGCGGAGATGCTGACTTGGCTGCAGGTGTCAGCTTATCGCTTTGTCTTGACTGGAAGATCTAGGTATGAAACTCATCAAAAATTTCAACATCACCGTAAATGAAAAAAAATTATAAATTTTTTCAAAAATGTTAATAATTTCGTAAATTAAGATGGACTTTTTGATTTGGTTTAATAGAGAATTGAAAACTCTTTGAAATGCGATATCACCTACTACCCCTTTACATTAAATTTTTTAGGGGCAGTTATTACCCCTAGTAGTTGAAGGGACAGTTGAATAACTTTATTTAAAAATGTAGTTTCATATATAAGATTTTTGATTTACATTCATAATTACGTAGAAAATGAATTTTTTGGACCTCACTGTACATAGAAACAAATTAATACACATTGGTGATATATTACTAAATATATATGGTGTGGTCAGCGCTGATAATTAGAATAACAACTAACTACTTTTTTTCCATTGGTTGCTGGTATAGCCTGCCTTTCTTAATTGATACAAATTTTCTTGCTCGGTCCATAGGCGTTTTACAGAAATAAATTCATGTTGCTCCAGATAAGAATATTTTTAAATTTCTTGATGTATACATAATAAAGGTCAAATTGAATGTGAGTCATTTTAATGTTATTGCAACATTTGCAACTAATAATGCTGAAACAATAAATGCAATAAAACCAATTAATGCTTTTATATTATTTAATTTTATCTTTGGAATGATAAATGATTAGACTAAATATCACTTATGTTTGAATCAGACAATTCTAAAGATATAAGATATTTTTCATGTGTCTGAAGAAATTGTGATGATTAAACAAGCAAAATAGTTTCATTAGGTACAAACAAGATATTGGGAGTATGTAATGAAAATATATTATTATAATAAATCAAAATAATCTGAGATTCCTATCATAAAATAATACTAGATAACATTCCCAAATCATACGGTAATAATAATTATGAAGATCAAATCGGTGTCTATAACGACCTAAGCTTTAAGATTGTCAAATTTATGCCACAAAAGTATTTTACCTATTAATTAGTTTTATAGAAAAATATACAGATTTTTAATAATAACAAGAAATAAAAATAATTGTGATACTCAGTGCTAGACACTGTTTTTACAAAAGCATTTTTCTTCTATACTAGAGATAACAACTAGATTCTATATCACATCATTAACATTCAATATATAATTTCTAGAATTTAGTAAAATATATATTTTATTTTTGGTATGAATAATTAAAAATAACAGTGTGGTATTAAAGTTTTTGTACTTTCTATACATACAAAACTTTGCTACTATTATTATTTTTTTGGCTTTCTAAACCAGCACCTCAACTCACTTATTTTTGTGATGGTTACATTGAATATTTAATAACAACTTATTTGGAAACAGAACTAGATCTGAAAAGTCACAGCTATTTAAAAAATACAATGTCATGATTATAATAGGCCAGTCAACAGAAAAAAACTGAGACTATCAATAATTTGATATATGCTATCAAATATATTTTTTGACAATTAAACAATATTGAAAGTGGCAAAACACTTTAATTTTTTCCTAATAAATTGAAAACTGTTAATTTAATGGTTATAATAGGTTTAAAAACTTTGTAAATATATAATCTAAAATTAATTACCGATACATTACAATTGCATTCTGTAGTAATGTATGGAACTCTATTAGATATAAGTATGCAGTTGTGAAAGCCCAGGCTTCTCTAGCAGCTGGTTACTAATTGATATGTTTAGTTTTGAAGGCCTTGTAGACCCTTAATAAAGTTGATAATATATGATAAAGAAGTATTATCACCGTCAGATGATTACGATAAATAGTGCAATTTTCATAGACAATTGGAAAAAATATTTGAAATTATACATTTCAAATGCCCTGCAATAATAGAACAACCTTTAATCTCGGTAACTCGATCTATGAAAGCTTTTAGAGCTTACTTGCTTACATTTTATGAGAGCACAGTCTTATTCTGGAATTATTAGAAGTCTTCATATCATCATACTTAAGAACAAAAACTGTATATTAATATATGCAAACGTTCCGGATCTGGCCGACAATAGGCAAAAAAATAGCGGAAAATAGAAGAAATTATTTATTAGATGATAAAACTTGTAGTTGAATGTGTTATATAAAGTAACACAAGTAAGGGGGAGAAATACTTAATACTTTGGTCTACTAAACACCTTCTGCGTGATAGTAACTAAATTCCATTTCTTTCATTTGTAAGCTTTTTACGGAGTGGAAGTTAAAAGTGAGAGTAAAAACACGCTTTTTCCAGATCGCACTATGGTTTGGTATGTTAAAACATCCTGGGTGGTATCATTTATAGCCTCGCGATGGTTCTCGAGTTTTCTAATACAAAAAAATGGTTTTGTCAAACCAAAAAATACGCTTTGTCAGCAACGCATTTTGTCATTCAAATTACAAACACTTGCAAAGTTTCAAATAGATACGACAATTAGAAACTGGTTCAAACTGACACATTTAGTTACATATATAAGTAGCTGAAAACGCATATTAAAAAATAGTTCAGCATTTTAAAACATGTCAGCCGCACGTTCAGGTGAAACGTTCGGAAGAAATTCCAATAGACCCTGGCAAAACAGTCGAGAAATCCAAATTTAGCCTACTTTTCAAGACTATATTTATGATTATTTTATTGTGTATTGTCATAAAATTAACTGTTTTCAAGTTATACGGCGAAACAAACTTTTGCAACTTTTGCAAAAATTAATGACGCATCATTCTAACAAATACATTTGGTAGTATACATGAGATTCGAATTTTACAAAAAAATGCTACATGACACCATATTTCAATGACTGTGTATAATTATGTTTTGCAAACATCTACATTGACTAGCCTAAAAAGAATATACTGTAAGAAAATCTCTGAGTTAATAATAATAATTAGTTGTAATAATCTTAAAACTATCAGGGTGACAGAAATAACTTAAGGTGTATAAGGAGGTGGAGGAATGCAGTAAGGAGGTGGTGGGGTAGGACTGTGGAAAGTATCCAGAGGGTCATCGAATGCATCCAGAAGGCACCTGTCGTCATCTCTAACATATGAAGACGTGTAGAAGGGAAGAATCAGTGAGTAGATTATGCCACAGCAAGTAATAACGCCTAATAAAGAATAAATTATACATTAAAATGTATTTCACTCTATTCAATATAGACCCAATAGTATGAACTAATTAAAAGCGCCATAGGTAAACTCCTTCAAACATAGCATTTGTAGAAAAAAAGATTTTTGCTATGAATAATTTTATGTAACAAGATAAAAATTATTTAGTAACTAAATAACATCTCAAAATTCTGCAAAATGTATATTCTCCATAGATATATTCTGCAAATATATTAAATTATCAAATCAAATAACTTAACCCAAGGATTTATTATATATGTGATTTATGTAATTTTGTTTGATATGAATATTGATTAATCTTAACGACTCTATTTTGGTTTCATTTTTCAAAATGTAGTGTATAAAAAATTTGGAAGAGCATTAAATGAATTTTCCTCAAGTGTCGGTGCTTGCATTTCCAAAGTAAGAGTTAACGGCGTTATCGTAGGATATACTGAAAGTAACGATGTAGGTAGCGAAGTAACGTACTCAGTACCGAATTATCGATAAATTAAAAGTAAGTAATCTCCCTCTCTAATCCTGAACTCATGTTGTTTATCAGTATTAAAATTTATTTGTGGAACCTGGCCAAGACACTAGAGTGAAAGAAAAACTGGGCCTACATAATGCTGCGCAGGATATTTGATTTCTGTCTGATATTTGAAAAAAAAATATAATATTTATTTCTTAGTAAAACTGGTAAAGCTTATTTTCTTGTTTATTCTTATCAATCATCTACAATGATGAAAACACTCTTATTTTTGTAATTCAGAATATACTGTGTTCTTTTCTGAATGATATTTGTGGCATATTTATCAATGTTGAAGTGGAAATAACACCACAAGTCACGGAAAATTGATGTATATTTCAAACGTTTCGGGGTCTAGGTCAGACCCCGTTGTCAATGGTTAAGAAACTATGAATAAAAAAGACACAATTCTAAAATGTAAATGTTTGGCAATATCTATTACTTGACTTCTGACGTAATTAACACATTAAAGGCGAGCCGGGTAAAAATACCCCCTTAAAATGAATTACACTAAATGCGGGCAAGGTATTATTACCCGTTTTCTTCTTCTTTTTTCTGCGGTGCGGTATAACTAATCCTTTAAATTTAGTTTTGGGTAAGGTACTGCTCATTGTTTTTTATCTACTAAACATATGGTGGTTATATTTTTTGTAATATATCTTGTATCTATCTTCTATATTATTATAAAATTGTAAGTTTGTCTGTTTGTTTGTTTGTTCTGGCATCACATAATAACTACTGAACTGATTTTGCTGAATGTTTTTTTGTTTGACTTAAAATCTGGTAGATATTTTACCTCCCTAAATTGACAGAAGCGGTAGATATAGCGAAAAAACTTCTACAATGTTGGATAACTCAATTACTTTATTGGTTCCACCAGAAGAATCAATACTTGAATCATCCTAGCTTTTATTCAAAATTCGGAATATGCCAATGCAACATGTTTATATTAAAAAAAACAACCGTAATTTTACAGGGTGTTCTATATATAGGAAACTTAGTGGGGAGTAGAATCATATGGATATAAAAAATCTAAAAAAAATATTTTAGGTGTACCATAAGCAGCTGTATATATACAATGTGGTTGAAATAAGGGGGAGTTAAATAATTTATACGGGGTGGATCAAAAAGTTATATTGAGAGTGGGACATAAATAATTGCATATATCAGGTAGTTTATAAACGGGCGGAATAGAATTATATTTATATAAGGTGGATAACAAAATGATATATTGTTTGGCTCGTAAGTGGTTGCATATAAAATATAGTTGAAATAAGGGTAGAATATTTATACAGAGTGGATATTTTTTTTGAAAAAAATGTGTTATGTAAGCAGTTAGGATCTTTGAATTATGTTCTTGGGTTATGATAGTTATGAATTGGGTTGAAAAAATGTAAAAAGAAGTTGTTTATATAGGGTGGTTGAAATATTAGACCAAATGGAATTATAATTTATCGAGTGGTTAAAAAATTATTTTATATTTACAAGTAGTTGCATATATAGAATGGTTAAAATATGTAGCGGAGTATGGTGGGTTTAAAAAATATTATAAAGAAATGTTATGATCTACAAGCCATTTACCAGATGGTTAAAATATAGGGTGGAGTACAAATTTAAGGATACATGGTGGTACAAAAATGTTTTATTGGGTGGCAAATAAGTAGTTGCATATAAAAGTTTGTGGAAATATAGGGTGGAGTAGAATTATAATTATACAGGGTGAGTAAAAAATGGTAGAAAAATTTTGTTATATAGCCGTTGCAAAGTTGCATACATGGAGTACCTGAAATATAGGATGCAATAAAGTTATAGTTACTCAGTGTGATTCAAACAAGGTTATAAATAGTTACAAATGAAGGGTGCTTTAAATTAAGTGTGGAGAAAAATTATACTTTAAAATGTGGTTAAAAAAAGTGAGGAAACAGTCTGAAATATATGTCTCATAATCAGTTGCACATATAGGATAGTTGAAATATAGGGTGGATAAGTCTTAGAGTTAAGTATTTAAAAAATGTTATATTGGTTGACTAATAAGCAGCTGCGTATACAGGGTAGTTGTGATACATACAATGTGCAGTTTTGGTGATATATATTGGGCATGGATGGATTTATAGTTATACAGGGAGTTCATTTTATTTTTCGTATTCCTCTCAGTATGCCCTTTCATTTGACACCCATATCATGGGGATAGATGAGCAAATTTATCCGCCTTCTTGAAACATCCGCTATATTGAATTTAGAGGGACGGTATTTTATTTTTCTTATTCAGCTGACTCTGTCATTTGATACCCATATCGTGGGGGTAGATGAGCAGTTTTGTCAGCCTTCTTAAAACATCCGCCATATTGAATTTAGAGACGTCATTTTATTTTTTGTATCCTCTCAGCGGACCTTTTCATTTGATACACATACCATGGGGGTAGATAAGAAATTTGTCCACCTTCTTGAAACATCCACAATATTGAATTTGACTGACGTCATTTTATTTTTCGTATTCCTCTCTGCGGGCCCTTTCATTTGATAACCGTATCATGGGGGTAGATAAGAAATTTTGTCCACCATCCTGGGGCAGCGGCCATAAATGTAAATAATTCAATATTGTCTTTTCTTGATGGCAAATTCATTATAAATCTTTTTGTTAAATTCTCAAATACGCAATTTTTGCTTACGTCTCTAAGTGCGCCCGCTACGCAGCTAAGTTGAGTCTGTTGTATTACCCGCTCAAGATGTGTTAAGAGAATTTTAGTTGTAGTATACAGGGTAGCACAGAGACCTCTAAACATCATATAATCATAAAGTTCCTTTCAAATTGGAAGAATTTGAAAGGGTGATCTTCAGAATTTTATGTGGCGTTCCTTGATGCGACTTTGTTATAAGAGTGCATTCGCCAACAAATGCGACCAAAGAATTTTGTTGATTCAGTGCTTCCATTAAAATCATAAGGGAAATCCTAGGAAAAACCTTATGAACTATCCCGATATTGGGTTGTTCACAAGATGACAATTAGCAATTTCTTCCTTAATCATCGTAGTAGCGATACAATCGTTTTCGTTTATCAAAATTAAAGAAGACTCTTTTAGTTTTCCTTTGGTGTTGTGTTCTTCTTTGTGTAATATAACAAAGTCGCATCTAGGAGCGCCACATAAAATTCTGAAGATCACCCTTTCAAATCCTTCCAATTTGAAAGGAACTTTATGATTATATGATCTTTAAAAGTTTCTGTGCTACCCTGCATATTAAGTTAGAAGTCAAATAATAGATATTGTCAAACTTTTACATTTTAGAATTGTGCCCTTTTTATAGTTTCTTAACCATTGACAACGGGATCCGACCTAGATCCCCAAACGTTTGGAATATACAGCAATTTTCCGCGACTTGTGGTGTTAATTCCCAAGAAGTACTTAAACATTGAAAAATATGCTACAAGTATCATTCAGAAAAGAACACAGTATATTCTGAATTACAAAAATAAGACTGTTTTCATCATTTCAGAAATTTATACATTTGGAATGTACTGCAATAAAATCTTAGAAATAAAATTCTCTTCCCACAAATCAATATTAGGCTGAAAAACAGTAGAAAAAAATTAGTGCATCGCTTGGAGTTGATATGTTTCAACCTTAATTCTCTAAGCGTTAACGTTATCAAATAAAAGAAAATATAATCAAAAAAATCAAAAATATGAAATATCTTTGAGGAATGATGACACTAAAAAGGGTTTGGGAATGTATGACAATTTCAAAAACATAGATCCAAACCAGACTCTCCACTATTGTTGAACCAAATTTACAATGTGGGAATAAGCAAAAATAGATCACAAATCTACATCTAGCAGCTGTTCACAATACATCTAAACACCAGATAGAGGCATATTTTTACATTTCGTAGAGATCAAACTTGAAGAATACAAAACTCTGAAATGTTAAAAAAAAGTTTATATCTTGGAAACAATAGAGGCTGGTCCAGAATATATTTGTTTTTTTCTTCAAATGTTGGCAAGTTTAAAACACAAATGTGCTTAATGTCCTTATAAAACAAAATAAAATTGGAACTTACAAAACACACAAAAAAGTGTACATGATTAACAATACAATAATGGAAGCAGTTTAAAAGTGTTGAATGTTACTTTGAAAATTTTAAAATGGAATATTTTTGACAAAATTGACACGTTCAAATGTTCTGATTGACCTTCTGAAACCAAACATATTTTTAGAGCATAAAAACCCACAAAAGTTTATGTAATATAAACTGAGTTATGAAAACATTTTTTAAATCACAAAAATATAGGTTAAAGCTTTCAAAAATACATTTAAATACAAGTTAACAGAGCAGAGAATAAAATCATTTGTTTTGGTGTCAGAAGCTAGCACATTAACACTTTAGGTCTAATAGCCAAGTTTGGTGATTAGGTGAAGTCTATTTAGTTTTTATAAGTTTTAGACATTTTCAAGTATTAAATATTACTACAAAAAAGGCCAACAACTCTTTATCAGTACATAAAGAAATGGGATAGTAAATGTTCAACTAGATAATTTAAATCATATGAAAGTAAGTTTACTAGATTAATAATGAATGTTAAAAGTTGTATTATAGGAGTTAGTATTTAGAAATTAAGTAAAAAGAGGTTAATTCTAAATACTAAGGTATTTGTGAAGTTCTTGTAAAAAGTATTAGCTAATCCTAATGAGGCTAAAATTAGCAGCAAATTTTGAGCAGCAAGTTAGAATAAGCAATAACGAAAAAATATTTATATTTATTTGAAGCCAACTAAAAAAGCAATAAACATGAGATACATGCCATTATTCAACACATGTGTTGAAGTAAACTAAAGCAAAGAAAAATTTGAGGAGTAAAATGGGTAGTTATAGGGGAAAATACCACGTAGACAAATAGCCACTTTTTCTGAGTTTTCTCTGAATAACAATTAATAAATACCCTCGCTCCCTTATAAATACCTATCTATTTGATTTTAGAGGTATTCTAGAACATTGCAAGAAAATTCTGGGCGATTCTATCATTGCAATAAAAATCTACATAGAAAAATAACCATATTTTCGAAGTTTTCTCCAAATAATAATTATTAAATACTCTCGCTCCCTTATAAATAGCTATCTTATTGATTTTAAAGATATTATAGAATATTACAAGAAAATTCTAGACGATTCTATCGTTGCAATAGAAATCTACATAGGAAAATAACCATATTTTCGGTGTTTTCTCCAAATAACAAATATTAAATACTCTCGCTTCCTTATTAAATTATTAAAGATATTATAGAATATTGCAAGAAAATTCTAGACAATTCTATCATTGCAATAAAATAGGAAAATATTATTGCAACGATAGAATCGTCTAGAATTATCTTGGAATATTCTATAATATCTTTACAATCAAATAGATAGCTATTTATAAGGAAGGGAGAGTATTTAATAATTATATTTGGAGAAAATTCCGAAAAATTGGCTATTTTCCTATGTAGATTTTTATTGGAACGATACAATCGTCTAGAATTCTCTTGGAATATTCTATAATATCTTTACTACCAAATAGATAGCTATTTATAAGGGAGCGAGAGTATTTAATAATTATTATACCATTTAATTTACCTGCAGTTGCTAGCAAACAGAATCCAATACCATAGGTCACTGATGTATCCACTTTTGAATACAGTGTACCAAGTGATTCTTCCAATAAATAGACTATATAGTAGGAAACAACAATTGTCACCACTATCCAGATTCCTAAAAAATAAATAATAAAAATTATCATAGTAAATTTTTCATTTATACAGTTGTTAATAGATTAAATTGTTGCAGTTATAATAAAGTAAGTACATCTTACAATAAACTGAATTATAAAATTACACCAGTCTATAGAACAGAACAGGCTGCATTTTGGGAGACAACATTTAACATTTGCTTATATATCATATAACTTTAGTAACAGGTTATAGGGAATAATTGATAAAATTTTAACAGTTAATTTGTGTAAGTCAATTATTTAAATAACAAAAATATGGAGTTCTTTCACTGTTTGTTTGTATTATGAAAAATGTTAAAGAGATCATAATGTTGTTAACGGAAAAGTTGCAAATAATCAGAAATCCTATTTAAAAATACATTTTCATTTTTTAAATACCAGAAAATTGCAAACTTTTCAAAAAAAAATTGTTCCAAGTTTTTATACTTTTCTTGTTGAAAAATTAGCACTTCAAATGCTGATTAAATAGGATTACTGATTATTTGCAATTTTATTCAACAAACATCTTACCTGTACATATTCCCAAGACACTATATTTGCGAATTGATCTATATACTATATGTTTCGGTCCAATTACTTCCAAGAAAAAACCAACCAAGGCAAATATAATTGTCATGAAGCAAAGTAAAATGGTAATTCTCATCAAGTTGACAATTTTAGCTGTTATACATGTATAGTCTGAAAAAATATCACATTATTTCAAGAAAGAAATACATACATTTGTCTTTATCTTCAAAATTTATAGATCTTATTCAACAATTAAAAATAGCTATATTGGAACCATAACAATTAATTACAGTCTATTTGGTTGAAGATTTTATTTTAACAAATCCTACTGTACAATATCTTTCTTACCGGAATAGTCAATATTTGGGTTATCAGTGAACCCAAACCAAAAAAACTGCCCTAGAGTCAAATATGGTACACAAACATTGCCAGGAAGAATGTTAAACCAAGTCAGATCCACTAGAGACATGCTAATTAATGTAATTGTAATCATATGAAATGTGGCTGAGATAATATTACTTTCATCATCCTTTGGATGAATCCATTGAACAAAGGTAGTGAACAATTGTTCAGGCATTTTGATTGTATATAATGTGAAATCTGAAACCGCAAATAATTGGTATCATTAGATTTAGCCAGGAAGATGTAATGGTTACTCACCAAGTTCAAGTGAAAGTTAAACTTAAAAGTGTCTAAAACAGATTTAATTGTTTCATTACAGAAAACAGGGTTAATCTTAACTTAGTTTCGCTTGGAGTACAAATCCGGATGTTACACCCCACACACAGCACACTGTGAGAGATATTTATATTTTTTATCAAAAACAAACGTCAAAATTTGTTTAGAGTTGACAAACACGTGATTTTTGACTTTTGATATTCTATTTTTGACATTATAATAAGACAGACCTTACACTAGGTTTTTACCTAGTCTAAGCTTAGAGCATTTATTTTCTAGAGATAGTCTGCAGTGCACAAATGTCGTGGTAAGACTAAGGAGAGAGAGGACAAGAGGCTATTTCACTCAGTTGGGAGCTGCTTCCACCCACTAAGTGAAATAGCCTCTTACTGTCTCTATTGCTCTCTCTTTCTAGCATTGCCACGATTTTATGCTTGACAGGCTATATCTAGATGGTAAATGATCTAAGAGTCTAAGAGACAGACAAAGTTAAAATTTTTTTGTGACGTATCACCGTGTGTTGGGCCCGCTCTCGAGTTGGCGCTTTGTCTGTTAATGTTGAACAGTTTTTCTGGTTTGGTTCATCCAGTGAGTAAATACATCTTACTCACTGGTTTCATCTATTTAATGTGATATTAGTAACAACTTAAGGTTTGTTCCTACCCGATGCGAAAGCGTACATGTGACCAGTTGGGTTGGGTTGGGATATTGGATTGATGGAAATGTAACGACATCTAGGGTAAAAATGTAATAGATTCGTTATAGATTTTAATCACAGAATAATCATACCTTTCGTTCGAATATCTTGGCCCATGGAGCTACATACATCTAGCGATATACATAAATAATATTTATGTTATATTGAGAAGGATTTTTGTAAGTATTATAAAACGGAAGTTCTCATTTTTGACACATTTTCAAGTGAAATCTTGTTAACGAGTAGTAATTTCGATGAAATTATAAATGCTTTATTGTTTATTTGGAATTTTCAATTGCATAAAATTCATAATTAAAACACTGTCGAAATTGTATTCCAAATTATCTTTAAATGAGAAAACCATCTATATTAGCATTCTGTGGTGATTAAAGGAAGGTCCAGAAAGCAAATTGAAAACCCTGCACTTCAAATATTAAAGAGTTTTATTGTTTTTGTTTATTTCAAATATTTTGATCCTAAATTATTTATACATTAAAGTTATACAAAGACAAACCATTAAAGAAATAAATGAATATTTGCATATTTTGCACAAATTTATAACATGCCAGTAAAAAATTTAAATAACAATAACCCTTAAGAAATTTCTTTTCCCATAAGGCTGGAACTGTAAGATTTCTATTTGTTTCCTCAATGGACTGCCAGAGAATTTTTTGTGCCAAAAGTGTTCATCCCCAACATGTTATTATTTACCTCCATAATAGGCTTTAAAATTCATGGCAAAATATTTTGTAGATTAAAGTATGTCGTTAAGTTTGAGGGCAAGAAAGGTAAAAATGGATTATTATAATTTATTATTATTTTTTCTTAATCTGGTATTCGAAATGCACTAGATTCCGTATTTGCTACTTGCTACATCTAGAAAACAAAATGACAAAACATACAAGTTTTCTACCTTCTTAAACTTACAGTTTACATAAGAGGAGAATGAAAAATACGGAGTAGTTTTCTGTATTTACAGTACAAAAAAATTCTGAGTTAGGTTAGTTACAAGAATAAAACAAAAATAAATAATAAAAGTCAAAAGTGGGAAGGTAATAAGGTGAAGCTAATATTGTAATAGATTTACCTTAAATATAAAAATAATGTAATAGGGTAACAAATTCTCTAAAATGTAACAGATCTACTACAATTGTAATAGCTGTCCCAACCCTGCATGTGACGATCACCGTCATGCGCATACAAGATAATCTGTTCCAACCAAGTTATGTTGGTTCAGTAATCGATGCATCACGGTGTTCCAACCAAATAATAGGGGTTTTCGCGGAAGCAGTTCTGAATCGGTTCAACGGTAATATTACCGTTATCTATATATAAATAGGCAAAGACAAAACGATTAGGTACCATTTTTTTCTCTGTTTCTCAACCGATTTTCTTCATTTTTGTTTTGTTTAGTAGCTACTGACGACCTTCAGTGCAGAATGCTAATCTTAATTTATAATATTGGTTCATTCATTAGGTAAATAAAATATAATAAAAATTCATTATTGACATAATGTCAACGCCAAACAACTGAATGTGCCGCCGCCAGAACCAAAACATTGAGTAATCATATATAGAGAGACCAATGCTATTATATACTTAGAGCATGTACTTCTAGAAGTGGCATAAAAGCGTTGTTATTGTTTAGTGGTAAATTAATCGTTGTATATTATAATTATACAGGGCGATTCGAGATATGTTAGAAATCATTTTTTTCGTGGGTGGCACATAAGCAGTTGTATATATAGGGTGTTTAAAATATAGAGTAGAGTACAATTATAACTAATAAAATAATTATATAGGGAAGCCCATTAGCGGTTGAATTTACATGGTTCTTGGAATAGAAGGGGCAGTAGAATTGCAGTTATACAGGGTAGTGCAAAAAATATTATACTTAGATGTATATACAGGGTGGCGGAAATGGAAATGCAACATTTCGTAACCCATAAGCAGTTGTATATATAGGGAAGATGAAATATAGGGTGAGAGGAATTATAGATATACAGGATGATGGTAAAAAATGTTAGAAAAGGAAATGATTTATAGAGTAGCCCACGAAGAGTTCCATATATATAATGATTGAAATATAGGTCGGAGTAGAATTATAGTTAGACAAGATGATTAAAAATTTCATAAACAAAAAGAGTAAATGTGGTGGGTCATAGGCAGTGGCATATACAGAATGGTTTACCGGGTGGTTCAAAAATGTTATAAAACATTATGCGTGGTCCATGAGCAGTTGCATATACAGGGTGGTGGAAATATATAATGAGATGGAATTATTATAATGAGGATTTTAATAAATGTTAGAGAATTGAGTGCAATTATAGCTATACAGGGAGGTTAGAAAAAATAAATATGTAGGGTAGCTCATTAGCGGTTGAATTGTTGTCATATTAAATTAAGAATTACGAATTTGAACACAAATAAAGTCCTATGAATAATATCTGAAAAAACTTGAATTTCATTACTTATTTGTAGAAGCGAGATGTAAGACCGACATCTAGGATTTACGAGGAAACTATCAGACAGAGTTTCCGAATCTGAATCCGTTCCGTGTAATTGCTGTTCTCCCTAAAGTCCTAGGATAGAATGTCCCTATAAAATTTTCAGGTTACTTAAGCTGCCAGAGATATTAACACAATTGGTCGAATTTCGACCACTGGGCGACAGCTAGTTTTCTGTAAACGCCGTTCGCGGAACAAAATTACTGAAAATGAACCGATATAGAACTAAGTGAACGAATCCCAAATGAAACAGCGTCCTATAGGCGATAACACCCGGTAACAATAGGTTTGTTCCTACCCGATGCGAAAGCGTTCATGTGACGATCACCGTCATGCGCATTCACGAAAAACTGTTTCAACCAAGTGATGACGGTTCAGTAAACGATGCATCACGGTGTTCCAACCAAATAATGTACCGTTTCTCGCATCGTCATTTCAATCCTTGGTGAAGAGCAAGAATCGTTTGGTGATTCCTTCTAATCTTGCGCAGTAGAAACTGTCAATAAATAAAGGTTATGGAATGCAGGTCGCAGAGTTCAGACCACAAACTTGTCAGAAAACCGTTCCAACTAAATTTTTTTGTGACTGTACACTGGTAGTACGTTGAACGGTGCTAAATTCGCAGTTGCGCACAAATTCGATGAGGCGATTTCGGGACAGTTTCATGGCGGTACAGATACTACAGGTAGGAACAAACCTTTAATTAGGAAAGGTTTCAGTCTCTATTGTATGATCTGTGGGTTTCGGTGCAAATATTAGCAGTCTCTTTGTGACGTATGCTTTCGGAAAAATTTACATCTATCGAGCAATCCTTTGTAGATTATCCTCGCAGACTCGTAAAGATGCTGATCATAGAAAGTGCATATAAGTGAGTGGTGTCAAGTTCGGAAACACGGCCATTTCTTGCTCAACCTGCACCACAAATCAACTTTAATTCGATTACACGAAGCGTTGAAAGGTTATGTTACTATGGACACTATTTAAGACATAATTTTTTCTGATTGATTTACAAATATAGTTAAAAACGTGTTGATTTGATAATATTTAACAAAAGGAGACGGTAAAATAAAATCTGCAATTAATATAGAAAATAATATATTTTTTATATTAATATAAAATTACATTTTTTTCTGGTGCAGGGTTGTTATATCCTCGCATGATAACCTTGGTACATTTCACGCAACTGCAGTGTAGGTATATGCTAATGTTTTGTGTAAAGTTATAATAAATTAAAAAATCTATAGAAACTTAGTTGACAATTGAGTGAAATATCATGTCGCTTTCTTTATTACTTTTTAACAGACTTCCAAAAAGGAGGAGGTTATTTTTTTTATGTATGCTCAGTTATTATTTAAAAACGGCTTGGGCAATTTCGAGGATTTAAACGGTATAAGGAATATTACAGAAAGGTACCATAGAATTTTCTATACCGTGAGATTTAGGGTTTTCCAGAAAATCAGAAAAAAAAACAGTAATTTTGGGACTCCACTTCAGTGAAAATCAATAAATCTACACTGTTTTCTCTAAAAGTGCTCAATCAATTTGAATATTTTAAATTGTATTCTACAAAGAGATGTTAGGTGCAGCTTGATTCCCTATTATTTTTTATAACGTAAAACAAATCGTTTTTCGGAATATCGGAAAAATATGTGCAAAAAAACGGTAAAAATGAATGTAAACGTCAAATTTTCATCATAAATATCTAGCTTAAATGTCAAGATATGTCAGGAAAGTATATCGTACAGAGAGTTTCTCACGGTTTTCATTCTACGGGGCTTAATTCGAGTGAAATGTATCGAAAAGAAAAATTCTTATGTGAGCGATTTTTTCTTTACAGTACATGGTGATAGGTATGTGTGTCCGTGCATGGAAATTTAAGCAGCAAGCAATGTGTGCAGTTGAAATATAGGGCAAAGCAAAATTACAGTTATAGATGTGGGTTCAAAAAATCTTACAAGTAAATTGGGTGGTACATTAGCAGTCGCATATATGGGGTGGTTGAAACATAAGTAGGAATAGAATTAAAGTTATTCAGGGGGGTTCAAAAATTGTTGTATTGGGTCGCACATAAGTAGTTGCGTATACTAGGTGGTTGAAATAATAGTGAAGTAAAACTATAGTTATACAGAGTGGATAAAAAAACGTTAAATAAGCATATGCAGTGATATTTGAGTTATAGAGCGGAGGATTAAAAAAATATGATGCATATACAGGATGATTGAAATATAAGGTGGAGTGGAATTATAGTTATACAGGGTGGTTAAAAAATGTAATATAGTGTGGAACATAAGTAGTTGCTTATACTTGAGATATGGGGGAAGTAAAATTATAGGTACTAGTGGTCGCCCAGTGGTCGAAATTCGACCCTATTTCATGAAATTGTAAAAACTATATTTTTATAAGAAATTGGAGAAGTAGATTTAATGACTAAAATTGTTCACACATATTGACAAATCTATTGAAATAAAAATAAAATAAAAATGTAATCAAATATCGGTATTCGAAATATTTTTGACACATGAATGACCACTCAAATTTTTGGCTAGAACCGCTCCTGGCAAAATATTCGATATAATAATTGGAAAATTATTCTTTGCAACCTAAAAGTTTTCGTCATTTGCGGGTTCAATCAAGTTCAGGAATATTAGAGAAAAGAGAGGACCAACAACCCTAGGAGAACTTAAATATTTAATACATTCTCTATTGTCCGCTGTCTGACATTTTTTTACATAACATCTTCGGGAAGGTTGTGGTAATAATATATTAATCAAATAATTAAATTCACATTAAAAACAGAGTATTTAATATGAAAGTTACTGCAACGCGTCTGAAAAATCACTACTGATCTACTACATTGACTATTTTACCACTAAACAATAACAACGCTTGCAAGCCACTTCCAGAAGTACATGTTCTAAGAATATATTTAGCGATCGCTCCCTTCATATATAGTTACTCAATGTTTTGAGTTTTGACCGTCTGGCGGCGGCGGCACCACAGATCAAATAGGCGGCACTGTCAGTTGTTTGGCGTTGACAGTATGGACGTAAACAATGAATTTTTATTATATTTTATTTAATGAATGAACCAATATTATAAAATAATATTAGCATTCTGCATTGAAGGTCGTCAGTAGCTACTAAACAAAATAAAAATGAAGAAAACCTGTTTTGAGAGACAGAGGAGAAAATGGTACCTAATCGTTTTTTCTTTGCCTATTTATATATCGTGTTGAGTTGAATTATAGTTGTACAGGGTGGTTCAGAAAATTATTTATATTGTGTCACCAATACAAACACACTCATATACAGGGTGGTTGCAATAGAGAGTGAATTAGCGTTACACTTATAGAAAGTGGTCCAAATAATAAAACGAATAAAAAAGATATATATATATATATATATATATATATATCTATGTGGAAAATATACAAAAAAAATACAATTAGAGAGAGGGAGAAAGAGAGAGAGAGATGAGAATACGCTAAAAAATCAATAGAATTGTACTTTAAATCAGATAAAAAAAGAATATATATCAGAAAATAATGAACACGGTTTCTAAACGGTTTTTTATTTTAAGCCAGTTGAAGTCGGTTCTTTTTTTTAAACATAAATTATTCTTTCTAAATTGGTCATGATATTTCTGTTTTGTAAGCCACCAGTATATTATGTAATAAGTATCCTTTAGCAGGACCTTACAGGTGATAGGTTTGTTGGAAGTGATCAGTTGTTAGTAATTCTAACGGTTTGAAAAATTTTCCGCCAATCAACCTCGACAGCTGGCCAATTCTTGATTCGCGGTTAATTTCATAAACCGCTAGAATTAGTGACGATTGGACTTTATACTTAATATAAGATCATTTGATATATTAAGGATGTGCCTCAAAAAGTCTGTTTTATTTTCCATTTAAATTTATAAAACTTAAAAATTTTGGATCTTATCGTTTCAGAGATAAATGGGGATGAGTTGATTATTTAATATGTTTGTTAATATCGTTTAAACAAATAATTTTAAGAAATTAAAAAAAGTCATTTGTAATCCTAATAATAAGTCCTTTCATTTGATATATCACATAAAAGGTTTGAAAAAATTTTAATTTCTTATTTTTAATTTAATTTTATAATTTCACCCCCAAAATGAATTTCAAGATTTACGCTTTTTTTCTCTAAATTTTGGGTAATATCCTATATTCTCTATTTTTTGCAAAATTTTAGGTTCAGTAGTTTGGGAGCAAAGAGGGGAATGGTCGATTTTTGTAAAATTTCTCCATAGAAATACTTCCAAAATCATAATTGTTTCATTTACGATATGCACTCCTGATTAAGTCACCAAACTATGTACTCATATCAAAACTCAAACTTTTCAGTCTAGTAGTTTCATAGAAAATTTGCTGGGACAGGCGGAACGACGCAGAACTGAATCGATTGTATAAGTTACCGTACATTGAATGTATGCAAACCTAATAATGTCGATTAAATTAATAATTTAAGGAGGATGAAAATATTACAAGAATATACTTGCAAACTGTATGCAATTCGTTCAAGAAATGTCAATGATCTCAGATTAATATTTTATTCTAGACCGAATCACGTCAACAACTGTTTAGGAAAACATGAAAAAAATTCGACTCTTCTCAATTTCTTGGATGTTGGATATCATTAAAGCAGATAATTTTAGGTACAATATATGTTACTTCAATGTGACAAAATTCTGCAGAAATAACCTGCATTCATTTTTCATCAGAAGAATGTGGATAGACAATATATGAAAATCGAATTGAAGCAATTTGGTTCAAAGACGATCTAAACCTGTTTTGGTTGCAGACATTTGTGTTGATAGAACTTGATAAAGTGGAACAAAATGAAATTGATGATGATGTCTATAATCGTAATAATGATAATGATGTTGATCTGATGGTGATTATAATGATACAGATTTTGACAATGAGTATAAAGAACAAGATAATGAAAATAAATAATTGTTAAAAACGATGAAAAAGAAAATGATGACGGTGATGATGATAATGCTTAAAAATTACAAGTATGAATTATTAGTAAGAAATCTAAATTTCTGTCTATTTAGTCTAATATTTTTTATTGAGAAAAATTCAGTATCTATGTGTATTAATGTTTGAATTGTAAATCACATGTTCATTAAAAGGTCTAGGATGAAATGTATAAAAGAGACCGTGAATATACGAGGAGAAATACATTTGACATAATTGGTTTCAAGCAGTAGCACGGACGGTCGGTATAGTTTTAAGGCTAAAAATCTACATTCGAAAAACAATTCAGTTTCAATGCAGCTATTCAGCTCTGACACGAAACTTTTTTTATCAGTTTTACTTAATATTAACGCAAAAAACGGTTCATTCTTCAACTCGATTGACGCTCTTATTGGCCCGGACTCTTGGATTACCTGGTTCGCTTCTATAATAACTAAGCAGATACATTAAATTTGTCTGGATAACATGGATGATGAAGGAACTCAGTTCAAGTCGAGAATGCCAGTCCATTACAAGAAATAATATTATTTGATAAATGTGTTCTACATAACATTATTTGATAAATGTGTATACGGTTGTGTAATCTGGATTCAAAAAGTCAAGTAGCACATGGAATAATGCTCGATTGGAAACAAAGAGTTTTAACTTATAGATGCATTTGGCAAGTAAATACGTGGACAACAAAGTTCATTGTTAAAAAACAAGGAATCGCCGTTATATAAGACGGATCTATGACATCCGAAAAATAACGATTAGTTATCAAACTATCTCGAAATATTTCCAACGCTTATTTCCGATTTTCAGTAATAATCTCCCATAACTTATCTACTGGTCAAATTTTAAGGATATCTCTGGAGATAAAAGGACAAAAATTCTAATAGCACGTTAACTTGTTTATTACTTATAAATAATATTAGTATCTGTAACCATCATTTGTTCTAGGTGCTAAATATTGTCTGGTAGGTGGTCTTTGGTACCCGCTTGATGAACTGTAAGAGCCGTCAGAAGAATAACCACTTGCCTTTTCTGCTGCAGCATTGATCTCCAATGATCGTTGAATAGCAGCTGGAATTGGTGGAGGGGTAGGAATGTGATCACCAACAGGTCTAGAAAAATATATAAAATTATTAGAAATCTTTGAGCAATGGAAGATTGCTTTACATCAATATTTTGAAATACTTTGCGCAAATACTGTATAAGCAAATAAAACAGTTTATAATACCTGAATCCGAGTTCATCAGCTACATAGCTTACACTGATGACTTGTCCTTCAGGAGAAGTGTATGAGTAAGTGCCATGAACAACGTTAGCTTCATGATCAGTTCCAGCATTTTCTAAGTGACCTTCTTCTTGTTGGAAGATTCTGTTTTCTGTTTCATACCTAAAAATTATAAAAAAAATAATACAAAGTGCTAAGCTTAATAATGATTACAAATATACTTTTGCTTGCAACATTTCAAATTCCTGGGTAAACAGAAATTATGAATCTTTTGAAATTGAGAACCGATTTTTGGTGCAAGAGAAAACATTTCACTCACATACAAAAACATAATGCAATCTGGACAAACAAAACGAACCTCTATATAAAAATATAAGTAGAAAAAATCTAATTATTAGGACAATTTAGTAAAAAATCAATTCGAAAAACATTCTTAGAATGTGTCCATGTCAATATTCAAAGACATTTGCTAGGTATTTTTCCCTAACAAATATGTTAAACGAACGAAGAACAATTTAATTGCATTTGTCAATATAGATGCATTTCTTGCGTTTCCCTGATCCATGAAATCCGTAACAAACGTCGCCAGCACCACATTTCGAACGCATCTATTCCAGTGAGTTCAGTGATCTATTCTTCGTATAAGTATCTGATGTTTTCATCGTGGAGGGCCCCGATTCATGAAATGATTCGACGGCTCTATCATTCAGGATTCTGGTTGGTACAGAACCCTGTACTAAAATACTTTAATTGTGATTCTATGAAAAAAAATCTACAAAGAGCTTGTGAAGAAACCTTATCTAAGATTATCCAGGAATTTCGGATATTTTGTCTAAAATTTTACACCGATAAAGATAGTTGTCATGTTGCTTTCGTTTCTGTAAACTAATTTTCAAATATAATGAAATTACACTGGGGTTTCAAATTTGCAACCTTGAAGTTAACAGTATAATTCGAATTACAAGCATTAGTTTTTAAGCTTTAAACATTAAACGTTAAGAATTCTTGCTTCAAAAACCCTAACATAATTATCTCTAACAAAATTAATAAGCATAAGAAATATTCGTTGGTTATGATCTCAGTATAATTACAACATCCAAATAACTGTTATATATGTGAAAAATATATATATCTGTTAAATCGTTTGTACTAAAGGGACATGGCTATTGCTATTTCCAAAATTGTTTGATGGCTTTTTATGATGCTCAAAAGCTTGGCATTTTGTAAGTCTAACCGGTTGTCTTATATTTTTTTCTGATTTTTGGGGTTTAACACCACAAAGGCTTGAAAGAAGAAGAAAATTAAAACTTAAAAGGTAAGCAATGACAAATTTAGTAATTCACAATTGTCTTATTATGTCAGTGAATTGAGAATGCCAGCCTAAACTTGATTGTATCAGCAGATAAGATTATGACTTCTGTTTTTTTTAGATTCAAAAGATGTAACGCTAGATGAGTTTTTAAGCTAATGTGGAATAACAAAGCTCAAAACACTTTAATATCCTAACCTAAGTATTATCTATTTCCAAAAATCACACTACCCAGGGTGATAAAGGTTTTAATAGTTGAAAGTTGAAATAGATAAGGAATTAGTTATTATATGAAGTATATATTAATAAACGAAATACCTAAACAATTGCTAAATATGAAAACCAACACCCTATCAATAATAGTGACATCAAAAATACAACAACAGACAACAAATTGAAAGATAAACTGGCAATGAAAATAAAATTGAATATATCTGTAGAATGTCATATGCATGTGGTAAATGATATATTCGTTAGACCAGACAGATATTGAAAAACAGGATGAACAATTATACATACAACTTCAAATTACCAAACATTACAAAGAAAAATAAAACGGTGCTTATTGTTCATGATTTCAATATAGGAAACAAAAAATAACATCCAAATTCTAGAATAGGATAGACCTTGGTTCAAAATGGTAAACGCACATAGTTAACTCAGGTGGAATACCCAAAACGTATATTAACATACCATTCAAATGTCATATATCATGATTTCCTTAAGCAAGTGACATCAAGATACTGTAGGTATGATTTTGTTGCGTATGCGTCCGTATAATAACGTATTCAAAATAGGTACCAATCATAATATACACAACGGAGGTACTCCTCCTTACCTATCCTCTATGGAAGGCTCATTTCTATTCTTCATGATAGGTGTTGAGCGAATTTAGCGAAAATCTTCATTTAATACAACCTGCTTCGTCAGTTATCGGGTATATAATGAAATAATAAATATTTAAAATGTTAGACAGGGTTAAGCAAACCCCAGGTTAAATTTTAACTGTAAAATTACAAGGAATACCTAATTTCAATGCAAAATTATTGAATTGATTTGTTATATATGATAATTATGTACCTATATGGTATTATGCATTACCGTTATTTGTCATTAATTAATTAACTTACTCAAATCTGTAACTTCCTTCACCACTATTGTCGTTATTGTATTTTAAGATGGCTGATGGAGTTCCAGAGTAATGGTTGGCAGAATATGTGTGAGTTACTGGAGCACTATATAAGCCTGAGACTACGGGTCCGGATGCTGGTGCAGCATAGGAAGTAGGAGCTCCTAATAAAGAAATTTAACTAGGATTATCGATATTTCTGCTATTAATATTATATATTTCGAAAATTGTTGATGAAATTACCTGTCCTTGTGAAAGCAGGTTCTGAGGCATGTGAAGGTGGTACATATGCTCGGTTAGGAGCTACCAAAAAGTTGGCTCCGCCAGCTGTTCCTGCAGAATCTGGTGGTAAATAATTGCTGCGCAGTTTATCGGCATTTACAGCAGCAGCTATTAAAAGTATTATTACCAACTGAAAAAAAAAACGAAAGCAAAATTATCATAGTGTGACATTTGCAGAAATATATCGAAATGTCTTACTTAAAATCAGTTAATATTGCAATAGTTTATTATTCAGAATATTAGCATTTACTTTTTAATTTTATAGAAACACCCGGTGTTGCTTGGGTCAGTTGATAAAGGAAGGCTAAGATAATATTATCTGGTAACTCTATTATGTACACATATATGTTTTTAGTAACTATGTGGTCCCCTTAACCAAAAATAGAAGTCGAATATAGCTTATCAACAAAAAGGTTTTATGAATATCTGAATTGCGTATATATTTACTAAATTAATAATTGTTTATGTTATTGTGTACATCTTTTAATGGATTTAAATATATTTATATTTGTGGATTAGGTACGTAGTGGTATTATTTTGAATGTGAATAATATGAGCCTTTAATTTAATGCTGATTGGACGCTACTGTTGGAGCCGAAATATATCTCGAAATGTATCTCTTTCTATTTGTGTCTCATGTTTCAACTTTCAACCCATTTTTTATTATTTATTGTCCATTTATATTAGTAGTCTTTGGTTTTAACTCATTCAGATTAGGTTGCTCATATATTAAGTAGTAATATTTAAATGATCAATGCCAAGAACGAGACAAAGTATGCAAGACTAAGACCAAAAGGAGGTTCCGAAGATTTTAGCAAGATCAATATCTAGACCGGATAGCAGAGCAGGTCCAAGACGGCAAAAGTTCATTACTAGTTGCACATAAAATTAACTAATCCTATAGCCTCTAGTATTATCATCCAATCATATGTTGACATATGCTTGAGTACGAATGTTGGTAGTAGATGTACTAAAAGTGCAGGGAACAGATAGTAAACTTTACGACCCAGGTAAAAAATAGGGTACCACAGGATTTGACTAATTTGTCCCTTCCGTTCTACTTATTTTCTCCAACCTTCTAACTTCTAACCCTTGTTGATTAATTTCCAAACATATTCTATTTATTTATCTATTTTGTATTGCACATCTTGAAAACAACCGCACGGCGCTTCATAAAGAAATGTTATGGCCTATTGACAAATATAACATACCAAAGGCCCAAAATATAAGCTAGGAAGATATCCCGCATATTGCAATGCATGAAAATATAACTGCATTATTAAAATTTAAAACCAACATATCGGATGGAGAAGACGAAGTAGTAATTAAGACCACACAGGAGCGAAGTCTAACATTAAGATGCACCATACAAAAAAATTTCAATGCGAGCTTCTTAAAAAACAGAATACCTATCAAATGGATCCATTTAGTAATTGTCACAATGCTCGAGAATTTTGCGGATTGGAAAAGTCTCGCCTAACATTCTGCATTCCCAAATGACAAACATTTTGTTTGAGATCATTGCAAAACGGTTAACACTTAATTGGGCAGCTATCAACGAACCACCATTTACACGCTATAAAAACCCTATAGCAAAGTCAATGGAATATAATGAAACACACCTGTTAGCGTTCGTAGACTACGATAAAGCGGGCGATACTAAAGTTCAACAGTTCATCTGACAAACTTTAGGGGAATATAGAATCGATGATTGATATAGCACAGAATAAAGAACATCTAAGAAAATAGCACAACCCATAGTGGAATGATGCCTGCACAGGTATATTCAAAATACAAGCTGAGATCCGGCAAGGCGACACTATTTCGCCAAAATTATTCACAACATTACTGGAATGTTAGAGAGGGGGACTTTCAGGAAACTATTCAGCAGAAGGAATGAGTCGAATATACCGAGGCCAAGACAACTACTCAGATAAAAGTGCCACAAGAGCGTGCCCTACGTGGGAAGCTTTTGGACACTTCTAAGCAACGCTTAGTTCTGAAATTTCTACATCTGAAAAGAAAAGTCTTTTGCCAGAGTATCCTATCTATGATGTCACATGGAACTGATACGCTAACCCTACCAACAAAAAACTACATATTGGTTGCAGAGTAAGCGATGGACAAACGGTCGCAAATGACAAAATCACACAGAGAACACTTGGAATGAACGCAGTAGAGAATGATGAAAGATTAATGGCGCTTCATAACATGATTGAATGGAGAGGCATATAGAAGCAGGAGAAGAGCAAACCGGTCAAACCAGATTGACGGAACATGTTGAGCATATCCAATGAAAACTAAGAAGCGCAATGGAAAGAAACATAGTTTACGGGAGCCCTATGTTTAACAGTGATAATCACAGGACTGACTGATAGTGATGAGAATAATATTAGCTTAAAGACTTGTAAAAAGGCTTGTATAATGTTTTTCTTGCATAGAGAAATTGAAATGGACCGTTGTAAATATTGTGCTGCACAGTAAGGATTTAAAATATTACATAATATACGTAAAGGCTGGTCAGGTCAGCGATTCAATTCGTACTCTTCTAAGGAAACTGGAAAGATCTCGCTACATTACACTTAATGGCAAAAATCTGAAGAATGCCAAATTTAATAATCTATTTTGAAGGTAAGAAGTATATAGATAATTTAGAAATGCTTGCTTCATCAAGATCTTTTCGGGTATTAATAATTTTATAAAATTTTTTGTTTGAACTTTTTAATCATAAGTTAACAAAAAGTGAGAATAAAAAAATATGAAAAGCACACATATTCTGAGATGTTACCGAAAAGGTGATTTGATTTGGAGCAAATCTGTAAGATATCTAACATTCATGTTTCCATATCGATCGTTGAAACGAAAAACCAATAATTTAAATAGAATAAAATCAAATAAGCAATAACATGTGTTTTTTCATTATCAAGTACTTTATCTCTGAGTTGATTTTTCAATAAATTTTTTTATTTTTTCCAAATTCCAAAAAAAGTGACGGGATGTTATATAAACAATTAAATTAATCTCTATTGACTTAAAGTCTGTTTTTATAGTAAAACTTTAAATATTAAATAATTAATTACCTATATACGATATAAAAAAAGAAGATCCACAGATCAATAAAAGAAAAACGTTATCAAACAGTAAATTACTTTCAATCACTCTGCAGTTACTTGATTGGATACCAGAAAATAAACAATTCTGTTTACTTACCAATTTCATTTTTTAATATTTTTATATCCAGATGCCACACACTCGACACAAGTTTTGCGAATGATGTATTCAGTAGGGATGTCCTACTTTATATACCGAAACAATATTCGTATGGTTTCCCATTTTGTTTGATAGAATTACGAATATTTTTGGGGAGATGCACTTCTGACAAGGTCATAGTCTGATTCAAGGTTCTCGAAGAAGGAATTGTAACATCTCGCTCGATACCATCCCATTGATAATTTGGTAATATTAAGGTGTGAGTAATGATCTCTTAGGTTAGGCAAGGTTTTGAGTATCAAAAGAACTGGCTGGCGTTCAATATGGTTCATTATAATTTGATAATCATGATTCTGACGGAGATGCTCTTTATTACTAGGAATCTCTGAAGAATTCATGACAGTCATTAAGATGATTTATTGATTGTAAAAATTTGACCGTAATATTTGAATGTTTTTTTCTTTGTACGCTTATTGATTGGTGCTCGATAATTGGGAAATGAGCACGTTTTTTATTTGGTATATAATAGCTATTTAATCTCTGTCATTAAAACATTTTGAAGACAAATGAATAAAATATGATGGCATAATTGAATTAAGAGTCTTACATTAAATAAGAGCGGAGTTAACCAAATTAGATTAGTAAATTTTGGAGCAGATATTTTTTTGCGTTAGCAAACTTTTTCAAAAATCATTTCATTACTTTAATTTCCGCTCAGCGCAAATCTAGTTTGTAAATTGACAGCATAAGATTTGAATTAAATAAGTTAAAAACAGGTTAATTATCCATACTAATTTATGAGTTATAGGTTAAAATTGCTTGTTTCTTTTATGAGAATAATTTCTACAAATACTTTACCTAATCTAAAATTGTTTTACGAGTAATTCCATTGTTTTGTGGGTATCTAAATGGTACAGTTGTACAAATTGGTGTCTATACTATTCTCCTCAAATGAATATTGTGTTTCAATATTTAGAAGAAAATCTCAATTTTTCGAGAGCCGGAAGTAATATAGGTGTCAGAACGGATGATGAGGTTAATACCATTCTTAAAATGAGTAGGGATGTGATTCGTCAGTTTGCGAAAATTTTATTATTGAGTGGGCAAATAGGAATTACTGCTGTTTTTACGGAAATTTAGTATCTTTGAAACAAAATGTGTTTTCGAAAATAAAGATAAATCACAAAAATATCTAAGAAAATATCTAAGAAGATAAAATTCATCTCAAAAAGCCCAAAATAAAAAATGGCAAAGAAGTTAAAAATATATATGCAATCTCTGAAGCGTAAAAAATGCCGACACAATAAAAATAACAAATTTTTAAGCATACAATTATTTATCGTGAAATAAATTTGGACATCAAGGAGTTTCATTGAAAAATAGACAGAGGTTCCAGATCGGGAGTCGGACTTTGGGAACACCATTTCTTTGTGATTCCTAGGATAGAAATTATGATCCTATCTTTTCAAAATTTATCAATCATTGTTCGCAAAAAATGTGTTGTTTCTAGTCTAGTACCTACGACTCCTGATTTGGAGCCTCTGCGAGCTAGTTTTTCCTGAAAATCCTAGATGTCTACATTTTTTTTGCCAAACATTTTAAATTCAGTTATGTGAACTACAAAAATATATAAATATTTATTCGAATTTTTAATCAGTTGAGGGGAGCGCAACAGATGAAGTTCTCAAATAGAAACAATATATTTTCTTGCGTTCAATGGATTGAAAAAATCTCGAAAAGATAATATCATAATTTCTTGGATAGATTTTAGTTTAGTTCTATCCTTGGAATCACAGGGAAATGGCATTACACACAGTACGACGCCCGATTTGGAACATCTCTGAGTTAGTTTTTCCTGAAACTGAAATGAACACATAATTAACAAGTCGAGTTTTTGAATCAGTTTAGGGGAGCACAACTCATGAAGGTTCTCAACTAGAAATAATGTATTGTTCAGTGGATTGAGAAGTCTCGAAAAGATAGTATCATAAAAAAATGTCTGAATACACAAATGAAATAAAAAAATAATGTCGTTTCGCTAACACCTTAGCACTGAGTCAAACTCATAAAATATATCTGGTTGCTGCAAATATTTTACAAAATACACATTTTCGTTTACAGATATTTAAGATCATTAAAGAACTAAAAATAGTCAGTTTTCACATAGTGCGCTTGACCGTAAATCATTCTAATGTACTCCTCAATTTTTTTAAATTCCTTAATAAATTTAACATACGTAACTGTACTGTTACTAATTCCTTCAATACTAGTTAAAGATGTAGCATAATATAGAGAATGTTTAGTAAATAGATCTTTAGAACTTGTTTTATTTTGCCCTAATGTCTGTGCCCTTGTCTCGGTGCCATTTGGACGGAAGTATGTGCAAAACCGACTTTGTCGAAAATATTTGAATATTCAAAATTAAGTAATCCATGCAGGGGAGGATTCAAAGAATAGCTTCAGGGCGGAAGTAATTTGTGCGCCTGAGGGGGCAAACTCATGCAAATCTAACTTAAGTACGGCTTTGGGTACATTGTATTTCCTGACCTATTGTAATAAAAATAGCCGATCTTCCATTTAAACTCATAGAACATATCTATTTATTTAAGCTCTTGGAAGTAAGATTTTGCTCGATTTAATGTTGATCTCACTGACATTGAGGCTCTCGGAGGAGGATGATCGTCCCTATCGCCTAGGGATGTCGGAAAAATATCGATATATCGATATTTTTTGTTTTATATATCGATACTTTTACACGATATAATTTTATTCGATATATCGATATAAAAACCAAGTATCGAAAACTTATCAAAAACGATATTTTTCCATATGTTTGTTACGTGTTATATACAAAGAGCTTAATACGTAGAGTGAATTAGGTATGGGCGTTACTGTAAGTGGCAGTGTAATAACAATCGAAAGAGAAAGAAAATATCAGGGAGCGCTTGCTATGTCTCTACCCTACCAATAGTAGGCGTCACCACTGACACTGACCAATCAGGAACGACACGCTTATTCTCTCTCTCTCTCTCTTTTTATTGATATTACATGAAGTTCCCTACTTCACGTGCTCTACAGTATTAACCTCTTTGGTTATATAAAATAAATACTAGCTGTTTTCCAATTACTAGAGCACAAAGTGTTTTTGTGTCGCTCTGTGTCGTAATTTTCGGGCGTTAATTGGAACATACTTCATTCTTTATGATAAAGTTTTATGTTTACTTAGTACTTACATAAAACATCCTAAAGACACAGTTATTTCTTGTGCCCATTTGTGCGAGCCAGTGCTGTAATTGGAACACTTAGTGCTCAGCACTGTGCCGCACTGTGCGCAATTGTGCGGTAATTGGAAAACAGGCAATATATTGTCAAACAAGTTGAGATACATGATCTTTGTACACAAAGATTAGCAGAATTCTTTCAAGTATATATAATTTATTATATTTATGCTATATGTTGCCTAAGTGCTTGAAGTTAATATTAATTTTAAATATGTTTCTGAAGCATGAGGTATGAGAGTGTATAAATGATCATTAGAACGACATCTAAATTTTCAGAAAATATGAGAAGTAGTAGTATATAGTTAATTTAACAATATATTACTACCTTTAGCTGTGAAAAAGTCTCAAAATAAAATATTTTTAAATTTTGTAATCCAGTCTACCTACCACCTATCTATAAACTGTTTGCATATAACTTTATCAGATACACTAGTTAAACAAATTACTAAGTATATATATATATATATATATATATATATATATATATATATATATATATATAGACTACTGTTCTAAAATAGTACCGATATATCGATATATCGATATTTTTTTCTCGATATATCAATATCGATATTGATACTTTTAAAAAATATCGATACAATATATATCGATACTTTTTGACAGTTCCGAAATCCCTACTATCGCCTCCTTCTGGATCCGCCCCTGTGTTATTGTTACTCATGAACTTTTGTTCGCACATACATCAGTACGAATAGATGTTTCCTTTATTAATTAAAACATAAATTGTTAAGGGCTGTAATCAATTTCACTAGCTGTAACAAAACAGCACTGTCGAAATATTTAGATCAGGTTGAAAAATATTAATTTTATTACAGATTGCTAGCCTGCTACTTGAGAGTAGTATGATTACCACTTTACGAAACAAAAGCTGCAAACATTGAGATCAAGCAAGCTCTAGTTGAAATTTGAATACAGGAGCTAGTGCGATTTTTAACACAAATCTTTTGTGGAATGGCCGTAATCGTAATTATTGTTCTAAATGTTTCTCATACCCCTCGAATGAAGAAGCAGATAGATATAATAATTTACTACAAATGTGGATCATAATCCAGTGCTCTGATATCGCCATTCTATATTTTTAGAGGGATGTGTAAATGGATGGAACATAGACGTGTCAACTTTTTAAGACATATGAATCTCATTGAGATGAGAAAGTGAATAGGGTAGTCGATTTGCTATGCTCTTCGAGATCTTCCGCTCTCAGTGGCTATGATCAGAACCCTCATTTTCCGAAAAGGAAAAGAGCTTCCGAGCAATCTACTGGCATAGTCCATTACCAAAAAGCGTTTGGAAGTTGATGTGAACTAAATAACAATCATCATATAGATGTAATCGACATAATCGAGGATTTTGTTTATCGTTTATATGTTATGTTATTAAATAAAAATTAAGCATGTGAAGGAAACTTTTCTCCTAATATTTTTAAAAAATACAGTTGCAACATAATGGCCACACCTTTACTATTCATACAAATAATAGAGATTCTTCAACTCTTCCGCAATGTAATTTGGCAAAAAAAATACCAGAAGATCTTATTCTTCTTCTAGTCATATTTTCCGGGGGTCGGCACATATCTCTTCCCAATGATTCTTCTCAATATTCTCATCTCTATTGGCTCTAGCATCCTTTGTGTTTTGGACGTGTCAGGTCTTGTTTCTGAGGTTTATGTCGTTATTTAGTCTGATAGTAGCCTGGCAAATGTTTGTCTTAGTTTGCGTTCCAATATGATTGTTATTCCATATTTTGTTATTTCTGTTTTCCTAGATAGTAGCCCCTTCCATTACATTTATTTTATGCTAATGCCATCAATCTTTCTCTTACATCAATGTTCTTTGCCAATAAAAAGGGGCTGAGACTACCATATTGAACCTTTATGCTACTTTGTGGATCATTCTTTGAAAGTAATCTTCGCTTTCCGTTATGAAAATGGCTTCATCCTCATAGCAAATGGTTATTTCTCTGTTTACAATCTTATAAACTTTACCTTAATACAAGATCTTTATTATCTCAGTCATGAGATTGAAGATTAGTGGGCTTAAGGAGTCTTCTTGGGTCTGTTTTAATATCTAAGGGTATTTGTTTATTGTATAGAAGACGAACCATGTCCTTCAGTCTGGCTCTCTCGAAGGCTTTTCCTCGTATATTCTAATGTTTTCTTTGGTATCTGTCTCGAATACTGCATTTCTACATGACCTTCCACTTATGAAACCCTGTTGGCCGTAATATTTTTTGGTTTATTAGTTTGGTTAGGATTTTTGTTGTCATTTTCAGCGTGGTGTTCAAGAGATTAATTATTTTATGGTTTCCTGGTTTCTTCTGTCACCTTTTCTGAAAAGCGGAATTAGTATGTCTGTCCTCTATTTCTTGGGTGTTTTGGTGTCTTTTATTAATGAACTGTGCTAATTATTCTGTCGTCGCTGTCTCCCAGTATTTTAGAAACTCATTTGCTCATTCATTCTTACATGTAGCCTTTTTTTTTTCAATTATTCTGGCCTCTTTCACGGTTGTGATTTCCGGTGTTTCTGGTTGTTTTGGTGCAGGAAGGTCGCCTGAGTATAATCTTTTCAAGTATTCTATCCATTAATTTGTTTAATTATGTTTTACTTCGATTACTTCTTGTCTATAGCTTCTTAAGGATCTCTACATTTCCTTTTGCAATCCTTAGAAATCATGATCTGTATCTTATAAGGAGCGTTCCCAATGATTATTTTTAATTATTCTGGCCAGCTTTTGTGTTTCATTGTGAATTCTCTTGCAATCTTTGTATGATTCCGCTGTCTTGTTTGCCAGATAGGCTATTTTCTTTTCTTAGCATTTTTCTTTAACTTCATTAGAGAACTATAATTGTCTTCTATGATGAACTATGATGTTTTCCTTTGCTATTTGTTATTTCCGTTTCTCTACACCCTCATGGTTCATAATTCAGTTATTAATGATTGTTCTGTTAGTCCCTATTTATTCAAGTACGTCGTTGATTTATCTTACTTCCCGTATTTTTGTCCTTTATTCTAGTTGTGACTTTTTGCTGTAAATTGATTTTGTAATTGGTATTATTAATTCATGATCACTTGCTATTTCTGCAGTGGGTAATGCTTTTATGTCTATAATTTTGGGAGGCTGTATTTCTCTATTGTTTGGTATACAGGTAAACGGGAAATATATTGTGCAATAACAGTTCAGGCGAGAATAAATCAAAAACCCTTATCATATTGTTTAAAAAGAGCTATAATGGCAAAAAATGAAGGTCGCAACCATTTTTATAAGCATAAACAAAACAGATTGGCACTGAAAATGCATCTGACACTTCAAATGCAACTACTAAATAGATCATATGGCTTTATTACTCATTTTAACGTTGACAAATCTTGACAAATTACTTTTTTGATAATTAAAAATAAATCAGAACTACACCGCAAACTGAAAAGATATTACAGCATATATATTCCTTCCAAATAATTTAACGTATGTATCCGCAGTTTTTGTTAGTGTTTATTTTGTTTACATTCTAAAAGCTAGTTTGAAAGGCTGAAGGTTTCATGAAACATTTATTTATAGTGCCAGATGTTTACTTGAAGTGGATTAAGTCCATTTTTTCTGTAGAATTCATTTGGTAAGTCTAACCGACAGATTGGTAGTTCAAAATGTGTTTCTGAATAACTAAGCAGTTAAAATCGATCCTTTATATGACATTGTATGAAGATTATTTTTATGTTTTCTCGAAATAACACCACAAATTAAGTAAAAATCTGTAAAATGAAAGTAAATACCAAACGTTTTAAAATCGATTCTGACTTCGTTGTCAATGGCTTTAAAATATGTAATGAAAACGTAAATTGCAAATTGAAAGTTTGATTTATGAGATAATTTTCGTTTCTTTATGTAATTCTAATGTTCCAAAATCGAAAATTTGTGAACATGTATGGGACCAAGGCCATAAAATACAATTTGACAATTGAAGTATAATTCATAAAGAACAACATAACACAAAACGAAAAATAAAAGTCTGCCTTAATTCTGTTGAATGAAGACGATGGTATCGCTTGTACTTCTGTAGAATCCAGTCGTATCTGGTTACCGACAGTTAAGGAAGAAATTATTAATGATCACCTCCTTTTGAACAACCCAGTATCGGTAGATTTCATAAGGTTTTTCCTAGGTTTTCCCTTATTACGTTAATGGGATCACTGAAACTGCAAAATTCTTTGTACGCACTTTTGGCGAATGCGCCATCTTATAACAAAGTCGTACCTAGGAACGCCACATATATATTCTAAAGACAACTCTTTCAAATTCTTCCAACTTGAAAGCTGTTTAATTATGTCAACTTAAATGTCATAAATCAAACTTTCAATTTGCATTTTACATTTTCATTACATATTTTAAAAATATTGACAACGAAGTCAGAATCTACTTTGAAACGTTTGGTAATTTCTTTCAATATACAGCTTTTAACTTCAATTGTGGTGTTATTTCCAAGAAAACATAAAAATAAAAAAATAATCAAGAGCATGCCACAAATAACATTTAGAAGACAATTTTATGAAGATATTTGTAAATAATTTGTCAATAGTTTTTAATCTTTCTGTCTTTTAACATAATTTTGCGAATTTTTCTTCTAAATATTAATAGCTATTTCAGGAATATATCACAAATGTTTTATTTAGGGAACAAATCTAATTCTCGACAACAAAAACATTTTAATTACTCAATTACTTAATAAAAATTACACGTGTCCATTTTTTGTAACCGTATTTCTTTAGGTATTTATGGCTATTTCAGGACGCGATAATAATAATTGCCGCATTGATGATACTTTACGTAAAATATATTTTAGATTTTCTTGGTTATTAAGGCCTATAGTCCAAAGTTTTTTTTGTTTGATAAGGTGTATACGCCCTGTATAGTCGATCACCGATCTGTGCTGCCTCGTGTTCCCAAAGGTGTATTTACATTGTTCTCTTTGTGGGAAAACGTCTTATTTATTCGGAATTAGTTTATACTGTATAAGTCTGTAAGAAAATGCCCCAAGTTCGTTCCTGATATTTTCCTTGGATCGTTGTGTTATCCCTGGAATTATGTCGTTACCAACTCGAGCATTGAAGTCACCCCGAATAATCGTATATTCATTTGTAGGAGTTTTGTTTATCATTTTTTCTCTATTATTTTCGGATGCGTATATTCCTATGATGTTAACTATACCAGAAGACGCCAACAGCAATTTCAGCAGTGGAAAACAAGTGACACTTAAGGTAATATTTAAAAACAATTGTTTTAGCTGTCCACCTTTTGATGAGTCTCGTTGCAATTTTACGCATACTGACTATATCGACATTGTTTTTTTACGAATTTTGCAATTTACAATCTATTTTTTTAGTATTTGCGACATACATGTTTTTTTATAACTTTGAAGCCGCCCCCGCGTCAGATATTAGCGAAAATGAGTGACGACAGGCTATTGTTACACACCCGAAATACTACGTAATTTCAAATATCAGCCTTTCTAAATAAATTGCATTTGTTTGCTTTGCTACCCTATTATAGCTTGGAATTAATGTTTAGTAACACAAACACTTACTGACATTATTTCGTTATTAATATTGCCATTTATAGAACTTACTTAAATTGGTCCCTGTATGTTAATACATAGAGAGTGTTCGACCCAATGCTTCTTGCTTTCTGGTCTTGGTAATTAGTGGAAAATTTTACAAATTATATTACCAATTTATTTGTTTAAATGTTTTTAAATACGCAAAACTTACATTTTAAGGTCAATTATGTGGGAATTTAACAGTTTTTGTAGTATTCGGTATTGTTAGTAATTAAAGTTTTTTGAAATTGATTCATTTAGGTTGACTGCCCTTCTTCTGACCAAGTCTCTGATGCGATATTGTGCGATCATCATTAAATTGAATAATTTATTGCATGTGAAGATTGGTAAATACTCTACTGCATATTTAATTATTCCATGTGCTAGTATTAGCACATTTCAAATTTAAAACATTTTGTATTCATTAAAACTTTCAATTTATTCATCCAATAAAATAAAAATAATAAAATAACTGTTTTTCTTTTAAGCATGGGATGTTTTCAGATCTTGGTTCCTCTCTTGAGACTTAGATGTCGCAATATCTATGTTCACCTTCCTCTATGACATTTGTTTTCTTCCATTTAAAGTAAAAAAATTCTGAATATTATCTAACATCAGAACTATACGGAAAATGACTACAGATGAACTCAGAAAAGACGCAGTACATCTTTATAAGTGAAGACTGGTAGCAAGAAAACCATAAACCTCTAGTGGTAAATAACGAAATCAAAGACGATAAAACAAAAAAGAATAATCAATGCAAGAACTGTCACTAAACGGAATAATGCAGAGCACCGAAATAGAATAACAACTAAAAATGAGATTTTACAACACAATGATCAAGAGCACTGAGATCTCACGAATGAAAGAACAACTGAAGAAAACGATAGAAATGCAGGTACTGAGAAGAGCAAACGTCACTGTTAGATCGGGTTAAGATTGAATCAATAAACAACAAATGAATTTGAAAGAAAGAATTATGGGCACATTGAGGAAAAACAATTAATTTGGTAGTGATTAGTTCAACAGATGGGGGAAGGAAAGATTCTTCTTTGTTTGTTCTCTTTATTATTTATTAGTATTTTATATTTATTTGATATTTTTTCCATCTACTGTTCATGGTCTTAACCTAAACCTTTTAAAACCTTTATGGTTCTTAAAACAAATCTTCAAGAACGGATTTATTAAATTATTAAAGAATGTACTGCAGTAACCTTCATTCAACAAATTTTCGGCTTATAGTTTTGAATTCGTCTGAAACTGTATTTTAACTAATCTGATAATTAGACTGGCAAATAGCTCCTTTTATTGACGTCCGGTTAGACTGAAAATTGACGCATTAGTTTTCAGAAACGGAACTTGCAATCAATATAATTGTTGCTGTTATGTAAAGAGGTACTTAACGTAAGTGCATAAAAATCGGTTCTTAAATAACAAATCATATCCTTTAATCTCAAACTTTTAATTTCCGGTATCTAAAATAACAGACCTAACTTCATGATATTTAAGAGGTTTAAGCAATATAGATGAAGATAAATAAATGTTTAAAATAATAATAATATTCGAGATTCTCTGTTCACGAATAAACGTGAATTGTGTTAAATTGTCTGTAGAATAAGAGGTCACGATAGATTTTAAGGAAAGTCTCTTTACTCCGAACGAATTAGCAAAATTTCATTCAAAATGGGAAATAGACCGGACGTTTTGTAGAAAAGGGTTCGACGTAACATGTATAATGAATATATTATTTTATAAACAAATAAAAATTGAAAAAAAAAGAAGATTTTTCTGGGTTTTTTATAACTTCTATGGCTTGTAGAACTTTTTTTTAATATAAGTTATTTAGAAGACGCGAGATGTAAGACCGAAGAGAGCATAAGTTATTTAGAATGAAATTTTCTCAAACACAAGAAACCTCATCAGTCCCGGACACCGTAAGGACTGACAAAATGAGACTGACTTGGTTCGAAAGCGAAAGGCTCATTTTAGATTGTACCCATATTTACTTGGATTCTTCTTCTTAAAGTATCATATTTGCATTGAACATCGACGACTACAATGTTCACAATATGTCTGTATCTTTCTTGCTCCTCTGCTATATGGATTAGCTTATCTACGTTTAAGCCTGGTTATTGTGGCAGGTTTCTTGGCCACGAAAGCTTCTTACGCCCTGTCCATTTTTTCCCTTGGAGTTTTTCGTTTTAGATGAGTCGCATATCGGAGTCCTCTAATTATATATTCAAGGTCAAGTATTCGGCTCTTGATGTTATTCAGAAGTTGCCTTGTTGTTGTTTCTTGTTCTGGTGGTCGAAGCTATTTTAAGCATTCTTCTGTATGTCATCACTTTTTTTATTACGCGTCTAGGACTTGTACACATACAAAAGAACTGTGTGTTATTTGAGTGTAACGACTTAAATCTCTGAAATCCATTTTTTCTGGTTCTACCTAGCATCTTATTTCATGTGAAAAATCTATAGGTATAGGGGTTGTTCCCAGAGCCTAGGTTTTTAAATTTTGCCACCCTATTCAACTATTCTTCGTTTAACAGTAATTATGTCTTATTATTCTTATGTTAATAGACAGCCCCTAGACTTCATTGACCGTGTTTACTAATTCTTGCAGATCTATGTGGTTTTCCGCTATAATTATGGTATCGTCGGCATATCTGATATTATTAACTATTTCCTCTATTATTAGGATTCATTTATAGCTCTTTAAGGATTCCCTGAATAGGTTTTCCGAATAAAAGTTGAATAGTGTGAGTCTCACCCTCCTCTTAATTGTTACTAGCATCGATTCTCTGTATTGTTCACGGTAATGGTAATATCTTTATCAATTTTTTCTTCCTCTCTGATTCATATGAAAATCCAGGAAAACGGTGGAATTGTAATTTTGGATGTTTCCTTGATGTATTTACACAATCAACTAAACCGCACTTTCGTTTTGATGTTTTCCTTTCGATTTTAAGGAATAACTAATTTTTAGGGTTCCCGTATAATATCACTTAGGATTTCTGCCTCTGTCACATCACAGCAATTTTCTCCTAAACTACTGGACGGAAGGGTTGAAATTTGGTATAAGTGTATAGCTTGGTGTCCCGATTAGGAATACATATCGTAAAAGAAGAAATTTTGATTTTAGTGGTACTTCTGGGGGGGGGGGAAACTAAAAAAATCGATCGTTACTCACCTGATCTCCGAAACTACTGAGCCTGAAATTTTGAAAAAATGAGAAATACAGAATGTTGCCCGAACTTTACAGGAAAAATAAGGAGAAACCAGTAAAATTAATTTTGGGGCGGCAAATTATAGAATTAAATGAAAATCTAAAAAACACCCCTTATTAGTGCATGTAATAGGAAAACACTATGTAAAACAGTAAAGTAATCGAAATTCAGAAATGGTGGCCATAAAACCAATATACATTTTATATCTTCACAAACACAAATGCTTTTTTAAAAAAATATTTTTATTTAAAACACAAATTAAATATTTTACTTCAAAAATTACGTTAAACAATATAAATGAGATAATTGAATGCGATACACTTAATGACGCTAACAGCCATCGCATGTGCATTTATAAGCTAGGTGTTACTTTGTCAGCAGTCAGCAGTTTTACACGTGCCATGGGCATTTGCGTATTTCCTGGGAATTGCTATATCGTGTAATATGACACCATGTGAACGACTCATTTGACCGGTTACACGGTGTTGTCATATTAATATTCTAAGTATTGTTTACGACGTATATAACAACTCCCCTCACAAAGAATAAGTTGCTGTCTTACAGGAACTTTTCTGAAAACAGAATTTGTAAAGTATAAGGGTTGTATAAATATGACATGTTTAAAAAGCAAAAATGAATAAAATACCGTAAATTGTAAATTGTATAAATCTATAAAATGAAAATATAATTAGCATTAGGGTCATTAATGATAAAACCTAAAATAATAAAGTTTTTAGCGATAAATAAGTTTACATAACAATTTTTTTTATTATTATTATTTTGGTGTACTTACCTCGATGTCTTCAGTTTCGTTCTGTCGAAGGTTCGGTCTCAATCTTGGCAACAATTTTGAAATTCTGGTTGTGGGTGATGGACTTTCTCTGGTTGTATTGCGTTTACGCCAAAGCGTTTGGAGGACAAATACAGCGACAATTATTATTATGGAAAATATTGTCACGTAGGTGAACCAAGAAATGTTCATTTTGACGAATGCCTGATTTATTAATTCGTCTAGGTCCTTTGAATAGTCGTTGAGTTTGTGGTTTGCGACGTTTAACTCCTCGAAATTCAATTCATGGAGTTTCAAAGGTTTAAGTTCGGGAACGACAATTTTTTCTGGTATGGTATCGCAGCAGTTGAAAGGGATAAGAACTGGTTGATAGTTGTCAAGGGTGTTGCTGCTTTTTGTGGCTTCTGCTTCGATTTTGGTTATTCCAATGAAGGCACTGCAATCTTTCTGAAGTTTTAATAGAGTTAACATTGAGTGTTAAGGATTTTGTATTGATGTCGGTACAGGTGATGGTAATGCTGAGAGGCTCGGTAACCATAATTAACCACACGTTGGTTTCGAGTTTTTGAACGTGGTACCCTTGAGCAGAAATCACGGCACTGTGACAATTGTCCGGCACTTTTTTAAAATTTCTTAAAAGTTGGGCCTCGCACAAAGCATTTGAGTCTATCGGATATGCATAGAGTTCGGAACACAATTTATTTTGATTGTTCAACGGTTTGCACGCACTAAGGTCTTTTATCGGAATATACAGTAAGGAATCGTCGTTTTTTGCTATATATTTATGAGTGAACGAGAGTACATGGTATAACCCAGTTCTATCATCATAGATGGGGATTGGGTATAAGCGGAGAGCAGTAAATGATTGCTGTTCAATAAGTGGAATTCTGAGTATAAATACAAGGTCGGAATCTGTTTGAAAAGCTTCTAATTCTGTAATTTCTAAGTATCGTGTAATACTTGAATATTTGACGGGCAAAGGTAAATTATTTTTCACGAGATTCTGAGATATTTCCTGTAAGGCGGCAATGAAATGTTCGGGAGTTAAAATTGAAGTATGGATAATTTTTAGACGGGCAAAAGTTGTGGAATTAAGAACATCATTTAAGTTGTCTTCTAGAAAGAGATAATTTTCCATTAGTTTTTCCGTTATTTCTAGAAATGAAAGTTTTGTTTCCACGTACGCCATTTTGTCGTTTACTTTACGAATCATATTTTCCATTTTTCGAATATTTTCGTTAAATATTTTCTCGTCGACCTGAATATGTTGAATAGTCTCGTTAAAGTTCTTTATAACTGAGGTGGTTACACTGATTTGGTTTTTCAAAAGGTTTTCGATCTGCAGTTGTCCTTTGTTTAAACTATTTATACTGTTGGTGAAGTACTCGCCGTCGGCGGCGTCTAAGTTACCAGTTATGGCTTTGAAAGTTGATCCGGCGCCATCTATTAGTCCACGTTTGTACCTTCGGGTGTCCATGTGGATTTCAATGAATTTGTTTTTGACAGAGTTTGAAATTTGGTTAAGTAAGTTGATGTGTGATTGAACGTCAGCCCGGAATACGTTGGTTGGGTGGACGTTAGTTTTTAGTGATAAAGTTAGTGCATCGAGAATTCTGTCGTTAGTAGTGAAAGCTTGTTCTAGAGCGGAGAGATTTCTATGGAGTCCACTTGTGATTAGACACGGCTATACGTGATTCTTCATGATAATAAATCCCTATGGTGTTATTTATTGGCTTTATTTCGAATTGAGATGCTGCCGATCCGAACAGCAGGATGACACTGTAAAGAAATCAGTCTTCTGGGAAAGGTTTCATACGGTCAAAGTTTACTTTGGTCTTTTGGTTAGTACGAGAATTTAGTAAAGTAGCTGAGTTTCTATGTAGTTCTACTATTTGAAAGGGTCCGTTAAATTTGTTGTAGTTTATCTTTGAACTGAGATTCGCGTACGTGAACCTTGTCACCTACTTGATAATTTTGCTTTTTGTTTTTGAGTATCAGTTCTTTCGCGTGCTATTTTGTAGTACTGTGAAATGCGGTTATTTAAGTCTCTGATGTATTTAGAAATCAAGTCCTTTTCGTTATAGAGGGTTTCAGGGGGTCGGCTAGACGTGTGCCCGAAAACGAGTTCATAGGGTGTGAACCCATGAGTTTTGTTAGCGGAGTTATTGTAAGTAATAATTGCGTATGGCAAAATATTGAAGGGGTGTTCGTCAGGGTGCTCGGCTTTATGAATACGGATCATATCTAACAAGGTTGAATGAAAACGCTCTAATGAGCCGTTAGATTGGGGGTGTCCTACACTAGAGTAGAAAAGTTTAATATCGAACAATTTGCAACGGTCTTTGAGGAGTGCATTCTCGAATTCACGACCGTAGTCGCAGTGTATTCTCAGAGGCGTTCCGAAGTGTTGGAAAAACACCAAGAGTGTACTAACGACAGTTTTAGCGGACTTGTCGCTAATCGGGTAGGCCTGTGAATATTTAGTTAATTCGTCTCGGATAGTAAGGGCATAATTTTTGCTAGGAACTTCGAGAATGTCGATATTTATTCTTTCGAAAGGGGTTCTTGGGGTTTCTCTTACTACTAATGGATTGTCAAGGTTTTTACGGAAAGCTTTAGTTGTCTGACAGATTTGACAGTTTCTAATGAAGTTTTCTACGTCTTTTGTAATACCTTGCCAGTTATACTTTTCTTTAATTCGTCTAATAGTTTCGTTGATCCCTCTGTGTATGTTGTTTTTACCGTTATGGAATTGATCTCTTCCTACTGTTTTTGTTATGTTCTGACAGTCTTTCCACTTTATGTCTATTTCTGCGAATATAAACGAAAGCATTTCGAGTATAGGTAGGTCTAAGTTATTTTCAACGCAGTATAGTTCAGAGTCAGTTAGAAGGTCTTTGCTCTTGTAAATTGAGACAAATAATACTTCGTTCACAGTGTCGAAATCAGTCGGTAGGGGAATAATGTAATATCGTCTTTTTCGAACGCTTTTACTATTGAAAATATTGATTTTGAATTGCTCGAAGTCGGCGTTCTCTTCAAAGATATCCTCAAGAATTTGGTTATGAAAATCTTTTAAATTGCCGGATTGAAAGAAAAATAAGATATTTTTGTTTTCTCTATCAAGGAGTTGACAGTTGGAGTACTGAATTTTACTATAGTCGATAAGCGAGACGGTCTTATATCGTTCTACGAATGTCCGAAATTCTGTAAAAATTGAGTTGTCTTCGTCGTCGGTTTCAAGTTGTTCTGTGTCACTGTTTTCGTTTTCGTTTAAGGGAGTTATCGTGAAGTGTTGGAGTTTGGTATTCGATTGGAAAGTCATTCATTCATCAAAATGGTAGATTCGAATGCGTGAAAGGGCGTCTGCGTTCTTATTTACTTTTCCCGGTTTGTCTATAATTTCATAATCGTACTCCTCGAGTTTGAGGCGCCATCTGGCAAGTCGACTACCTGGATCTTTAATAGAAAAGAGCCACGTTAACGGGCGGTGGTCGGTCAGGAGTTTAAACTTTCGTCCAAAAATTATTGGCCTGAAGTGTTTAACGGCCCAAACAATAGCCAGAAGTTCACGCTCTATTGTGGAGTATCGGGTCTCAGCCTTGCAGAGGGTCCTAGATGCGTATCCAATTGGCAGATCTTTGCCTAGTGGTCCCTGTGAAAGCACAGCGCCGATTGCAAATGCGCTAGCGTCAGTTGTCAAAATAAAGGGCTCATTGAAGTCGGGATAAATTAAAATTGGGGTCGAAGTGAGGGCTTGCTTTAATTTATTGAAAGAATTAACGCATTCAGAACTGAAATAGAATGAAACATCTTTTGGCAGCAATTTTGTGAGTGGTTTTGAAATTTTACCAAAATTGGGTATGAATCAACGATAATACCCGGCTAATCCCAGAAAGGATTTGATATCTTTTTGATTTTGGGGCTGAGGAAATTTCAATATACATTCTACCCTTGATGGATTCGGTTTAACTCCATCTTTGGTAATCAGATGTCCGAGATAGGCGACTTCTTTGCGAAGAAATTCGCACTTGTCGGGTTGGATTTTGAGGTTTGCCTTTCGTAGGCGTTTAAAAACATCAGTAAGACGAGACAAATGGTCGTTGATAGTGGGAGAGTATACGATTATGTCGTCCATATAGACGAGACAACGTTCGTTTTGAATGCCTAAAAGAATGTTGTCCATAACCCTCTGGAATGTTGAAGGGGCATTCTTTAGACCAAAGGGCATCCTTACGAATTCGTAGTGCCCATTCTCAACGGTAAACGCGGTTTTGGAAATGTCTTTTGGGTCAATCTCAATCTGATGGAATCCTGAGGCGATGTCGATTGTTGTGAAATATTGGCATTTGCCAAGTTGATCTAATAAGTCCGAAATGTTAGGGAGAGGATATTTGTCATCGTTAGTTAGTTCGTTGAGTTTTCGATAGTCAACTACAACGCGCCATTTTTGCTTTCCTGAAGCGTCCAGTTTTTTCGGTACTACCCATACAGGAGAGGACCAGGGCGAATGGCGTATAATACTTTCGTCTAGCATTTTCGTTACTTGGGATTTAACTTCCTCTTTATGAATCTGAGGGTAGCAGTAAGATTTCGTGAAAATTGGTCTAGAGTTGTTAGTCTCGATGGTATGTTTAATTTCGTTGGTGAATGACAGATGGTCTCCTTCGAGATAAAATATGTCAGAGTAGTCAAGACATAGTTGCGATATTAAGTCGGATTCTTCTTCGTTTAAGTGGTCAAGTCGAAGTTGATTGAAAATTTGTTCTTGTCGTTCTAGTATGTTGTTGTCTGCTGGTTGGGTTTGTGAAATAGAATTCACAGTGAACTGTTGTAATGGCTCAAGTTTAATGTCAGTGAAATTTACAGTTTTAGGGATGGCATTTGCATTTAATACGGATGTCAGAAATTCGCCATTACTATCGACTTTTACTAGAGCATTCGGAAGATGGACTTTTTCAGTTTCTATGCCTGTTAATAAGGCGTCTGTATCTCTAAGGTTGCAAGTAAGTTTACAGATTTGCTCTGTACGTGGTTGAATGGAAATTGTGTTGACGGGGTTACATGAAAAGTTTTTAGGGGTATCTTTACTGATTAAATCGTCTGTTACTTTATATAACGGAAGTGTTTTGAAGTTGGTTACTAATTGCCTTTTATGGAAATCGACGATGCAATTATAATGTTCGAGGAAATCGGAACCTAACAATCCGTCGAACTCGATATCGATATTGCAAATGTAAACTTTATGAGGATCATTGATATTAAACGGGACGAGAGTCGATTCGTTGACATGAATTTTCTCGATAGTTATTCCCTGGATGACGACATTTTCTTGGAACCTTTCCCTGAAGCGGTTGCAAGTTTCTGGCTTAAAAATAGAGAGTCCTGCACCGGTGTCCACAAGAAGTTTGTAGGTGTTGGATGCATCGGTGATGTAATACAAGTTCTTAGAGTTTACGGACAAGAGGGGTCTTACAGAAATCTCTGTTCGGGGATGTTCAGATTGGGGTCGAAGCTGTCTAAATTCAAGGTTTGAATGTGGGTTTGAAGGTCTGACATATCCGGGGGCTCTGTTTGAGGGGTAGTGTCCTGAAAATTTGTCGGAGAAATTTCGTCGTAGTTTTCAGAGTAATTTTCCCTTTCGAAGTCTGGTTTACAGTAATCGTAAAAATCATTGTGGGAATTGTCGTAGAAAAAATAGTCGGTATTGTCGTAATCTGTGTATTGGAACTGATTGTTTGTTGGGTTCGAATAGATTTGTTCAAATCTATGATTTTCGATCTCATGATTATTTAGGTGATGAGTACGTTGTTGGCGGTAAAAATTAGGGTTCGGTTTAAATTGGTCCGTATTTGGGGGTTGATTACTTGTTGATGGGCGTTGTTGCTGAAAATTTATATTGGGAGGAAAGTTTGTTTGACGGGGTTGATAATTTTGTTGGGTGGAATTTTGGGCGAATGGATTAGGGCGATGTCTTTGAAAGTTTTGCCCAAAACTTAGGTTTTGTCCAGAGCTTTGGTTCTGTTGGAATTGCCTCGATCTAGTGATGCATTCATTAACTGAATTGCCCATTCTCTTACAGAATGTACATTGTTTTGGAGGTGGCAATTGATTCGGTCTTCTAAAGGACGGAGTTGTAGTTTTGAAATTAGAAAATATTTGAGTTTCGAGATGATTTAATTGAATTTCTCTTTTAATTCTAGAGATCGCGGTTAAGATATCTTTTGGGTCGCTTGCTCGAATTAATTGTCCCATTTTTGGTTCTAGGCCTGTAAGCAGGCTGTTTAGTGCCTTAGGTTCAATGAGATCTATTTGGGCTTGTTTTTCCTTGGAAGTTATATTTTGTTTTGTGACTGCGGCTAACATTTTTGCCTGGTGGGTCTGAATTCTGGTTGAGAAAGTTAAGGGTGATTCGGATGGTAATTGTTTCATTCGTTGGAGATCTTGAATGAGTGCCGATAGGTCTCGGGGGTCTCCGAAGTGGTTTTCGAGAAGAGTAATGATTTCAGTTAACATGCTAGGGTTTCGTGAATTTACTAATTCCGCTGCCCTGCCACGGAGTTTATTTTTTATGTGAAGTATAAGTAAGACCTGTTGGTTATCGGTCGCCATACTGTGGGCGGTGTTACATGATGTGATAAAGGTATTTAAAAAGATAGGGTTACCGTCGTACTCCGGTACTATCGCAAAAATCTCGGAAATTTTATAGGGCTCTACAGTTGGAGTGGCTGCACCTTGCCTTGTAGTGGTCATAGTGATTAAAAATCAAGTATTTGCACAATATTAAAAGTCGAAATCAGATTATATTGTCAAATTGATAGTGGCAAAACGTATAAATAAATGTGTCAATAAATCAATAATAAAAAAAATGAGATCAGCGTATTATCAGTGGTAGTTCAAAATAATAGTATAGATTTAATATGTGATTATCAATATATGCCTAAATTGGTCAAAAATGTTTACCTTGCACTTTTACTCAAAATAAATGAACAATATATTAAAGTTAGTAATGTAATATGTTTCAAATATTTAAGGAATATTAATGGATGTATCTTTGATGATAGAAATGGTGATAAAGTGTATCAATAAAATAAAAGAATAAAATAATAACGTAATCCTTACAATATAATTCCTGGCATGGACTGTTCTGTAAGTTGACTGCACTGGTTAGCCGTTGCGTTCCTGGTGCTAGCTCGCTTCCAGTTGTGTCTCCAGAAAGAGGTTGATTGTCCCACGAAGGTTTGGAAACCACCACGACTAGTTAGAATTCTCGTGTTCTAGTCGTTTTGGAACAATCCTACTGACTGCGCCAATTTTATATCTTCACAAACACAAATGCTTTTTTAAAAAAATATTTTTATTTAAAACACAAATTAAATATTTTACTTCAAAAATTATGTTAAACAATATAAATGAGATAATTGAATGCGATACACTTAATGACTCTAACAGCCATCGCATGTGCATTTATAAGCTAGGTGTTGCTTTGTCAGCAGTCAGCAGTTTTACACGTGCGATGGGCATTTGCGTATTTCCTGGAAATTGCTATATCGTGTAATATGACACCATGTGAACGACTCATTTGACCGGTTACACGGTGTTGTCATATTATTATTCTAAGTATTGTTTACAACGTATATAACATACACAATGTGTAATCCAAACAAGAACTGAACATCATATTCATGAAATTAGTACTAGAATTCATGTCACTAAAACACTTTGACAGCTGTTCATCTCATATTTGTTGATCGATTATTCGTGGTTAAAGTTGTACAACAGTAATAAATAAAAAACTAAAGATGATTGAAGTTACGATGCATTCTGTTTACAGTAGCAACTAGGAGATATTCTAGTCTCAGGCGAAGATCAGATCTATTTGGTGACGGAGAGCAGCTCGGCAGATTTTTGGTCTAGGGGGTCAATCAGAAATTTTCCTTTAATATAGGTAGAATTTCGGGCCTAATGCACTAAGTACTAACTAAAATAAATAAGTCAAGAGAGGTCTAGGGAGGCTGCCCCTGCCCCGGCATAGCGACGCCTTGCATGAACCTATAATGACCGTTGGTACATTTTTTCCTTGGTCCTATTATATCTTTCTGAGTGTTTTTTAACCTTTACTTTATGACAATTAGGCCATTCAGTTCTGGTCTTATAGTTCGTTAAAATTAGAAATCGGGAAACTTAAAAGTAATAACCACATCTAATGACAGGAATGTAGCGATAGACGCCAGCTCGAACCACTTAAGTACATTCAATTGTTTGAAATTCAGTCTTAAGATTATACGTTACATTCCACATTCCACAGTAAATCAGTTAATACTAGTGGGTTTTCATTGGTCAAGATCAGTTACGATATTCATTTCAGCAATATTGGTAACGACAAATATATGGAACATAGGTTGAATGATTTTCGAAAAATATTTCATACTTATAAGTTTGATAAAGTCATTATGAATTTTGCAAGTAACCCTAAAATCTCAATATCTGTGCTAATTGATATAATTTCACATTTTTTAAATTATCTGTTACGATTATACTAATCGATTAAGAATTTTTAAATGTTGTACATTACAGAATATTTAATTATTATAATATAAAATTTTATGCTACATTTTGTTTTAGCTTTCTGGAGTATGATTATAAAATTACGTTAATAACTACATGTAACAGAAAATAACAATAATATTTTGAAAATTAATGTAGTTGATTGTATTGTTGTAGGTCGATACTTAAGTGAGACATGACAATAATATTCATTTTGTTGGTTTAGGATTTGTAAAACCATTGTGCAAGATTCTTATTTCTTTAAAAAACTATTTCAATCACTTGATGGATGATCAAAGCAATAGACTGAAGTGAACATTTAGAAACATAAAACTTTGGGATAGTTGAGTTAACAGATATATTCTTCAAGAAAAAGTTGAATAAGTATTAGATACTAGAAGCTCCTAATGCTAAATAGTAGAAAGAAATATAAACTTTCACAATTAATTAGGAAATTTAATAAATCAGCAATCGAAATTAAGTTCGAGGTTGAAAGTACACAATTCTGACACAGAAAACTAAATAAGAGAAATGAAAGGAGAAATTATAAAATACTACTAAAATTACAAGAAGATTCTGATATTAATTATCATTTTGGTTCAAATTAAAATCATAATAATACAAAAGTAACAGTTCCACATGATTGACTCATTCAGGTGCTGAAACTCTATAAAGTAAATAATCGTATTGTTAACTTTTTAGAACATGTCATGACTACTTGGCAAACCAAAATCTTTCTGAATGAAGCCGCATGTTCGATACAAACCGACTCTATCCCAATCAGAAGTGGTAATTCCAGGGAGACTCTCTTAGCTCGCTGTGGTTCTGCCTTGCCATGAACCTACTCTCACACAAACTGAACTCGACAAACTTTGGGTTCAGTCTCAAGCACAACAACGTACAAGCATTGAAGATAAACCATTTGTTATACATGGACGACTTAAAGTTGATGGCAGCTACGAAACAACATCTGCATGATATGCTTAAAATAGCAGAAGGTTCTCTAGTGACATCCATATGCAATTTGGCCTAGACAAATGCCGAATTATTAATATATTTAAAGGCAAAATGCAGCAGGGGCCCTACGAAATGGGAGATGGCACCTCAATTGAATCCATGGAGGAAGGGCATACTTACAAATACCTTGGAATAAAACAGTCCCAACGAATTGATCACACCACCATGAAAAAGGACCTAACAACAGAGTTTTACAGAAGGGTAAGACGGCTGCTGAAGACTAAACTTAACAGTAAAAATTTGTTTCAGGCTATTAGCACCTACGCATGTTCAGTGCTAAGTTACTCTTTCGGTATAGTTAACTGGTGCAAGACCGACATTGAACAATTACAACGGAAAGGAAGAGGATTGGCAGATATAGGCAAGTTACGTGATCAACAAATTTCTAATTTGCAGGATCATTTACAGAAACTCGCAGAATTTTCTGATCTACACAGAGTCATATGTCAGGTTGATGACTCAACACCTCTGCGACTGACAGAACAACAAGTTCAAGTATACCACCAGACAACTGATCAGAAGCTGTTCAAATGGAAAGAGAAGCCCCTTCATGGAAGACATATAAATGACCTCAACCAAAATTATGTCGACAGTTCAGCGTCGAACTACTCTACTCTGGTCATATGTTTTCTGAAACGGAAGTCTTTATATTGTCAATCCAAGATCAAGTAATTCCAACTAAGACCTATCTAAAGTACATCGTCAAAGACCCTTTTATCAACAACGACAGATGCAGATATGGTTGCCAAACATCTGAATCTATCCAGCATATTACAGTAGGTTGCCAAGCGTTCGCAGTAACTGAATACAAAGAACGACACGATGCTGTGGCAAAAATACTGTACCAGGAACTAGCGCTGAAACATGGGCTATCACAGTCGGTAAGAACACCCTACTATATATACAAACCAGAATCTATTTTAGAAAATAACAACTACAAGCTGTCCTGGGACCGCCCGATACTGACCGATCGGACTGTTTCAGTAGATAAAATCTCTAGAAAAACAACGTTAATTGACATAGCAATCCCTAACAACAATAACATAATTATTAAGCAGGCTGAGAAAATAGCCAGATACAGGGATTTGGAATTTCAAATAAAGACACAGTGGGACATGAACAACACAACTATACCAATTGTTATGTCAACAACAGGAGTAGTTCCAAAACTTATACTAAATAATGTAAAATACCTCGGTCTGGACGAACATCTTTACCAACTAATGCAAAAAGCTGTTCTGTTAGAGACAGCCCGGACAGAAAATTCATGGGAAGCTGCCACGACTCCAACCACGAGCCTGATAACCTGGCAAGGGTTCCCACAGAGCTAAACCCTTTTGATATCTAGGATATCTGGGGTTAGTGAATTTTCCCCTAAAGGCACGTTATGCGTGCCTTAGAGGGAGTGTGCTGCCATACACTGTATGGTCAAGTAGTGGAAAAGTAAATATTCCATTTTAGTTATATAACACTAGAACACTATTTTTTTGAAATTCTCGCTATTCTATGAGAAATTTTCTGAAAGAGAGTTGTTGAAATTTATTTTATTACCTATGCCTCTATTATTAGTAAAGTAATTAGGATTTTTTTAGAATTAATAATGTTATGTGAAATGCTCTGTGTCGTTCTTTCATTCTTAGGATTTAGAGTGCTAGTATAAACTGGTAACAGGGATTACTTATTACGTAAAGAAAATAAAGGATTTGATTGCCCAAATTGTCAAATAAAAAATTTGAAACTTACCGTATACAAGAAGTCCTTAAAAAGTAAAAATAATAAATAAAACACAAAAACGCAAAGCGTGCTTATGTTGGTAGGTACCTACTAAGTAGTTTTGTTTATGCTTGCTTTTTACTTATACCTACTGTTTATAAATAAAAAAAATACGTTATTTTGAATAAAAATATATTTATAAAATATGCAAATTTAACACAAAATTTAAAAGAGTTTGGTTAACAGATGATCAAATACAGAAAACTTACTTTATTTTCTATCACTCACTGAATAGATACGTATAGACGTCACTATAGTTTCGACACAGACTTTGTGTCATTGTCAAATAGCGAAACATAAGTTATTAACTTATTATTAAGTTAACTTATTACCTTATGTTCGTCGTTTGATAATCACACAAATTCTGTGTCGAAACTATATTCACGTAATAAGTCTTATGTGGTTGATCCTCATGATTGACTATCACAAAGTAACGGCTACCACCATCGAAGTTTTATTAAACTTTGTATTTTTATTTAAACATGAACTTTGAAACATTTAACAGAAGAATAATTAAGAACTATGAGTGTTGGAAATGGCCATTATAGTTTCGTAAAACAATTGTAAGAATTTAAAATTATCTTTTTTGAATTCTTTTTAAAATTCTAGGAGTAATTTCTTTAAATCCTTCTCAAATTGTTACAATCAGGTCTGTTTCGATATACCCTATCTTTAATATAAGGGAAATCTATAGGGGCAATATGTCTTCATCCCGCTGGCCAGTTTTAGGCCCGTTTTATGTATTGAGATTTGCGTTGAGACAATGGAAGGTGCTCTAAAAGGTTCTCAAGCGAAGCAAATGAATAGTTAATATAAAATAACCTAATCAAATGTTTTTGCTGACCTGGAAAGCAGTTTCACTGGTCCATATATATATATTGAAGTTAAACAATCTGATACTGCAAAATCGACTTTAATCTGACCATAATTGCTTTTATAGGCATTGGGGATTTTAAACAATGCACTTTTCTATATCGGTAGACTTTGGCCGAATTTTTGACATACCTGTTTCTCTCTCTATCTCTTTCCCGTAAGGAAACTTCCACGCTGTTAACAAATTTAATAATGTACATATCCTACAAAAAGTGCAGACTACTCATTACAAATATATATACATTATAACTGAAGAAAAAAACCTGACAGGTTCCTTTAATTTTTGAGGCTTGTTAAAAGATCAGTGCTTTTTTTTTCTAGCCTTTCAAATATTTTGGGTTTGAACGTTTGTTTTTCGAGGTACAAAAAATAAGCAACATTAAATAAATTAGAAACATGATAATTATCTTTAAGATTTTCTGTTTTCAAAGCATACTTTTGCAAAGATTACATGTTTATTAATTACTCTGCAATATTTCTTAAGATAATTTAATTCCAGAATTATTAAACAGAAACCGGAATGTTACACTTTTCTGAATAAATATTACTGCCTAGTAATAAATGTTTATCACAGTCTTGACGCTATTTAATTTTTGTAACATCTTAATTTTGATATGAAAACAGTTATTTAAACGATTAAATATTTTGATTTTTTAATGGTATAACTAAAGGCGATTTTTTTAAATTTCCTAATGCTGGAATTTCGGTTAATATATCCGTGCAATATACAGTTGAGCCACAAAAAAGGGCGGCAGTCAATTGAGACTGAACGGAAGTGAAAGCTTCTTACGAATTATACATTCCGTCTCTTGTTATATCCCTGTCTCTGGTTCTCTTTCCTTGTATCATCAATAATAATGGATATAAATTTCAGGAGAATTAAAATAGTTGTCATTATTTTGTTACTACTCGAGTATTAACCCTAATGCGTAATTTAATTATTAATTTAAATATAAGTGCCAAATAAAATTTGTTGAATTATAATATTTCGAACATACTTCACTTATTTAATATTCTGGCAAGTCAACCCCAATAAATCATACACCTATTTCAGCAAGCAATAAAATAATTGATGATTCATTAACTTGCCCGTTGAAGCTCATATCCGATCAATTGTGAGCGATCAAAAATTAATGTGTTAATGCTCTTAAGTCATAAGATGTATATGCTCTAAGGGTCGCTATTAATAATAACTTAATATAATAAAACGATAATATCTATATATAAATAGACAAAGACAAATCGCTTAGGTACCATTTTCTCCTCTGTCTCTAAACCGATTTTCTTTCTTTCTTTTGTTTTGTTTAGTAGCTACTGACGACCTTCAGTGCAGAATGCTAATATTAATTTATAAAATTGGTTCATTCATTAAATAAAATATATTAAACATTCATTATTTACGTCCATACTGTCATCGCCAGACAACTGACAGTGCCGCCGCCGGCATACTTTAAACATTGAGTAATTATATATGGAGGGAGTGATCGTTAGATGCTGTTATATTCTTAGAGCATGTACTTCTGGAAGTGGCATGCAAGCAAGTGTTGTTATTGTTTAGTGGTAAAATAGTCAATGTAGTAGATCAGTATTGACTTTTCGGACGCGTTGCTGTAACTTTCATATTAAATATTCTGTTTTTAACGTGAATTTAATTATTTGAACCTTCCCGAAGGTGGTATGCAAAAAATTGCCAGACAGCGGACAATAGAGAATGTATTAAATATTTAAGTTCTCCTAGGGTTGTTGGTCCTCTCTTTTCTTTAATATTCCTGAACTTGATTGAAATCGCAGATGACGAAAACTTTTAGGTTGCCAAGAACAATCTTCCAATTATTATATCGAATATTTTGCCAGGAGCGGTTCCAGCCAAAAATTTGGGGGTCATTCATTTGTCAAAAATATTTCGAATACCGATATTTGGTTACATTTTTATTTTCTTTTTATTTCAATAGATTTGTCAACATGAGTGAACAATTTTGGTCATTACATCTACTTTTCCGATTTCTCCACAAATCTGTTTCTTATAAAAATATAATTTCATGAAACAGGGTCGAATTTCGACCACTGGGCGACCACTAGTTTAGTTTATGTTTTTAAAGTCACATCAAGTATATGTTCTAAGGCCGTTATTAATGTACATATATTGCAGCTACCTCCAGAAGTATAGGGTCTACAGTGCCATATTTAGAAATTTAACAATGTCCAGTGATTTTTCTTCTTTGTTTAAATAATAGTGGCGCCATCTAGTAACAAAAGATGATACAAATACAACAATAATAATTCATGCATACAACTTTTTGAAGCTTTTCCACGCAATAAATTTCAATTATTATTCAGACGTCTTAATGTAACATGTTTACTTTATAATATGAAGCCTTCTGACATACCTATGTCAAGTCTTTAATTTAAGATACCCCAAAGAGAGAGTTGGAGTTTTTATTAGAACAAACAGCAAATTTTGTGCAGGTATTTTAATTAGATGTTATATTAGTTTATTGTTGAAATATTATTGATTTTTTACAAAAGAAGAGACTATTAATACCTGATCCCTGTTTCTTGCACAGAGAACTAAATTGTATGGGTATTTTAAGATTGTGTATTGTGTGGTGTCAGTCGTGGTGTCGGGCCGAACGTGTCGAAATAAATGAAATTTCAAGTTATGCATTTCATTCCATTGTTCATCTATTTTTATATGTGTAAGTGTGAGCCTCCGTTAAGAAGTTTTCGCTTCAATTAAATATCCTCTCAAAACATCGAATAAAAAATACATGTCGGGATTAAAAAAAATTAAGTCGGTAGCCAGAACACGAAACGTTAGAATTAAAGTTTGAGGAGACCATTTTGTAGAGCGAAAAACATTATTTGCTTTTCAACACGACAAAAGGGGTACAATGAGTTTCCAAAACGGCAACTTTTCTGTAATTTAACCCACCTTGTAGTACTTACCCTTTAGGAAATAGCAATAGTGGTACATGATAGTTAACACATCCTATATATACTGGTTATAACAGGTCTTCCACCTGAACAGAGCGTGACAGTGGAATTTCGGATGCTATACGACACCACACTTGTATATCCCTGGATGGTGTAATTGTCTATACTACATGTATATCGTTCTAGAAATATCAATAAATCACAGATGCTTATTGATTTTTAAATTAGGATAGTTCTCAGGAAAAGGGCAACAGGTTCAATTATTCAACTCGGTAAAACCTCATGTCTATTAAGTTAGCAATTCAAAGTAACCTAGGTCATAACTTTTGAACGCAAATTTGTAAGATCTTAACCTATACCCATAAACATCTCTATCTTATCGTTTGTGCTAGAGAGATATATATTTTTTCACTATAAAAGTACCAAAATCTTACAGGGGTTTTTATGAAAACCACCCCAAGACTGTTAATACCCTTAAAATTACTTCTTTCGAGTAGTTCCACTGAAAAATCCCAATCTTCAGTTTTATAGTAGTGTCTTAGACTTTTTGAAAATTTAATTCATTTAATACTCTATTCGATTACTGAATTTTTAAATTTGTAAATAATAAAGGATAGAATAATAACGATTTCAAAGAAAACCAACCCCCAACCACATTAATTTAGAAATTATATTTTCAGTTTACGAATGGTTTCACTATAAAAACTCAGAAATAGTTAGTCGACATCGAAATGGTTTTCTAATAAGTTTCAGTAAAACTGCGTTAAAATTTCAATTTGAATTTTAAACGGTTGTTAGTTGTTTTTCTCTGGAAGTTATAAAATTTCCGGCTGGTGTAAATAATTAGGCAGCCAGGCACGTTTTAAAGAACTTAGACGTTACATTTTTTTATCAGGATTAAAAAATTATTTTGGATTTCTGTTAATTCAGATTTATTATCTTCGATATAAATTATCATGTGAAATAAGCATATGATAATATATCTATATATAAATAGACAAAGATAAGAAGATTCGGTACCATTTTCTCCTCTATCCCTGAACCGATTTTCTTTATTTTTGCTTTGTTTAGTAGCTACTGACGACCTTCAGTGCAGAATGCTAAAATTAATTTATAATATTGGTTCATTAATTAAATAAAATATAAAAAAATCATTATTTACGTCCTTACTGTCAATAACAAACAAGTAACAGTAACAGAACCGCCAGACTGCTTGATCATAAAATCATGTGAAAGACTAAACTAAAAAATTTTAAATCATTCCTAAAGTTATTTCACATCGTCATGCTGTTGAACCCAAGAAAATTTACATTAATTAATAATCGCCATTTATTGGACTTTCGTAAGTGTGCAACTTCCATTGATTCAAGATAAATAGTTAGATCTGGCAGCCTTGAGAGTAATGGCCTTTGTTGTAGGGACTTTGATATAAATTTTGACATTTCATAATATTGTTAACCATTAGGTTAGTATAGCACAGTGGTAAAGGTAAGTTTTTAATCCAATGTGTTCAAGGTTTCAATTTAATTCACAGAGATAAGTTTCCTACAAAAGTAGGTATTATTTAACATTATTTAAAAGCAGATGCATTGTATTTCTTTATCCTTTCCTTTTCTTTATCCACTTCTTTATCCATTAATTTTTTCCATACAAAACAGAAATAGTCATTGCTTACTATCAGGGGCGGATTCAGACACGTGCTTCCGGGGAGGCGATTTCATGCTTCAGGGAGGCGATCCTGTACTAAATTTACCAAAATATACTCTTAAACCCATATTTCTTGGACTATTACATTAAAAATAGTCCTTATGTGATTTAAACCCATAGAAGTGACCTTCTTCTAGGCTCTTGGAGTTAAGATTATCTCGTTTTAATAATAAGTTTACTAAATTTGAGGCTCTCGGTGGGGGCGATCGCCCCCCTCCCTCTAGATCCGCCCATGTTTACTATTTGTGTTTCATTAAAATTAATGAAATTTATATTTAATCTTGAGATATGTGATTGCATAATATGTTCTTATGTTCAGTAGTTATTTTGTAATACTTAAACTAACTTTTGAGTTGGTTGTTTGCAAATTCTGCTTACGAGTTGAAATCGTTAACTGGGCAATGTTAAAATAAAGATTATAATTCATTTTATTAAGTATTCAATTTAGGCTATTACAATTTTTGAGTCTCATTTCCCAAAATATATATTAATTAATGTTTAAAAATATTATGTTTAACATTAATTTAGTATATAATATAATGTCAATATGTTCTTAGGGAATTGATTTTTTTATTTGGAAAATAATAAATACATATTTAAATATATTTAAAGGCAGAATTTTTTTACTCATTCCTGCAAAATCCTGAGTTTTATTACAAGATGGCTGACTTTTAAGTAAAACGAACATCTCATTGACATTTTAAGATGCCTATTATTTAAAATATAAAAAGTTCAATGCTCCACTGATTTATTATTGTGTGTTAGGTACCTACTTATCTATTTTAGAATAAAATGTATTTTTATTTAACATATTTTACTTTCGAATCTTGCTTAGGTGGCTTTGACCGTCAAAACATTGAGTAATTATTTATAAAGTGAGCGTTAGATGCTGTTAGATTGGTTTACCGTGACAGGCTTACGTTCTTTCAAAACTATCAGGATAGTTCAGCATAAAGCGTTGTTATTGTTTAGTGGTAAAATAGTCAATGTAGTAGATCACTGTTGATTTTTCGGAGAAGTTGCAGTAATTTTCATATTAAATATTCTGTTTTTGATGTCAATTCAATTAGAAGTTCTCATAGGGTTGTTAGTCATCTTTTTAATAATCATGAACGCGATTGAAAGCGCAAATGACGGAAACTTTTAGTTTGCAAATTACAATCTTCCAATTATTAATTCGAGCATTTTACAAGGAGCGGTTCCATCCAAAAGTTTGGGGAGTCACGCATTTGTCAAAATTATTTCGAATACATATATAGTTGATTAAATTTTTATTTTTTTTAATTTCAACAGTGTTGTCAATATAACGTCAACAATCCGAATAATGCTTACAACTTGATGATATAGGGACGAATTTCAACCACTGGGCGACTACTAATATTAGTAATTGCGCAAATGACTCCACTAACTTAATGGACCTTATAACATTTTAATTTAAACATGTGGATAACCCGACAGGTGTTACAAGGAGGTAGGTTTAGAAGTTCAAAACTTTATGGCGCTAAAAACGTTGTCAAAAATTATAGCAGTTATTTTGGATTCCAGTAAAACATATTCTTGATTTAATTGATTTTTATTAAAGCCCGTTTAAATTTATGTTTTTAGATAAAGAAGAAATTATTATAGTATGTTGATTATAGTTTTAATAAAGGTAGAACTCAAAAGTCCGGTCAAGTTATTTATGTAAATGAGTGTTCCGGTAACAACCATTTAAAATATTTGAAATTAGTGGCCAGCATCCGTTTTCTGAAATATTAAATAACATTGTTGTAACAACTAAATATACCAAAATATCGCTTTTTACAATATTTAATTTGTTAATTAATTAAGAATATTTCACAGAGGAATATTTAATTGTGGTAGAAAATTTCATCTAAATATTTTAAAAATGATTACTAAGTTTGAAGGCTAAACAAACGATTGGGATTAATATGTGAATCTGTAAGTTGTTGTGGTATATAAGCCAATCTTTAATTAGGACATAAAGCTAAATATATGTTTTATCCTTGTAAGGTATTATCAACCAAATGCTAAAATTCCATAATAATTTGTTGAATTTGACACTTATAATGATTACAAACTATTTAGTTCTATTATCCGTTTAAATTGAGCTGTTAAATAATTTTAATATTAAATTTCCCACATCTTGATTTCATAGTCTCTAATAATATGACCAAAGTTATTCACGAAAATAAACCCCTATGTACTTGTCAATAATGAATTAACGATTAATATTTGAAGTATTCTTTTATGTCCTAAAATATTTTTGTCACTTAATATTAAATAACTTTTACGTAGCAATTCGATGAACTCACACTAAAACGTTATGTCGTAATCACAAATTATCCATCTATTCTAACATTTTAGTAAATTTAACATTTCTTATTTGGGTACAATGGAGATTATATCAAAAATTTGTTTTAATTATTATATGTTTTGACATGATACCCTTGATGGTGTTAGCATTAATCAATACCTTGAAAAATTAACGATTATTTAATTGCGATATCACGTAAGAGTTGATTGATATAGACAGCTTCTGCAGGAGCAGTAATTAAATCTATATTCGGTAAGTTGAGATTTTCTCATTACGATATTTATATAATAGACATTTTTTTACAAATAACCTTCTAAAAAATATCCTATAAGGCATTCATTAGGTAGTACTGTGATATTTAGGGATAACATTAAATAATTATTATTTTCCGTTTTGTAGCGAAAAAAGTATTCAAATACATTCTTATGGGTTGAGTATGGAAATATCTTTTATAAATAATCTAGTGTCTGCGTTAGCTACTTTATTAATTTTTCTTTAATTCATTTTCAATTACATGACATAAGGCAAGTCAAGTTTAATTGAACACTAATTAATAATTTCCAAATGATTGTTGAGCAAATTCTTGAGTATGCTGACTCAAATGTCCTCTCTTGAGTTTTTTATGTAACAGATAAGTATTTGAAATGTAATCCATTTAGGGACAATTTCACTATTACATTTATTTACCAAATTGTACAAATTGTATATTTCAGCAACTATACAAGAAATTACGCTTACAGCGACATACAACATAAAATACAAATATTTGGACATAGTTCTGGTTGATCTTATTGTAGAGATTTCTGTCTCTCAGAACACCTGTGAAGAGGATTGTCTGTTAGAGATTTCCAGGAATCCGGGTAATTTTTCTACAAAAATTGAGGGTGAGAAAACCTTAATGAGCAGACAACATATTCTGATGCAAACATACAGAATACTCTGTATATTGCGTGAAATTCTGGAACCTTGATGAAAATCTGTTGCTTCTTGCCTGATTTACTCCAGAAAATCTTTTGCAAATTATTTGACGTATTTATCATGAACATTTTTTCATTCGGTAATTTTCAATCCCATACATGATATAGCTACAACTGCCTCTAAAAATACATTATTTTGGGATTGATATATATATATATATATATATATATATATATATATATATATATATCTATATATATATATATCTGATTTTCCTTATTGTATCCTGTGTAGATCCGTTTCTCGGTTTGTGCTCTGAAAAGAACATTTTATCTGACGTTTCGCCAAAACCTCATCTGGCATTTTCAAAAGTTGAAATCTGAAAACAGAATGAAGAAATTTAGAGACTGGCTTCGTTCGAGAGCCTAACCTGTATGATGACTGTTTAGATGCGGTGCTGTTAGTGGTCGCATTAGGATTAGATCAACACCTTACATCCTAAAATAGAGTGCACCTTCGAATTAGAACAAGATAACCGTCTCCCATTTCTAGATGTTCTCCTTACCAAAATACCAAACAGACAGTTCCAAGTTACAGTTTACAGAAAACCAACACACACCAATAGATACTTGAACGCTACGTCACACCATCACCCAGCGCAGATCCAAGCAGTCGCCAACACCCTTATTTCCAGATCATTTAGTTTAACAGACTCTAAAACCGAAAACGAAGAAATTGAAATTATAACAGAAGAACTAAAGAAAAACGGATACAAAAATCATACAATAAAACAAGCAAGTAACCGCAACACACGACAAGAAAACCATAAAGAATAGAGGAGAACTAACATACAGCTATCCTACCTTATATTAGAGGTACTACTGACAGAATAGGACGGGTACTGAGAAAACATAAAGCCAATTTTCAAGTCTCACACGAACATAAGCAAAGTCCTCGGTAACCCAAAAGATAAAATTGAATTAGAGAACCACGGACGCAATTCCGTAAGAGCAGAGGAGCAGAAATTAAGCATCAGGGATAAGCAGACGACATCGGACTTATTCCAACTCCAGACAGGACACAAAATAGACTTCAAAACGTGCAAGGAAATCGCCAACATAGAAAATGACCGAAATAGGCAAATGCGGGAAGCAATCGAAATTTCAAAATCAGAGAATTAAATAAACCAGATGAGGCTCTAAATTTTCCAAAAAAACTTTTAGTAAAAAATCTAATCCTAATGAAAAACAATCACAAGGGACAATAAACAGCGCGACGGGTGGTCACAACCCAAGAGGATTAGCAGGTAAAGCAATAAAGACCACTAACGACACCTCATCTGAACAGTCATCACACAGGTTACGATCTCTAACGAAGGTATAAATATAAAGCCAGTCTCTAAATTCCTTCTTTCTGTTTTCAGATTTCAATTTTTGAAAATGCCAGATGAGATTTTGGCGAAACGTCATGTAAAAATGTTCTTTTTAGAGCCAAACCGAGAAACGGATGTATACCGGACACACAAAGAAAATCACATTGTTCCATCCGTGAAGGACTACAATCTAGACTCTATTATTTTAGGTACCCGAAAAACGTTCTTCACCTGTCCCCCATGAGATAACTAAATTTTCGCAAAATGAAAATACCCGCCCCTATTTATTTTACAAAACCATATGTATGAAGATTTACAGTCGTATTGCTTTATATTTGGAAGATATTGATTTCTCCGTAAAAAATAGTGCCCCCATTCCCCCATTTAATATTTCAATTTTCAAGAAAAGATAAAAACGTTAATTTTTTTTAGAAGAGTATATATATATATATATATATATTATATTATATTATTTAAAACACAAGTCACTTTTAAAAAAAATTGATTTAATTAATACACAAAACAATATATATATATATGTATGTATATATATATATATATATATATATATATATATATATATATATCAAGATTTACGCCCGTATTACAATCTATTTCGAAGATATTGAATTCTCCGTAAAACAATAGTGACTCCTATTTCCCCCATTTAATATTTAAATTTTCCCAAAATTACGAATCACCTACCACTTCACTTAAAGAAAGGAATCAAGCTGTTAATTCTCATGGCTGTATTATTTTCGGTTCCTGAAAACGAAAAAAAAATCAAAAAACATATCTCAACCTATCCCCCATGAGATAATAAAATTTTTGCAAAACGATTTTTTCCTGCATGACTTTCTGTTTCCAAGATATTAAGTTGAAGTAAAATCATTTTTTTCAAACTAAAATGTAGGCTATGTTACTCGTAGATAGTGTAGCTTTCTATTAGTGAAATAGGTATGGAAAACGTTTGACTGGGGTCGGAGAATGCTAACGTTAAACAAGGACGGAACTGCTACTATATGCATGAGACGAGGATTGTCGTTTTAAGTACGTCTGTTTCACGAGCATTCAAGGTAAAGCACGAGAATATCGTATCGTACAGCATCGATCGTCACAGAGCGACCGTCCGTTGTCCGTCTCTTTCCTCGTCAGTAATGTTTTATCAACGAAGGAGTATAATTATTTACGCAAATAATACGGATTTCGGAGCATTTTTCCTTTTCATGATTTTTGCGATGAAAAATTAATTGTCCGCTATTACGCCAGAAGGAAAACTTAACATTTTTTCCGTTTTAAAAATGAAATAAAATAGATACTCTTAAAATAAAATAAATTAGTAACTGTTGTCAATAAGAAATTAATCATTAGCCTTATAATTATTTACAACATATCGTATGTTTTATTTCTAAGCGATTGGAATCGTCGGAATGCGGTGATTACCGCCCGAATACGTCACACCGACTTCATTCTTCTGGTGCGTATTGCGTTGATTGATTCAAAATCGCATGGGATTCTACCCGACCTAGGGATATTCACAAAACATCGATGCATCGAATCCATTCGATGTTTACCATACGATACATCGGATTGATTCGATGTTTTGACAAAGATCTTTTCCATTCGATGCATCGATGTTTTTTATAAAAAACATCGAATCGATGAAAAAAACTAAGTCTAACTAATAATGAAATATAACATTGAAAATATATTATAATATTAGTTCATTTATTAAATATCAATTTATTAATTTTTAAATAATGTTAATCAACACTGGGTGACATCTGTGAGCAGCTGTTGGACCTAAGGTACTAAATGTATGATTATTCTCGTCAGCCATTTTGGGTCCAGCTGCCACTGCTTCTCTATGTTCACAATTTATTAGGTCTCAGTTTCTAATCAATGAAAATATGCAGAGAATGAAGTAGTAAACTTATGTTAATGTTCTCATAAAAAAATGTATTAAAACTACATTTCTTTGAATAAATTAGTATTTTGATAATGAATTTTACATGTTAAAAATCACGGTATGTTTTTCTACAGAGGAATTGAAAAAAAAACACCATTATTATGTGTAAAAAATCAAACGAATTGAAAAATATATCTATATCCCACTGATAACCTTAAAAGTATGAAATGGGTTCAACATATGGGACGGGAAGGAAATTTACTATCCTGTTTGTGAGAAATACTTTGTTATCATCTCCCAAAAATTCAAAAACTATATATATTTTTTCTCGTTTGTTTTGCTTATTAAATTGTACGTACGTTATTTTCCGTAATTACTATTCCAAAATTCTATACCGGGGAATTAAATTAGAAAAATAATACTTTAAAGAAAAAACCTTAAATTTTTAGTTTTTAAATTTAGTTTTAAAGAGAAAACTTTGTAAAATAACATTTTAGAGGCCAAGAACCAGATCTGCTAGTGTCAAATGTGTTAATAATCAATGGCCTAACAAAAGCCTTCCTGCGTTCTCAACTACTCAAATCCAAGCCTCTTTAAAAGCTTACTTAATATTTTTCAGGTTTTAATGTTCATATACAAATTATTAATTCATACTTAAAGGGGAGCCAAAATGCATTCATTGTAAATAGGTACAACGCAAAAGTGATAGACGAACCAAAAACGATTGAGAAGAATACCTATGTTTTTAGTACCCTATTGAGTCCCGATTTTTGTTACTATTCGACGGCTCTACTATTCCAAAGATGACGAAAGTCGTATGAAAATTGACATAATTTAATAAAAATTAACCAGTAAATTAAACTTAGTAGTAATGTTTTTTTGTAATTCTTGTTTTAGTAAAATAATTCTATTTGAATTTTTTGTTCACTTATGAAGGTATATAATATATGGCGCTCATGCAATTTAACTTCTAACCAATACTTAAAAAACTATGCACATTATTGAAGCTATTAGCACTACACTTCTGATACCCTGACTCTATGTTCACCTCACAAAAGCGGAACTTAACGCATTTAAGTAATTGGAAATAGCGAATCTCAAACTATTACACAAAGTATTCGATGTTGAAAAAACATCGATGTTTTTTAGCGATGTATCGAAAAACATCGATGCAGGGTTCCGATGTTTTACATCGAATGAAAATATCGATGTTTTTTCTCAATGGACACCCCTAACCCGACCCCAGAGAACGAATTTCCACACCTGTATATAAGATACATAATTCCAATTTATATATAAATAGGCAAAGACAAAACGATTAGGTACCATTTTCTCCTCTGTTTCTCACGCGATTTTCTTCATTTTTGTTTTGTTAAGTAGCTACGATGACCTTCAGTGCAGAATGCGAATATGAATTTATAATATTGGTTCATTCATTAATAAAATATAATAAAAATTCATTATTTACGTCCATACTGTCAACGCAAGACAACTGAGAGTGCTCGTGACACTGACACACAATGTTTTGAGTTTTGACCGTCTGGTCAAAACATTGAGTAATTATATATGGAGGGAGCGGTAGTTAGATACTGTTATATTCTTCGAGCATGTACTACTGGAAATGCCATACAAGCGTTGTTAGTGTTTAGTGGTAAAATAGTCAATGTAGTAGATCAGTATTGATTTTTCGAACGCGTTGCGGTAACTTTCATTTTAAATATTCTGTTTTTAATGTGAATTTAATTATTTGATTAATATATTATTATCACAACCTTCCCGAAGGTGTTGTGTAAAAAATTGTCAGACAGCGGACAATAGAGAATGTATTAAATATTTAAGTTCTCCTAGGGTTGTTGGTCCTCTCTTTTCTTTAATATTCCTGAACTTGATTGAAACCGCAAATGACGAAAACTTTTAGGTTGCAAAGAACCATCTTCCAATTATTATATCGAATATTTTGCCAGGAGCGGTTCCAGCCAAAAACATGGGGGTCATTCATTTGTCAAAAATATTTCCAATACCGATATTTGATTACATTTTTATTTTTTTTATTGCAATAGATTTGTCAATATGAGTGAACAATTTTGGTCATTATATCTACTTCTCCGATTTCTCCACAACTCTGTTTCTTATAAAAATATACTTTTTATAATTTCATGAAATAGGGTGGAATTTCGACCACTGCGCGCCCACTAGTATACATTAATACTTGGCCGGACGCGAGGCGCGGGGTCCTGGGGCGCCTAAGGTATTCATTTAATTCGCATGGTGTTAAGGGGAAATTTAATCTTCATTAAATGCTGATGCCTATTTAAAATGATAAGAATTAATAACGTATTTGTGTAAACAGCTTTCCAATTACCGCTTTATAGTTGCCCATTTTTAGTATCAGAACTCTTAAGAGACTTTTTTGTAGACCTATATAAGATACACAATTCCACCATAGATTATTTTTTAACCGACTTCCAAAAAGGAGGAGGTTATCAATTTTTCGTCACATTTGTTTTATGTATGCTTAGTGATTATTCAAAAACGGCTTGGGCAAATTTGATGATTTAAACGGCATTGTATTACGGAATATTACAGAAAAGTACCATATAATTTTCTATAACGTGAGATTTACGACTTTCCAGAAAATCAGAAAAAACAGTAATTAAGGGTTTGAAGACATGAGATGTAAGACCGACATCTAGGATTTTCAAGAGAATCAGTACACAGAGGTTCCGAATCTGGAGCCGTTCTGTGTAATTACTGTTCTCCCTTAACTCCTAGGACAGAATGTCACGATAAAATTTTTCAGGTTACTTCACCAGTCAGAGATATTGAATACTCTCTTCGAGGTGTCATTCCTTTGTACGCAAGACAATATATATTATATATAAATATAATATATATTGTTTCTGGTCGGGAACCTTCATCAGTTGCGCTTCCCACAATTGAATGTCCTCTCGAACACTTCTTTATGCATTTTATGCATTTCGTTAAATTTGAAGACATGAGATGTAAGACCGACATCTAGGATTTTCAAGAGAATCAGTACACAGAGGTTCCGAATCTGGAGCAGTTCTGTGTAATTACTGTTCTCCCTTAACTCCTAGGACAGAATGTCACGATAAAATTTTTCAGGTTACTTCACCTGTCAGAGATATTGAATACTGATATTGTCTTGCGTACAAAGGAATGACACCTCGAAGAGAGTAGAGTAGAGAAAATCCTAGATGTCGGTCTTACATCTCAAGTCTTCAAATTTAACGAAATGCATCAAATGCATAAAGAAGTGTTCGAGAGGACATTCAATTGTGGTAAGCGCAACTGATGAAGGTTCCCGACCAGAAACAATATATATTATATTTACATATAATATATATTGTCTTGCGTTTAAAGGAATGACACCTCGAAGAGAGTAATTAAGGGACTACATTTCAGTGAATTTCAATGAATCTATTTTCTCAAAAACTGCTGAAGCAATTTGAATATTATAAATTGTATTCTGAAAAGATATGTTCCAGCTTGATTCCGTATATTTTTCTATTACGTAAAATATACCATTTTTCTAAAAATCAGAAAAATTTATGCAAAAAAACTGAAACATCATGGTAAATATCAAATTTTCATCATAAATATCTAGTTTGAATGTCAAGATATGCCATGAAAGTATATCGTACAGGGTATTTGTAATGGTTTTCATTTTTATTCATTTGCAGTCAGTTTCTTTTAGAGACGAAGTTAAGTTAAGTGCTTATAGTCGCGTGAAATGGTAGAAAATATTCCATTATTTTATTGAAACGAAAATGGAATACGGTTGTAGGTGTGTGCGTGCGTGCATGTGATATTAGGTGGTACATAAGCAGTTGTATAGAGGGATGGTTGAAATATAAGTTGGAATTGAATTAGTTATACAAGGTGGTTCAAAAAATGTTGTATTGGGTAGCACATAAGTAGTTGCGTATACAAGGTGGTTGAAGTAAGAGTGGAGCAAAACTATAGTTATACAGAGGGGATATTTGCGTTGTAGGACGGAGTACATTTAAAGTTATACAGAAAGCTTAAAAAATATTAGAATCAGTTAAATATACATGATGATTGAAATATAAGATGGAGTAGAATTACAGTTATATAGGGCGATTAAAAAAGTTATATAGTGTGAAACATAAGTAGTTGCTTATACAAGGTGTTTGATGTAAGGATGGAGTAAAATTATTGTTATTCAAGGTGTATCAAAAATTTGTTATATAAGCATAAGCAGTTAGGATATTTGAATTATAGGACGGGGTATAAAATAATTATAGACATGGTTTAAAAAAAATTAGAAGCAGTTGCATATACCGAGTGGTTGAAATAAATGGTAGAGTAAAATTATAGGCATAAAATGTGGTTCAGAAAGGTGGATTTAGAAGAATACGCTAAAATACTTTTTGAGTTTATCGCTAATACAATTATCAATAAAAATTGAAGCATTTTGTCAAATTACGTATAAAATAACAGTTTAAAAAACTGACGCTCAAGTTAATTTTTGTATTTGCCGCTCGAATCTACCGTTTAACTTTCACAATGTGCTATTTCTGTCAGCAGTTTTTTTTCCTAGAGTATAAAGTTTTCTCCTAGGCACAATTAATTATTCGTTCAACCATTTGTTCAAATGTAGTATTTTATTGCAAGTTAATGCCTCTAGTATTGAAATTTTGGAAAATGATAACGTAGTAGAAACATGTTTAAACGTGCCACGAGTGCCCTGTTATCGGGCTATATTTATATATCAGGGACTCAGACAGTACTGCAATATTCTAGAGAACACCGTACTTAAGAACTATCCAACCATATTACCGTTCCATTGTCTTTGAAATGAAAAGAAGCCAAGGAGCCAGGAGGCTTTATTATTACATTACATTATTGATGGTCAAATGAACTACTAGTCGATTATTTGAACTTAAAAATGGAGTAAATTTAACTTTGCTACATTGAATATAAGCTCGACAGAATCTACATGAACTAATAAGGACTACTTGAATTAACTGATAGTCCTTGTTATCATTAAATAGATTTTCGTATCTTCAGCAAATAAGGGTACGATACAAAAAATATATTCAGCTACGCCAGAAACGAGAATATAAATAATAAGGGATCCAGACTCTTCTAAAACCCCAGATTTGGTAGAAGTGATTATAGGCTTCACATTGTTTGCTTATACAGATAGTTGCTATTGAAGATACCTAACATGTGCATAACGGCCGGCTTCGATTAAAGGTTATGCTTCTAGACCGAGGTATTTTAAATTGTTTACTGGGACTATTCCTGTTATTGACATAACAATTGGTACCGTTCGTGTGTTGTTGAAATTCCAAATCCCTGTATTGGGAGCAATAGTCTGATCGGTCAGTATCGTGGGGTCCCAATAAAGCTTGTAGTTGTTATTTTCGAAATCAGATTGTGGTTTGTATATATAGTATGGTATTCTTACCGACTGTGATAGTTAAAGTTAAAATGATTTCAAGAGACAATTTATTTAATTTTTTCCAAATATTTTTATTCTGGTTTTAAAATATATTGAACTACAACACTTGTAAATAGAATCAAGGGCCCATAGCCACTCCAGTTGGAGAAACCGCTGAAGAAGAAGAAGTGAGGTTAACTTCGTAATTTATATTGTTTAACGTGTTTTGGGTGTTGAAACTTATTTGAAATCAATGATTATTTTGTTCAAGTGTAAAAAGCAACATTTATTGTTATTTCATTGTTTTACATGCAGGAAATGGCATATTCGTTATCTTCTCACTGATAAGTGTCATATCATAAAAGTAGTAATTCAGTTTTACAAAAGGTCATTTAAGCAGCAGTAAATAAAACTACATTTTACATGAATAAATAAATGTTTTGATAATTACTGTTTGTTATTGTGCACATCTTTTAAAGGTTTTGAATATATGTATATGTGTGGACTAATCCACACATAATTTGTGGTAGGTAGTTGCATTATCTTGAATCTGAATAACATGACCTTTAATTTAATGCTGATTGGACGCTACTGTTGGAGCCGGAATGTTTGTAAACAAATATATCTGTGTCTCTTTCAATTTTTGTCTCATGTTTCAATCCATTTTTTGTTCGGTTGTATATGAAAGTGCCGGGTTCATTTATATTTATTAGTAGTCATTGGTTTCAGCTTTGTATGATCTGTGGTTTCAGCAAATGCCAGACAACCTTGAACCTCCTGTGATGTGCTGGATAGTAAGTCCGTTTCGGCATGAGGTAATTAAATGATACCATAAGCAGAGATATTTTATAGAAAACAGCAGAAGATTTCTAAATAATTAGAGATTGGAAATTACTGGAGAATAGATAAAAGTGGATCAAGAAATCATACGACAATTTTTTAAAAAGGTTAAGCTAATCAATTTTAAAATCAAATGTTTATTATTTTTAAAAATCTCTGGATGCACGCCTATGATAAGATAACCGTTGGGAGAGGTTCGCTTTGGGTTTTTAATTGAGATGTCGTTGTTTGCTGTCCAGGTGCTTATCCGTTTAACTAACGCTGGTTTTGAGATCAACGATGTAGTTTAACTTCTCTGCTCGGGATAATTTTTATCTTTATTGTATGATCTGGAATTCTGAAGGAAAAAGTTATTGTATAGTGTTGATTGTTGTTGAATCCTACAAAAAATAAAGCTATACAATTTTTGGAACATCAGGCGGCGTTAATCTAAATATGTTAAGCCGAGTTCACAATGGAGTTTTTTCAATTTGCTTTAAAAAGTGGCTGTAATGAAACAATGGACGTCGAGCCGAATACATCTGATTTGTTAGCGTGTGTAACTCCACGAACTCTAAAAAAATAAATCGTCGGCTTTGCTATCAGCAGTGGTGTCGAACATACCGATGTTTCAATATTTCTATAGAAATTGTCTGTCCAATTGAAATACGGAATTGTCAAGATTTTTGCGCGTATTGTGAGAATAAAAGGAAGTTCTCCCGATGTCTTTATCAATTTCAGATTTCCAAGATTTGCAGGAATTCCCTCGAAAATAAGATAAGTCGTCATTAATAACAATGTTTATAATAACGAAGGTTACTTATCAATACCTTGGAATAAAGCAGACTCAACGTATTAATCACTTGACCATGAAAAAGGACCAAACAGCAGATTTTTATAGAAGGGTAAGACAGCTCTTGAAAACCAAACTAAACAGTAAAAATCTGTTCCAGGCTATTAACACCTTAGCATGTTCAGTGCTCAGTTACTCTTTCGGTATAGTTAATTGGTGCAAGGCTGACATTGAACAATTACAACGAAAAGTTCGAGTTTTACCAACAAAAGCTCAAAATCACCATCCAAAGAACTCTGTTGAACTTATGTACAACTTTGCCAGGGTATGAAGGAGGCAGAGGATTGGCAGATCTAAGCAAACTATTAGATCAACAAATTTCAAATTTGCAAAGTCATTTCCAGAAACTCGCAGAAATTTATGATCTACATAGAGTCATGTGCCAGGTTGATGACTCAACACTACTGCGACTGACACAACAACATGTCCAATTACACCACCAGACCAATCAAAACAGCTGAACTGGAAAGAGAATCCCCTTCATGGAAGATATATAAAAGACGTCAACCAAGATTATGTCGACAGTGCAGCGTCGAACTACTGCTTGATCTCTGGTTATATGTTTCCTGAAACGGAAGGCTTTATATTGGCAATAGAAGTTAAACTAATTATAACTAAGAACTATCTGAAGTACATCGTTAAAGATCCTTCTATTAACAGCGACAGATGCAAGTACTGTTGCCAAACATCTGAATCTATCCAGCATATCACAGGAGGTTGTCAAGCGTTCGCTGCAACTGAATACAAAGAACGACACGATGCTGTGGCAAAAATACTGCACCAGGAACTAGCACTGAAACTTGAACTATCACTGTCGGTTAGATTACCATACTATAAATACAAACCAGAATCTATTTTAGAAAATCCAAATACAATCTGTACAAAACATCTATTAAACCATTTAAAATACCTCGGTCTGGACGAAATCTTTACCAACAAATGCAAAAGCCGTCCTGTTAGGAACAGCCCGGATGGTCAGAAAATTCATGGGAAACTGCCGCCACGACTCCAACTACGGGCCTGGAAACCTGGCAAAGGCTCCCACAGAGCTAAACCCTTTTGATATCTAGGATATCTGGGGTTTAGTGAATTTTTCCCTAAAGGCACGCCATGCATGTCTTAGAGGGAGTGTGCTGCCATACATTGTATGGTCAAGTCGGCGTCGAAGGTTTCATAACTGATTAAATCTTTTTATTGTTGTGTATCAAATAATACTTATATGTTTTATATTTTTAACATTATTCAAGAGGCGTTCGAAGATTTCATAAGGGGCCATGCTTAAAATACGTCACACTAAATTTTGCCTTTTTGGATCCCTCCCTCCCCTTTCTTCACGCTGCGTCACACACTCCGTTACCCCCTATAAATATCACGTCACCCCCTCCCCCCATTATATGATACATTGCAACTAATAGTAATATTACCCAAAATTTTAATATACTGAATAAGCATATATAATAACCATCTTGCAGTCTCTTCTTTGTTTTCGACACTAGTATTAATTTCGTCTGCATCTATCCATTCTGCTTTTTATCTCCCAATATCCATAGCAGATCTTCAGTTCAACAAGGAACCACCTTATCTTTTTATTCCGTTTTGGGTATTACGTTTTCAATTGCCTTTTTCTCGAAAACATCTTTGTAAGTGTTAAATAACTTTTGTCATAACTCACTTCTCCCAGATGCCATTTTGGTTTTCGAAAATCTTAATTGTTGTAATGTAACAACGAGCACAAAATTATGAAATTTACAGAGTCAGTACTTGTCGACTACTAAGTTACGAATTAGATAAATATATAAAAATAAATATAGTAGAGCATTAAATATGTGCTTTTGTAAGATAAAATTGAAGTAGTACAAACCTCCGTGTATCTAGAAAAACTCGCTAACTCATTTATTCGAAATTTTTAGCATTTCCATTGAAATTCTAGTTAACCAGGTTCTATTTATAAAGTCTTACTTCCATTTGCTATTGAATAGAGAGCGCAGAATCCGTGGAACCAAATAATACTCGTAAGCTATTGTGACTGAAATATATACGTAAAAATATTTATATATTTACAAAGATTAAACGTAGGATAGAGTTGGACAAAACATGATAGCTAATTGGACCTAGAACTTTCTCATTAGGCTTTTGATGTAAATACATTTTTGACCTGTAACTTGTCCATTAATCGTTTTCATGGCTCAGTATAGTTTTTCCGGAATAGTTTGACGATAACATTGAAAAAATAATATTTTAAGAAAAAAGGGAAGTATTCAGTTTTGCCGACCTGGTAGGGTAAAATGGGATGGGGTCTAAATATGAATTAAATAGATATCAAAGTAGAATTTATTTTCTTATACCACAAAATAGAACACATTATCCATGTAGAAGGGGGGGGGGGTACCTTAAATTTGAAATAAAAACAAAAACAGTCAAAAATCGCATGAGTACGCTTCACTATCATTTTCTACCCCAGCCAAGCTTCGTGAGCCCAGAGTCGACAATCCTGGCACATTACCCAACCATCGTCCGACTTGGATTTAGAATACAACTCTCCACAATAAATGCACGATTCGTCATTGCTCTCCTTTTCTTTTGAAGTGCTTTTTCTTTCATTTCTTTTTTTTCTCTTTTCTTTGTTTAGTAACAACATTTTTAGATTTTCTTTTGTTATTCACTACTTTTTGATTTTCTTTTAAGTTTAGTTTGGGTTTCTTAGTAGGCTTGTTCCCTATAGATGTCTTAAGTTATAAGGAAATGAAGTTAATATTGCTGTTTTCCCTCTCCTTTTATCATTGGCATTAATTTTTCTTTCTTCATGAGGAAGTGGAATCACTTGATGTAGGGATACTACAAATTTCTTGGTGTATGAACAGGATGGTGTCACATTTGCATATAACTTGCTGCAAGTAATAAGAGGAGGCGTATTATACGAATTTTCCTTATCTTCAAGCTGCTGGAGATGTAAATTTTGTGGTGTAATGGGATCTTGGGGCAATGTTTTTGGAGAATTACCAACATTTTCTCTATCAAAGCTTTCTTGTTCTTCACCTTGTACACTCGATTTTGTGATAATCGCCGTGAAACAAGCGTTTGTGGTGGTGGTGTTGATGGTGTACAAAGTGATGAAAGTGGCCTATTATTTTCTGCTACCTGACTAATTGCACGATTGATCATCGTCGTGTTTGTAGTTTCAGCTGGCTCAAACATTCAGTCTTCAAAGATTAAGTGGTTGAATACCTGTTTTTCTAAAGCCATTCACAGCTGTTTGAATACTTTCAGCTTTCATAAATGCATTTCCAATAAGCTTGCCTATTTGTAATATCGTCAATAATAGGCGTTCAGCGGCGACATGAAACTGACGTCTAATGGTTGTAGGCGATGCGTGGTTTGCGGTGGAAAGCATAACATTACAACACCACTATCTCTAGCTTTCTCAATAACATCAAAATTTTTGATACGGGTCATATGTCCGTCGAAAAGTACCGGGTGTTCTTTGGTAGGCTTGGAAAACTCGATAAATCGATTAAACCAATTTGAAAAAAATTCCTATTCCAAAGAATGATAAAAATCCTTACTTCCAAGAGGAGCATCATCTAGTAGCTCCGGTTTTGCTCTGGATCTAAGAAAAATAAACGTAGGCGGCATAGATACGCCGGTAGCACTCATACAAATTTCCACAGTGACAAGAACGCCACGTTCAGCTGAGAGACCCAACTTGCCTTTTCTCACGCAGTGATAAACATTTTGATCGTTTCTTTGGCACTGTCATTATACCTGTCTCATCGACGTTGTAAATCCGTTCGGGAGGTATTTTACATTTTTGAAGCACTTCAGTAAGCAACGAAAAATATTTTTGTACAGCAGGTCTATTAAAACCCATGGCTCTAGCAAGAGATGGTGCATCAGGGGTGCGAAGTTTAATATTAAGATGTCTCTTTAGGAAACTGTATAATCAAGCTTAACCGGCCATTTTTTTGTCCTTGTAAAATTGATTAAATAAATCAATGCGTTTCGCTAACTGAAAAGCTAAACTTCGAAAGTCGATCAAAGTAAAATCAAATAGTCGAGATTCCATAGACAAAATATGTTGCACCAACTCTTCTTCTTGCTCTGCTGAGAAAATAGGTCTGTGACGCCCTAGTCCCTTTTTGGCTTAATTTTCTCTTTCGAGAGTCCCATTTTTAATTTTTTTAACTCTTGCTTCTATAGTAGTCCAAGGTACCTCAAATTGTTTCGAAGCTTTTAAATAACCCATTCTTCCGTCGAGCACCTCTTCCACCGCTTGGCGCATACTTTCCTCTTTCCAAGACTGACGATCAGTTTTTTTTTGTATTTTCCCATGGTAGCTTATAAAATATGTAAAAAATCTTCTTTAAAATCTTTACTGTTGTTGGTTGGACAAATCGGGATATCCAGTTTTACCCGACCGTTTGGTATCCCATTTTGCCCAACTATACATCCTGAAAGACAAAATTTGTCTGGAAAAAACACAGTTGTGCTATTTACATATGCGACAAAATATGGTCAGTTATTCACAGAATCATAAAACATACTCACCGTTATTTTATTTTACTGGTTTTATCAATAAATTTTCAATTAAACACCGATAAAACTAAATAGTATGACCTTATTTTTTGGAACTGTCACTTATAACTTAGCACAGAACAACAATTGTCTAGAATAACCCATACTACATTCAAGCAAACCTTATTTAAAACTATCAACACCATTATTCATTAGATGGCGCTGCGTATTTTTTAATATTGGCCATTATCCTGTTTTGTCCAACTCTCCCCTACGACTTTATCGTAACAGAAAAAACAAACAATAACAGACCAGAGAAAAATTAAATTAGAAATGTTTGTCCTGCAAACGCCATATTCCCTTTGACCCCCCCCCCCCTTACCCGCTGTGTGCGAATGTATTTTATGAAGGACCCCTAATCTACTGAGATTTATAACATTGTTTATAGTATGACTGTATTATATTATATTAATAAAAGAGGTCTATAAAACAAACCCTCTTTAAATTTAATCAGGATATTCTCTTTGGGGTTGAAATAGTTTCATTTAATTATTGAATGAAGTAACCCTCGTAGACTTCAAATGTGTTACCTTTACTGCTAATAGACAGAGAGATATCTTCATATAATAAAAAATTCTTACAATATTATGATTTATAACAGCAGTTATTTGCCGTTGCATCACCCCAAAATATTGAGAAACAAATGGGGTGATGGAAACCTACCTGTGCAATAAAATTATAATAAAGGAAACCAGAAAAATCAAAAGTTACTACTACAATATCAAACACGAATAACTCATTTTTTTCAAATGGCACCGAGAATATTTTGTTAGTTTTTTTTGAGAGGTTCTAAAATAAATAAAAATCTAATTAAGAGTAGTTGTGCGGATTAATTTGCCCTGTAAAAGTTAATGACAACGAAGCTGTTAATGAATAATAAAATAAATGTATGTGGAATGCAACAAAGTTACTGTTAAAACATGCACATCATTAAATGTAGATACTGTATCCTCACTTAGTTTATATGAATAATAAGTCTGTTGAGCTCCCACATCGATGACATCCTGTATGCTTCCCACCATTCACACCCTACAAAATTATTGCATTTTAGTACCGCTACATTTACCATAATTTTAATGTGTATTGATCACTTGACCTTCGAATGAACTTCAGATTAATTAACGTCCATAAAAGAAGACACGTTTTATGTCTAAGATTATCAAGACCTGATTTTCATACCTTTTTAAAAATTGATCCTGCCAAAGATAAATTATTGAATAATTATCTTAATAAACCTTTCACTCAAAAGATTATCTTCTATGATATATTACTAATACAACAATTTGACATGATACAGTAGATGATGCAACTGTTAATGAAATTCATACAAATAAAGAATGAATTGCGTCACATTTGATTTAGGCTGCTTCTTCAGAAGTTGTGTTTGAATGAGAATAGTTCTTGTTTAGTAAATTAATGTCAAATACGTATTGTAAGTTTTAATTAAATATGTTTCTTCAATGAAATGATGAAAGAAAATCATGATTAATTAGATGTATAGAATTAATATTTGGTACTATATAAACTGTTAAATATTTAGTGATCATAACTACTTGACAGAGAGTAGTTTCTACAAATGAATCTACATATTTATAAGAATAGATAGATCACATGTTCATAAGTTAATAACTAGAAATTGAGAAGTTGCAGTCAATATAGTTTCAACATACTATAGTCGAAACTATATGAAAATGGACAAAATTCATATTTATGCATGTATGTAATTTTTGTAAAAGAAATTTTGGAATAAGTTAAAGGCTGACAGGTTCTCATCTACCGACAAATAAATAATTAGTGCTTGTGAGTTAATATATTTTCGAAGTTAAAATAAATTTTTTATTTGTGCACAAAGGACTTTTGAAATTATTCCTATGGTATGGCGAACTAAAACGCACCCTGTTAGTAAGATTTAACCATCGAAATTTTTCTCCAAAAAACATTCCGCATAAGACAATATATTAATTGAAGATAATGTTCAAGTTGAAGAAGCTATTTATAATAAATATTCCTAGGATGTTTTTCGATTTTCCAAAACTCATATTCGCTTTAGTCGCTGTTAATCACCTTCGTCAGGGCTTGAGTCCGTACCAAATCTTTGACGTCGTTTCTGTTGTTTTCCATCCGGATTTCTATGAATATTCTGAGTACCATATAGATTCCTTTTTAAAAGGTTACCAACCTCTTTTTTTTAAATATTTTCACGTTTTACGCATTTGTTAATTCACAACATTTTTGAAATGGAAAGTTAAAATAAAAACCTTAGTAATTATTAAACTAAAAAGCTTCGTACAGTTGTTCTAAAAAGGTCAAAAAATAGATTCCCGTTGGAAAAATTGAAAATAATTAAATTTCCACTTATCAAGATTCTAATGCATTGAAAAATAAATAATAACAAAGTGTTTGTACATTTCAAAAATCTTTATTATTTATTTTTTTATCATTAAGGGTCAACTGAAAATATTTTTTATTTTTTTTTTAATTCTGTTGTTTTGAAAAATATGCTATAAACAAATCCATGGTTTATGAGATAATGACATTTTTTTTCACGATTCGAAGGATAAAAAAATATGATTAAAACAAAAATTTCGTAAAAAATGTTTTGCTTAAAAATGCATTTGTTAATTAACTATTTTTTTGTCATTTATTATTATTATTAAGATATTCTTTTTTGAAAAAATCATTGTTTCTATTGTCCTTTTATATTCCTAAGAAAAATATAAAATATAATCAAATGTAACAAAAATATGTTATTTTCTGAACTTTTATATAATGACTTTTATATAATTCTTATTCAAAATAAATACAAAGTGCAGGTGTTTTGTGCTGTATATACAAAGTCCTTATACCAAAATCGGTTAAATATAAGTATTTAAGTTGACACGTTCATTGGAAAAAACCAACATATTTGGAGCTTCCTTAATTGATTGCAGTAATTAGGAGAATCCTTGGAAAATTCTTTCATACATTATCAACATAAAGTTCACCAAATTATTGTTGCCTTGGTTTATCTTCCTTATATGAAATATGAATAGCGAAAAATTAACGGTTGTTAACAATATAGTACTTAATTATTGTATTTATTGAATCATAATTTGGGAATAAGTAATGTCTTTAGATTTTAGTTAACCCGAACAGATTAACAAAAAATGTTAATGACAAAAAGAAAAACAATGTTAATTGCAAAATTTTGTTAAAATTTATGTTTATTAGTCCAATCATTCGATATTCGCAAATATTGATATCGAGTTCAGCATAATGATCTCCCGAGATTTTAAGCTTCAACAAAAATACTGTTTTATGTACATGCCTCTATATTTTATTTTATTACCTACCCCCTTAATATGGTTATTAAATGATAGAGTTTGCTGAGAAGAATAAGAAAAATAAAATGACATAAATTTAAATTCAATATGATAGATACTCCCTTCGAAGTGTCATTCCTTTGTACGCAAGACAATATATAAATTTAAATTTGAAGACACGAGATGTAAGACCGACATCTAGGATTTTCTAGAGAATTAGCACACAGAGTGACAGAGGTCCCGAATCTGGAGCCGTTTCATGTAATTGCTGTTCTCCCTTAACTCCTAGGACAGAATGTCACGATCAAATTTTCTTGTTACTTCACCTGCCAGAGATATTTCAAATTTATCGAAATTTATCAAATACATAAAGAAGCGTTCGAGAGGACATTCAATTGTGGGAAGCCCAACTGAAGAAGTTTCCCTAACCAGAAACAATATATATTATATATATTGTCTTGAGTAAAAAGGAATGACACCTCGAAGAGAGTATTCAATATATCTGACAGGTGATGTATCCTGAAAATTTTATCGTGACATTCTGTCCTAGGAGTTAAGGGAGAACAGCAATTACACGGAACGGCTCCAGATTCGGAACCTCTTTGTGCTAATTCTCTCGAAAATCCTAGATGTCGGTCTTAAATCTCGCGTCTTTAAATTTAACGAAATGTATCAAATACATAAAGAAGTGTTCGAGAGGACATTCAATTGTGGGAAGCGCAACTGAGGAAGCTTCCCTAACCATAAACAATATATATTATATATATTGTCTTGCGTACAAAGGAATGACACCTGGAAGAGAGTATTCAATATCTCTGACAGGTGAAGTAACCTGAAAATTTTATCGTTACTTTCTGTCCTAGGAGTTAAGGGAGAACAGCAACTACATTGGGTGCAAATTCTCTCGAAAATCCTAGATGTTGGTCTTACATCTCGCGTCTTCAAATTCAATATGATGGCTGCCCCAAGACGGTAGACAACATTTGTTTTGCTATCCCCATGATATGGATATCAAATGAACGATTTAATGCATTTTAATAAAAGCTATTTCTTAAAAATATTTTTTTATTGTAATTTACTCTACTATTAAGTTATATAATTTACCTAGTTCAAGTGGCAATATTTTTTTGTGAAACATAATTGAAGGTGATTTTTGATGATTTTCTTCACTCTAGCACTCATTCGAGGCGCTACTCCTACATGTCCGAGGATATTGTTGAAGTCCTTCGCTTTTAGGTAGTCTGAAAAGAAATATCGGTTGGTGCAAGATTGACATACACAGCTCTATGAGCAGTGTTTACTGTAGATCCAGGTGGAATTACACATTAGGTGTAAATTCTAAATTAGTGTTCCAGAAAATCGAAAGTTACGGTAACCCTTACGACTTTCTCCCTCTCTCTCTTCAAAAAAAAAAAAAAATAGATACTAATCTTGAAATGAGTCAGCAGCATACTAAATAGTAATAGTGGACTGTCAAGTTCTCTCTCCTGAATTGGCCGCGTATTTTCTGCTGCCCAGAGTATGATCTGGCATCAGTTTTACCAGTTTGGCTTGACTAACATATGAACTTGTAACTAAATTTTGTTGAATTTCTTAGATGTGAAATCTAGTGGTTAATCACACTGTCCTTAGTGCGACCCCAAGCTAGTTGATTTGGTTCATTTCAACATAGATAACCTTGGAGACAATAATTCTGTTTGATGAATAAGTGTAGTTATTTCTTGGGTACCTACTTTGTATTGCGAAAACCGAATATAACTAACTACCTAAAGGATTAGTTTTTTTGTAATTTATGTTAAACCTATATTAAAAACTATACATTGTATTTTCTAATTGAATGTCAATATTTTAGTTGATGATTTTTGAGGCACAGAGAGGTAAAGTTTTCAAAAATATACCATTTTAAATAATACTAGCTGTCGCCCAGTGGTCGAAATTCGACCAATTGTGTCAATATCTGGCAGGTTAAGTAACATGAAAATTTTATCGTGACATTCTATCCTAGGACTTTAGGGAGAACAGCAATTACACAGAACGGATCCAGATTCGGAACCTCTGTGTGATAGATAGAAAATCCTAGATGTCGGTCTTACATCTCGCTTCTACAAATAAGTAACGAAATTCAAGTTTTTTTCAGATATAATTCATAGAATTCAACTGCTAATGGGTAACCTACATATTTATTTTTTCTAACCCCCCTGTATAGCTATAATTGCACTTAATTCTCTAACATTTATTAAAATCCTCATTATAATAATTCCTTCCATCTCATTATATAATTCCACCACCCTATATATGCAACTGCTCATGGACCACGCATAATATTTTTTAACATTTTTGAACCACCCGGCAAACCATTCTGTATGTGCCACTGCCTATGAGTCGCCGTATTTACTCTTTTTGTTTATGAAATTTTTAATTATCTTCTGTAACTATAATTCTACTCCGACCTATATTTCAATCATTATATATATGGAACTCTTCGTGGTCTACTGATGTATTTACTCACTGGGTCTACTCTATAAATCATTTCCTTTTCTAACATTTTTTATCACCATCCTGTATATCTATAATTTTTCTTACCCTATATTTCATCTTAACTATATATATACAACACCCTGTATATGCATCTATGTATAACATTTTTTGATCCACCCTGTATAACTGTAATTTTACTGCACTTTCTATTCCAAGAACCCTGTAAATTCAACCGCTAATGGGCTTCCCTATATAATTTTTTTATTAGTTATAATTGCACTCTACTCTATATTTTAAACACCCTAAATATGCAACTGCTTATGTGCCACCCATTAAAAAAATGATTTCTAACATATCTGGAATCGCCCTGTATAATTATGATATTCAACGATTACTTGACCCACTAAACAATAACAACGCTTGCATGCCACTTCCAGAAGTACATGCTCTAAGTATATAACAGCATTGATCTGTCTATATATAATTACTCAATGGTTTGAGTCTGGTGGCGGCACGCAGCACATTCATTTGTTTGGCATTGACATTATTGACGTAAATAATGAATTTTAATTATATTTTATTTAAAGAATGAATCAATATTATAAATTAAGATTAGCATTCTGCACTGAAGGTCGTTAGTAGCTACTAAACAAAACAAAAATGAAGAAAATCGGTTGAGAAACAGAGGAGAAAATGGTACCTAATCGTTTTGTCTTAGCCTATTTATATATAGATTCCTAATACATTTTTTGAGATACCACATTTCTGTATTTTTTTGCTTCTAATTCTAACGAGTTCTATTAAAATATCATTTTATCATAAATATCAAGTTATTCTAATACTTCATTTTAATTTATAAAAGATGCGGTAGATGTTTAATCCAAATTAAAAATAAATTTTTAGTTTCTCTCTTAAATTTGTAAATACATGTATACCTTAAAATAGTTTGATTATTTACTTTCATACTAGAAGCATAAGCATTTTTTTAAAGAAATTTATAACGCTTCGGACTAAATTTATAAATTACCAATCCAAAAGTTTTATCAGTAGTTGACTTGACGATGTTGAATTTTATGAATTAACTTTTTCAAAGGTGACTGGACGCACTGCCAATCAAACAAAGGCCCAGAGAATGTAAAATATTTAGTTCTTATAGTGATTTTTTAATTAATTATAGTACTGTTTTTTTAAACTTAACATATCTCTGTAATATTTAAGTTTTGGTAATTAAGTACTGTTTTTTTTAAATGCAGTACTATATATTATTATATATAAGCATATAAATTTAACATTTCATTATTTTACATAATGATGTGAACTATAGCTTTAGTTTATTTAGTTACAAATACATTAAAATTTTTACTTTCAAAATGTTCGAATCTTGTATCACAACTTTTGTTAATATTTAATAACCACAGTTCTCAGAAAAACTTACTGGACCCTTTTTTGTTAATGGTGAAAATATTTGTCAAGGATGTATTATATATAGTGTATGCTGACATAGGTGATCTTAATCAAATGATTTATTTCACCTTGAGAATTTTCTCACTCTTGCACAGCAATAATTTTCAAGTCGTCGGAATTTTAAATATTTAAAAGAGGACATATCTTATGATAAATCTTAAATTATCCGTCTGGGATAACATATATTCATTTAATAATATTGTTGACTAAGTGATTTTGTTTCTGATGAAAACATTTTCATGGTGCAGACCAGCTACATAAGAACGGCTCTAGCAATATCTCAAGAAACGCTATAGTACAGTTTTGTGGGAAACCTTAATACCTAAAATGGAAAAAAATCCTAGAATTATTTAGAGAAAAGAAAATCTAAACAATTCACATTCTTAGATATATTCGAAGGAGTTTGTTGTCACTTAAAAGTCCAGAGAAGTGAGAACCTTGTTACGAAGAAACGCTAATAAATCTTTTCCACCAATGTAATATCCCTGTAGTAAATTCTAATTAATAACCTAAATGTCCGAGGGAGCTGTATAAAAGTTTTCAAAATCATGTTTTATACACGAAAAGATTAAATGGATACATGAAGGTAGGGCAACTAGATAAAGAGTAAGAAAAAATTACTAGGACATGTATCAAGAAACGTGCCAATGATGACAATTTCCCTTTCTATATTAGTTACACTTGTTTCCCTCAATGTAAGTGCACGAGATTGACTTCATTCGGAAATGTTATGGATGTTTATATTTCGCGATTTTCCTACCTTTGTTAATTTGTAACAACTCTACAAATGTAATAAATATATTGATAAAAACAATGTTATCAGAAAAATATTTTTTTATTGTATAATATTAAAAAAAATAACAACAATTATTGCAGGTATGACACTCACAATGTCGACCATAATTTCATGGAAGTATTGCAGGCAGTTTCAATTTCTGCAGTGGAAAAAGTTTGGGTAAGACTTCTTGTTCTATCCATCATAGCATCCATTACTATGAGTTTGTCTGTAAAAACTATATATTTTATTCGCACTAAAATAAAAATCTAAATAAGAGAGATCTGGAGACTTGGCTGGCGAGCCACGACCAGTTATATCTTGTGACATCATAGGTTTGGCTAGTGTGAGTATCAAAATAAAACCCCCACCGAGAATTTTTCAAAAAGATGTTCAGTTCCTCATTTAATAATAATATTAATACAAATAGCGACACGATGCTGTGGCAAAAATACTGCACCAGGAACTAGCACTGAAATTGTCACATTCGGTAAGAATACCCTACTATATATACAAACCAGAATCTGTTTTAGAAAATACCAATTACAAGCTGTACTGGGACTGCACGATACTGACCTATCAGAATGTTGCTCAGAATAAACTAGATATAGTTTTGGTAAATAAATTCTTTAGAAAAACAACCTTAATTGGCATGAATAACTTACGAACTGTACCAATTGTTATGTCAACAACAGGAGTAGTCCCAAAACTTCTTCTAAATAATTTTAAATACCTCGGTCTGGACGCACATCTTTATCAACAAATGCTAAAAGCCGTTCTGTTACGAACAGCCCGGACAGTCAGAAAATTCATGGGAAACAACCACGACTCCAACCACGGGCCTGTTAACCTAGCAAGGGCTCCCACAGAGCTAAACCCTGTTGATATCTGGGATATCTGGGGTTTAGTGAATTTTCCCCTAAAGGCATGCTACGCGTACCTTTGGGGGGGTGTGCTGCCATACACTGTATGGTCAAATCGGAAAATATTCCGTTCAAATGGAAAGAGAAGCCCCTTCATGCAAGACATATAAATGACGTCAACCAAAATTATGTCGACAGTTTAGCGTCGAACTACTGGTTGATCTCTGGCCATATATTTCTTGAAACGGAAGGCTTTATATTGGCAATAGGGAGTAGTCCCAAAACATCTATTAAACAATTTAAAATACCTCGGTATGGACGAACATCTTTACCAACTAATGCAAAAAGCCGTCCTCTTAGGAACAGCTCGGACGGCCAGAAAACTCATGGAAAACTGCAGCCAGGACGCCAACCAAGGGGCTGATACCCTGGTATATCTGAGGTTTAGTGCATTTTCCTGTACATTGTATGATGAAATTGGGATAATTATTTTCAACATTTTTTTCATTTATAATTTGAAGATATTAAAACTATATAAAATAAGGTGCCTGGGCAAACAAACTAAGTTTTAATGACAATAACTACACAATAACCTAAATAAAAAGTTTATTTAAACATCCCTTACTAAATATTGTAACAATAAAAAAAGTACATTAAAAATTGGCAATAAAAATTAACATTTAAAATGTAAGTTTTTCCTAGGTTTCTTATATTAGTACGAAAAGTACCATATTAAGGAAGCGCAGGACCCGTAGCCCTTGATCTAATTAAGTATAAAGAAGAAAAAAGAGCCGCAGTCATTTGAGACTGAACGATGGAAGCGTCAGCTTCTTACGAATTATACTTCCCGTTTCTTGTTATCTCCTGTCCTGTTAGTAATGGTTATAAATTTCAGGATAATTAAATTAATTGTCACTATTTTGTTATGACTCAAGTATTAATCTTAATGTGTAATTTTATTCTTAATTTAAATTTCTATAAGTGCCAAATAAAATTTGTTGAATTATTAACTTGCAAGTTGAAGTTCATATTGGATGAATTGTAAATGCGGCAAAAAATTTAACAAAAGATGTACGAAATTAATGGCGTTCTTTCTGACTTCTGACATATGTCAAGTCCGTAATGCAATATATCGCAAAGAGAGAATTTGAGTTTTTATTAGAAAAGCAAATTTTGTGCAGGTTTTCTATATTAATTGGATGTTATATTAGTTTATTTCCTATATATTATTGATACTCTATAAAAGAAGAAACTCATAATGCATTTTACCTGGTCTCTGTTTCTTACACAGTGAACTGAATTGTATGGGTATTTCAAGTTTGAGGTGTCGGTGTCGGTTTTTGTGTCAGTGTCGAAACAAATAAAATCTCAAGTTATCCAATTCATTCCATTGCTCATCTATTTTCATATATATAAATGTGGGCTCCCGTTAAGAAGTTTTCGCTTAAAAAAAATCAATTCTACTAGTGCTTATAATAAACTACTTAAAATCTTTAATTGTTACATTTTCATCCATATCCATTTTTAGATTTAGAAATCTATAATAGATTGGCTTAGCTTTTGTCGCCTGGTAATATCTGTAAGGCGCTTGGCGGATGCATAGGGAGGCTAAGCCTCCCGGGGTCAAGACCTCTTCACCCAAGCGACAATTCTGGATACACCAGGGTAAGGCAAGAATTGACAATCTGATTTCCAGTATAATTACACAGTATACGTTGCACCTCTTAATTTCGTAAACTTATTCATTTTATATTATGTAGTAATTTGCTGATATTATCAGAACAAATATTTAAGGTGTTCATCAAGAGAGCACAGGGTTGGATACACCAGAGATACATTTTCTACACTTGAACCCGAAGACTATTAATACTCGTACTAAACATCACAGTCTTTCCTTCGATTCAATTTGTTTATTTTTTATATTTTTTTTAGGTCTGCGTCGGAATTATGGTGAATGGTTGGTACTTCGTCATTTCTTTCTAAATACTTTTATAGTTTAAGCGAGATGTATCACGGATGCTGTGTATTCCAAATTTATAATATAGAGCAAACGGTAATGTGAAATAATCATTTCTATTCTGTGAATTTGGAACCACTCATTTTAAGTCCTACAGGCAATAAGTAAAACTGTTAATTATATTTTAACAACCACGATGATCTTGTATTAAGAAAACGCTTTCAGCAATGCCATATATGTATATAATATTGTAGATCTAAAAATCGAATACATTTCACAAATGAGTCTATTATTAACTGACATTCTTCATCACACGTAATGATATGCAAGAAATAAGACTCACCTTCAACATAATTTGTTTATTTGCAATCTTTTTAACAAACAAATAAATTCCGTGACAAGTCTTTTGGAGCATCGTTATTTCAAAATAATTGCTCCACATGCAAATCTGCTAAAAATCATTTATTATTGGTAATACGGAGAGATTAGTTCATCCTTAAAAAGAGTTGAATAATGATCCACGTATTCTCTTGGGATTTTGTTAAAGGTTAAACCAAAAAATATATTACTTCGATTTTTAATTAATAACTATTTCTTTTAATAACAGAAAAAATATAAAGAAACGAAGTGTCCCCGAACCAACTTTAAATATATATGTACGGTGTGTCTCTATTAATGAGAATTTTTTTTATTAACTTTACGAAAAAAAATACTTCGTAAAAAGTTCTACATGGTCTAATCTTTCTTATCTCCATACCAGGGCTTTCAGAAAATATGAATTTTGATCAAGAGTAAAGCACTTTTATTTTTGAATAAATCGATAAGTTATTATGAAGATAATTTTGTCAAGTGTGAGTTGGACTCGCATACTAAGGGTTCCGTACCACCCTCAAGATTCGCTTGATTTTTATAAGAATACATATGTATTTACTTTTCTAATTTGGCACCCAAAAATTAACATTACAGTTTTATTGTACTAATAAACTTTCAGGGAAGCCTTTTATAATTTACTTTCTGAATTTTGATGCTCTATAGATTGGAAGATAAAGGGCAAAATAGGTCGTTTTAAATTATAAAATATTAAATCTGTTATTCAAATTATTTAAAAATACAAATACAATATATTTTTCAAAATGTAAATAGTGTAGTTTCTAAAATGGGAATTAAGTCGATGTTTAATATTTTTGCTAATATCTTTTAAACAAATGATTTAAAAATATGATATATTTGTAATTCACAAAATGAGACCTTTATTTAATATATTACATGATGCGTTTGAAAATTGAATTTTTATTTTCCATTTAATTGTATAATTTGTCCCTAAAATTACTATGGAGATTTCCTAATAATTTTTCTTATAAATTTCGAGTGAGCCCAAGTACCTCTAATTATTTTCAAAATTTTAGGTTGTATGGTTTCGGAAATAAAGCGAGAAATGAGAATTTTTTATATCTTTATATTAATATTTTGTAAACAATTAATTTTAAAAATATGAAAAATACATATTTGTATTCCTCATAATGAGCCCCTTCATTTGATATATTGCATGATGCATTAAAAAATATTTTTTATTTTCTGTTTAATTCTACAATTTGGCCCCCAATATTAATACTAAAGATTTATTTGTATTTTTCCTGTAAATAATAAAAAATAGGACATATAGTTTGGGGAATAAAGGGGGGAATGGGTAATTTTTTTAATATATATATTTTTAAATATTTATTAAAAAAAATTCAAAAAATATATTTGTATTAGTCATAATGAGCCCTGTGATTTGATATATTACATGATCCGTTAGAAACAAGTTTAATTTCCTTATTTTCCATTTAATTCTATAATTTGCCCCCTAAAATGAATATTAGGGGTTTCTCCTTATTTTTCCAGTAAAGTTCAGGTGAGGCGCTATACCTCTATTTTTTAAATTTTATAGCTTATGGTTTCGGGGATAAGGGGGGGGGAATGAGTAATGTTTTAAATATTTTTGTTAATATCTTTTAATTTATTTATTTTAAAAATATGAAAAAATATATTTGTTTTCGTCATAATGAGCCCTTTCATTTGATATATAACATGATGCGTTAGAAACAATTTTAATTTTATATTTTCCATTTAATTCTGTAATTTGCCCCCCAAAATTAAAAGTAGATATTTCCCCTTATTTTTCCAGTAAACTTCAGGTCAGACTCTATACCTCTATTTTTTTCAAAACTTTACGTTTTATAGTTTTGGTGATAAGGGGGTGGGGAATGGGTATATTTTGGTATATTTTCGTTAATATCTTTTAAATTATTTTTTTTTAATATGAAAAAAAATATATTTGTGTTCTTCAGAATGAGACCTTTCATTTGATGTATTACATGATGCGTTTTAAAAATTTTAATTTTTAAATTTTCATTTAATTCTATAATTTGCCCTCCAAAATTAATAATAATGGTTTCTCCTTATTTTTCCTGTAAAGTTCGGGCAACCTTCTATATTTCCTATTTTTTTCAAAATTTTAGGCTCAGTAGTTTCGGAGATCAAGGGGGGGTACGGTCGAGGGGGGGGGGAACGGTAAATTTTTTTAGTTATCCCCCCAAAAGTACCCATAAAATCAAAATTTCTTCTTTTGCGATATATACTCCTGATCGGGTCCCCAAATTATACATTGATACCAAATTTCAACCTCTTCCGTCCAGTAGTTTAGGAGAAAATTGCTGTGATGTGACAGAGGCAGAAATCCCGAGTGATATTATAAGGGTATTCGTATATTGTATATAGGGAACCCTAAAAAATTCATTAGAACATTTAAAAAAATTAAACAAAAAGGTATTTAAAAATAGCAAATAACGTACACTTTTTAGAATTTCTCGAAAAATAAGTGTATTAATTATTTCTTTATAAATTCCGGACCATATGTGTGTTTTAAATAAATATAAGAATACGCTACATAATTAATAGTATTGTACCTTAAATCAAATAAAAAAGAAAATATGTCAGAAAATAGTGATTGATGCACAATGTTTCTAAACGGTTTTGATTTTAAGCTAGATGACCTCGGTTCTTTTTTAAATATAAATTATTTTTAAGCATTTTTGAGAAGTTTTGTAATTTGATTAAAAATAATCTAGCCACCAGTTGTCAAACGATCAGGAAATGTCATCTATAGTCAGTCATGTTATTTGACTAAAACACCAATTGGGATATTTAATTATTTCAGCGTTCCGTTGAAATTGAGTATTCAAGAAAAAAATTAAATAGTTTTAATTGTTGGTGAAAATTACAAAGAATTTCGAGAAGCTGCAGAAATTTTTAACTACAGACACTGTGGGAAAAATATTCACTTTTCAGCGGCAGGGCACATATTACATATTGACTAAATCCATCTTTGGAAGTGTAGAAAATATCTATAAAAATAAACGGGTAGCAAATAATCAGTGGACCAAGCAAAGTTGTCAGCAGTAGAAGAAACTAAGAAATCGATACGAAAGTGGTCAAGAACATCACCAAATCTTGTTGGTAAAACTAGAGTTAAGAAATTAAAAGAAATTTAGGCCTTCCAAACCAAAATTTATACATATTTTGAAACCAGTTGTTTATGAGCTACGAATCGAATTTTGTTTCTTAATATGAGAAGAGATAGAAAATATTTTTTTACCTATAAGAAACACAATTTTTTGTTACGTTACCTACTATCAGTTGACAAAATTGTCGTTGGTGGTGTGATTCCTTCCAAATTTCATTATTCAGCCAAGTGATCAATATTCATTTAACACAAACATGTGTTGTGGGATTTACAAATAGAGTAAATTATTTTTCCGACAGATATTCTAGGCCCGCTAGGTCTCCGGACTTGAGCCCCTTCGATTAATTCTTATCCGAGTACATAAAAGAATGTATATCTCCAGATGCAGTTTCAAAATGTGAATCATTTGGAGAGAGTAGTTAGAGAGACTATTGCCATGCCATAACTTCTGCCATGATTAGAAATATTTGAAAAATATTTTCTAAAAAAACGACTAAATATATGGAAAATGATGACAAACGTAAGTGAGAAGGAAAAGTTAATATATATTTTTATGTAAGCATTTGAATATAATGTTTAATATATAACATAAGAAAACATGACTTTTCAGGGTAGATGAGTATAATTACATACTTGGACTACAATCTACTACTACTACTTTCCTTATTTATAATTTTCGATTTATTCAAAAATAAAAAATCTTGAGCAAAATTCATATTTTTTTCACAACCCTTGTACACAGATTAAAAAATTTGGCAACTGAGGGTCGCTTTTTGGTTTCACATCATACAATTTTTATGAAATTTAACTTCTTTCTGTAAAATTAATAATAAAAAGTTTCGCAACTGTAAAGAATTTAAGAAGACACACTGTATATTATGACTTACTTATATTTAGTAGTCCTGTATAGTTATTTTAACTTTAAACTCATATTTTAAAATTAATTTTCGTAATTAGTTTTTTATCTTCTTTTTTAAATTTTGTTTAACAATAACTTTGAAATTCTTACTTTTATTAGCAAATAATTTTAATTTAAAATGTTAATTAGTTCTTGGCTTATTTATTCACCCATTAAGTTAATGTAATTTACTCCCAGTACCTAATGTAGTTTTTAGATCCCTTTGCACACAATTATTCTCTTTAAAACCCTAGAGACTATTGTTATTGATTCAATCTTTACCCGTGGAAAAAATCCCATAGATTCCAATAAAAATGGTTTTGAGTTTGGAATTGTATTAGGTATTCAGTTTTCAAAGTCAAGAGCAGAGTTTTGTGTACGTTTTAATTCCACGGTTGCCAATTTGCTAGTTTTCGGGGTTTCTACTAGCATTGACAACCCTTCCATTCAACTATTCTTTTCTTACGCTTCTGTTTTTTGTATCTCTTGCCTTATTACATTTCGTTCTGTCCTCTCTTCTCCGGAATATTTCATTTAATTTCTCGGTGATTTTTAACTTCTCCCCAATGTTTATCCAAATCTTCTTCCACATACCATTACAAATCTACTCGATATCATGCCCTCTGATTAGCTTCGTCAATCAGTCAATCAACACTAGCGAAACCTACCGTCTCTTAATGAACCTTTTTAACCGACCTCCAAAAATGAGAAGGATATCAATTCGTCGTCACGTTTTTTTTATGTATGCTCAGTGATTGTTCAAAAACGGTTTAGGCAAAATGTGAGATTTACGGTTTTCCAGAAAATCAGAAAAAACAGTACATACTGTTTTTCCGAAAATCTTAAAAATATTTGCAAAAACACGGTAAACATCAATGTAAATGTCAAATTTTCATCATAAATATGTTGCTTAAATGTCAAGATATGTTAAGGAAGGTATATCGTACAGGGTGTTTGTAACGGTTTTCATTGCAGTCAAGTGAAATGACACAAAATATTCCATTATTGCATCGAAAAGAATTTTTTTTAGGTGAGCGATGTTTTCTATATGGTATATGATGGCAGGTGTGTGCCTGCATCGAAATTTAAGCAGCAAGCAATGTGCCAGTTGAAATAGTAAGGTGAAGTAAAATAAATGTGAAATTGGGTGGTACATAAACAGTTCCATATATAGGATGGTTGAAATATAAGGTGAAATAGAATTAACGTTATACACGGTGGTTCAAAAAATGTTGTATTGAGTCCCGTAGTTGCGTATACAATGTGTTGAAATATGAGAGAAGTAAAACTGTAGTTATACAGAGTGGATAAAAAAACTTAAAAAACGGTTAAATAAGCAGTAAGGATATTCGAGTTATAGGGCGGAAGGTTAAAAGAATGTTATAAGCAGTTGCATATACAGGACGATTGAAATATATGGTGGAGTGGAATTATAGTTATACAGGGTGGTTATAGAAAATGTTATATAGTGCGGAACATAAGTAGTTGCTTATAATTGGCATATTGGGCGAAGTAATATTGTAGGTATAGAGGGTGATTTAAACAATAGAAAAATAAAAACAGCCAATAGGGTGGAGATAATTAATACTTATACAGGGTTGTTGCAACATGGTATAGAGTTGAATTATACTTGTACAGGGTGATTCAGAAAATGAGAGACAAGTAATTTATATTGGGTGACCAATACACGGAAACATATATATGGTGGTTGCAATGTAGGGTGAATTAGAGTTACACTTATAGAAAGTGGGCCAAATAATAAAGTTAAAAATAATCAATAGAATTGTGCCTTAAATCAGATAAAAAATATGTCAGAAAATAATTATTGATTGTACACGCTTTTTATTTTAAGCCAGTTGAAGTCTTTTGTAAATATAAATTATTTAGTAACATATTTGTATTTTACTGGCCATCCATATTTTTATCTTTTGTAAGATTTTTCCTTCATTTTCTCTTCAAATGCTATTTTTAGCATATGCTATTTTTTTTGTAGAGAAATAAAGGCTTAGTCAACAATCCAGTAACCTTTTTGTGTGATTAATAAGATATCATTTATTGTGAAGCTTGCCTTCTACAAGACCTCCAATTTTTTCCTCTAAGTAAATTTTCGGAAAAGACATCTAACAAAGGCCGAGGGCACTAAAACATTTTTATTCTTTCTTCTGGAGAACTTGCCTAGCCCCGTTCCCTATGTACGTGTGTGTGTTTCCGCACAATATTTATCTATATATATAAATCTCAACCCACTTTTCGTTGTAATTTTATAACTCAAGAACGGGCTAACCTATCCAAACCAAATGTTTAGGCTTTGTTCGGACTATTTAGTAGATGGTTTATGTGAAGTTTGCACAAAATCGGTCAAGTGGTTCTTCATTTATCACATTTTTTGTTAATGGGGATTTTGCTGTCAAATTGAAACTTATTCCAGAAGGGGATTGTGCTGTCAAATTGAAACTTTTTTCAGTGTTGACAGTACAAACATGTTGTTATGTTATTCATGCGGTCATTTCACTTTGGATGTGCATCTATTAAAGCAAATTGTCAGCGGTAATTATTGCTTTCTGTTTATATTGTTAAACATATTGTTGAGTGCGTTCATACAAACGGTGTCTTGAATTGTTCAAATGTACTATGTATATGTGTGCGTGTACTTTTCTCTGTTTTTTAGCGAGCCGTCCGTGTTTCATATCGTTTACAGGCTTTATTTGACTTAAATTGTCAAACGCATTTACACAAAACTGTAAGTTTTGAACTGTTGAAGTGAATTGCATGTATGTATGTGTGTTTCTTTATTTGAAACAACATATTGTGTGCATACGGGTGTTTTATTCTTTTGTAACAGATGGAAGCACGTCGATTAAAAATGAATTATTTAATGACATGTTTATATACATTGACATATGCAGTCATATATATTTCTATACCCACATATACGCACATGTATAAAATACTGATACACCACTATTAATGCAGCAATTTGTTTATAATTTGATTTATTCTTTTTTATATTTCTTGGATGCACCTGGTGGTACAGGCAAAACGTTCATTTTATCATTGATTTTAGCGACTATTCGATCGGAACAGAAAATTTCATTGGCACTTGCATCTTCGGGAATTGCTGCTACATTATTAGAATTTGGTCACACTCTGCATTAAAATTGCCATTGAATGTACAGGTGATTGAAATATTTCGAGAAATGCTGTTATGGCAAAAGTTCTGCAATTAGCATCAATTATTTTGTAGGATGAGTATACAATGGCGAATAAAAAATCACTAGAAGCATTTAATCGAACAATGCAAGATTTACGTGGTAATCAACAGCTTTTTGGTGAGATTTTCGTCAAACATTGCCTGTCATTCCGCGATCAACTCCTGCTGATGAAATAAATGCCTTTTTGAAGTCATCAGTTCTTTGGATATATGTACAAAAATTGACACTGAACATTAATATGCGTATTCACCTACAAAATGATCCAGCTGCACATGAGTTTTCAAAACATTTGTTAGAAATTGGTGATGGCAAAATACAAATCGACAGTACCAACGCATTGATCGCTGTACCGAACAATTTATGTACAATTGCGCAATCGACAGATGAATTGATTGAATGTGTTTTTCCGAATATTCTTCAGAATTACAGAAATTATGATTGGTTGAGAGAACGCGCCATTTTAGCACTGAAGAACATTCATATCAATGCCACTAATTTTCAAATTTAACAGAATCTGCCAGGTGTAGTCACGACATATAAATCAATTGACAGTGTTATGATTCAAGATGAGGCAATAAATTATCCAACTGAATTTTTAAATTCATTGGAACCGGCTGGTATGCCACCGCATTGCTTGAATCTGAAAGTTGGTTCTTTGATTATATGATTGCGAAATATTAATCCACCAAAACTGTGTAATGGCACCAGATTGGCAGTGAAAAAGTTATTGCCAAATTTGATAGAAGCTACGATCTTAACTAGTGAATCAAAGGAGTAAAGGAGAAGTTTGTTTTATACCGCGTATCCCTATCCTATCTTCCAACTGATATGCCATTTGAGTTCAAACGATTACAATATCCTGTGCGTTTATAATTTGCGATGTCTGTCAACAAGGCCTAAGGGCAAACACTTCACATTTGTGGTTTGAATTTGGAGGAATCGTGTTTTTCACATGGCCAACTTTATGTTGCCTGTTCCAGAGTCGGTACACCCAGCCGTTTGTTTATTCATGCTCAAAATGGAAAAACAAAAATATTGTTTATCCAAATGTTTTGGATTTAGTTTTAAAATAGCTAGCAATTATTAAAATATATTTTTTTAATAAATGAATTTGATGTTTCAATTAATTTTTTTTATTATTTCACTTTATACGTATCGAAGCACGTACCGGGCCGCTAGTCTTTTATATAATGAAATGTCATGACAAAGTTTGAAATAGGTTTTCTGGTCCCACCTTTTTTTTGTAAGTACTACACTACATTTCCAAGGCAAAAAATGAAAATAAGGTTGTTAGTAATAAAAAAAAGTTGGCTGACAAATTGGCCCTTTCTGTAGGACAAACTTACCGATTAATTTGTTGGATAATCGGGTTATTTCATTTCAAATGCAATTCTCAGGCTATATAAGAAATATTAGGTTGTTTGTAATCAATATTTTCAACTTGGAACAGCGGCGAAGGACCCCCGCCTAGTGTCTTGTAGGACAAACGTTTTTGGTGTTTATTTTCACATTATTTTTAGATTCATGTAAAAAAATAAGTGTTGGAGAGCACGACTTTTGTTAGAAAATGTTCTTAGATGTAAAATTGGGTGTCTGATCGAAAGGAGGCTTCATAAGAAATTTTAGCTTGTTATTGATCAACAAATAAAGATGGCTATACTGTAGACTTGATTGTCATTGACGTCACTAAATTTACACGAAGTTTTTTGTAGATACTTATTAGTATGACGGTTAGGCGTATTTACTGGGGCGGCAACAGTATTCTATTTTTCTTGTCGTATTATGAAATAAGGTGAAGATACGCCCCTAGTATATAGTAAATGGTTGAGAAGGTTATTTAATTGGTTACAGAGAGTTACTCCAGGTAAGTTTTATTGACTTTTATTTAATGAAAGGTAAAGTGTACAATAACGATAAAATATAATAAAATTTGTAAACGTAACATCTTTTTCCCATTATATTGTACTGTGCTTCCAATAAGTTAACCATAAAAATACTCGGTTAGTCCTAATATTTTAGGATTTGAAGGAAACATAATCTTCTTGAGAAACAATATATTTTTATGCAGTTATGTAGCAGGCATAAATTAAATATGTCGTTATAAAATACATCAGTTTGAGATCGAAGCATATTAAGCATTTTTATTCTATAAATATTAACAAAAAGTACGAAATCACTATTAATAACTATAATTATCTTTAACAAATATAATCAATAGTTACATGTAACAGTCTAAATCACAATTATCTCTAGTTTCGTCTTCTAGAATGTTTTAAGGTTACTTAATTAACAAATTAATGAATACTCAGAATTTAAGGTAATATACATTATGATATGGCTTTAAAATGAGCAAAGTGCAAACATAAATACATGATACTAATTATGTTTCGATTCATAATCGTATGTGTTTGAGTGATAAAATTAATTATATCATAATATGTCTAAAATGGAACTTTTGAAAAGAGTTTAAAGTCCGGTAAAATGTTCTCTTTGCATATAAAGCCAGTGGTCCACCTGATTGTAATTCTTTTGCATCCAATGTACATTTGCTTTAATAATATCAATGGCACTATCCAAAGCTAAGGAAGTGGTGCTGATGTTGTGTTTCAAACTTTCCTTAAATCGTTCAAACTGAAAGAGGAATTGATAATAATTAGTTATATTATATTTTCTTATGTCACCTCAGATTATGTGACTAACTATCTTAAGTACTGACAACCGTCATCTAGATCAGTAGCGATCAAATAAGTCAAGAAAATATCGCGGAAACAGATATGTTAGCTACTTTTTATTTATTTTTTTTAATTCCAATTAATGAAAACTTTAGTTAACCACGATCACATATTCGTAATTCACAATATAACTGAACTTATAAATTCAAAATACAATCTTTAAGGTCGAACACAAACTGAAATGAAGTAAACTGAGAACTTTTACTACAAAACATTTATATGTTTTCTGTTTCTACAGTCTTAAAGTAAATTCATGTATGTTCCATATGACAGTAACTTATAAATTTCTAGAATTTTCTCGGAAGACAACCAGCAACAATCATAACTTTCCGTGATACTGTCCCCAATGTAGTTGTGATCGTTCCGATTAGATACATCTTCACTTCGACAAGATGAAAAACGATCCACACGAGCAGCTTTTATCTTTGTCTTTGGGCAGCGTCTATCCCATGAGGTGGTAACTTCGGCGATTTGCCAGTCGTTATTCCTTTTGCTGAAATCCGGTCATGATTGTCAGTTCATGGGTGGTCAATAATATTTCCCGTAATTAATCTGTATAATCATTAAATTCCGTTTAGCGTCCCAAAAGCGAAACTGCTGGTTGCTGTTGACCAGTTTGAAAATATGGGTTTCTGGAGTTCCCCCTCCTCGATGGGACGAAATAGCTAACCCTCTAGGTATTCGGGCAGCTTGAAACCATTGTTCCTAAAAAAAGGTACCCGCCGACGGAAAGTGCATAATTGGCCATTTGGCTATAAATAAATACAGGATAACGGTTTTATTGCGTACCCTATTTTGAAGACGTTAGATCGTCATTTTAGTAGCCAGTAGTGGACGAAGACTTATACGAAAGGAAGACTAAAACAGTGCGAAATCTTGCTATTGATGTCGGCAGGACATTAACCGAGGACGAGAGGGGTAACAAGAACATACTAATCGCTATAGATTATTTCAGTAAATGGCCTGAAGCGTTTGCCATATCCAGGCAGGAAGCAACCATGGTGGCAAGAGTTTGGTGGATGAGCTATTCAGTAGGTTTGTACGATGTTTGTGTATCATGAAAATGTGAACTACCCCCTTACATTTAGAATCTGACGGAGTTATAGAAAGATTCAACATAACTTTGGAACAACACGTATCCTTACATCAACCATAGTGATTGGGATGATCATTTACCCTTATTTCTCTTAGCATATCGCTCAACCGTCCACAATATCATGTAATTGACTTCGGCCAGAAGCACGAAGTGGGGTAAGGCCAGTTTGTTATTTGGCTTTTAGAACCCCAAAAGAACCTGCGAACGTAGTTAACGATTATGCAGGCCAATTTAGGCAAAGCATGCTGGCCTCATACGTACTAGCCTGAAATCAGATGTTGGCGACCAGTGATCGGATAAGGACCCACCAGGACCTCAAGACGAAATCGGTTCGGTTCCAACAAGGGATTAGATCTGGTTTTGGAATCCCATTCTCCGGAATCCTTGTGCCAAGATTTAGATTGTCTGGCTCCCAACCATGGAGAGAATGAGTCCTATCTGAATGATCGGATATAAAGAGGGCAGTGTTACAACGTTTTATTTTTACGAAAGCCGTGAGGGTGATTCATTGAGGAAAAAACTACGTTATAGATAATAGCTGACGAGGAAACAAAAAGTAAACATTTTATTTTAGAATCCGTCGATTAGTAACGAGATGCGTATCGGAAAGACAACAAGTGAATCATGTATAGTCGCGAAAAACCGTTATGGAGTATTTAGTTTTGTAGCTTAATTGTGAATTATTGAATATTGTGAGATTTTAAGTAAATAAAGATGAATTCATGAGTTGATCTAAACTCGTTAAAACCTATAATTAAAAAGTCTTCTTGACAACTAATTTCTTAGGCTGCGATCAAGAAAACTTAAGTCAACTACAATCAAAATGTTGGAGCTGGAGGTTATAAAAAAAGTAATATACAAACTCTAATATTTTGCTAAAGGATTTCTTTATTTGCTTACCTCCGATAACTGAAATTCCGTATTCATACGTGACGCCAAGGACTTAACCATTTTTGCAACTATGTTGAATCCATCTCCGTACCTGTAAATTAATTGTTCAATTTTGCAAATTACTAAAAGAAAATTATAAGTATAAAGTTAAAACATGGTGCAGATTCACTACAGTTTTGGTAATTCTAGGATTCTCTAGAAAGGAGTTCAAAAACCCTCTGTTTTTGAATTAGAATGTAATAGGACAGAAAGTCAAAATAACTTTTGAGCAATGTACTTTGGCCAAAAAAAGATCAGTTAAAGATCAAGTTGATTTTGTAAATAAGAAACTATATTTCTGGCCACGAAAAATAAAAGAGCAGGTAATTTTACATCTAATACTGACTTTAACCATGATCTTGACTATATTTCACCCCTAAAATGTTGAAACTTAGGGATGAGGTTGAAAATTTTTCAGTAAAAATGCATTCTTTTAACATGTTTATAATTTGGGGCTTGTAAGCCCGAAAATTACTTTTTAGTATTATCTTTTTGTTGTTTATAATTTGTTGATTCACTGATGTTAGAAATGATAGTTTGTCCCTGTTCGACAACTTACTGGGAGTATGGTTTTTGAAGTAAATATGTACTGTATCATTGCTTTGAATTTCGCCAATATTCTTGATAAAGTTGAACGATTTGTAAGGGTGCCCGTGGTAAAAATTTCGCTATTAGTTTATATTCAATTTTTTCCTTACATATCAGAACAATTTCTATTTTTTCTTAAAGAGATAACAAATGATTTAAAATCTTAATGTACAGACAGCATTCAAAGACTTCCTCAACAATCATTCCAAAATTATTTAATAAACAGTAGGTGCAAAATATATTTTTTAATAGTTTTTAGGTAGAAAACTTAAAATGCAACTACATTTTAGGTTAAAAGTCGCCTTCTATCAAAACACTACAGAATTTCGCTGTTTTGCGTGGGAGAAATTGAAAACTTTATTGAAGAACACAGATTTGAAATTTAATAAATCGAAACTCAAGATGCAGAGATTATTAATCACCTTTATTATCTCAATGATTAAAATTAATGATGAGAAAAGAAAGTAGAGATATTTAAAAACAAAAAATGTAGAGGTTCATTATCGTTAACGACGATACTCCAAATAAAGAAGTCATAATTATTATAAGATTGGATTGAATTTGAGAAATAGAGAGATGAACAAGTATTATGTGTTTCCCTTGCTAAAGAGAACCGTTTTTCAAGAGTATATGTTTATTACCCTGCTCGCTGTTTTATTTTTCTCCTGGTCTATATGCATTGCTATTGATTTCTTTCTCTTCCTCTGTTTTATAGTGTAGATTTTCTATTCTCGAGTTAAACAAACACAAACTCTTTTTTACTTACTGCACTAAAATCTCGTTCCAGTTCTTTCTAAGAAAATCAAAAGCTATCGAGGTTCCATATTCATTTTTGGCCACCGACTCAAATACGGTATTTGCATCTTGTAACCTGAGACTATGATCCAAAATTTTGTTGAGGTAGCTGCAAAAAGTAAATAATCAGTACTTTTTAAATAATAGTTGCTGCAGGTGTTATTAATAAATAAGTGAATATAAATAAAGTGTTGGAGTAATATAATAATAATTTTAGACTATACTCGAAAGTTTAAATTTCTGAAATATCTGCATATACCTGGCAAGTAGCCATTTCAATTTCGTGCATCCCATAGCATCTCGCATAGAATTTATCTCAAACATAGACTGAGAGTGGGATAACTGTTCCTCAATGTGAAACCATTCTCTATCTGTTCCATCTCTGATAGCTGTACAGTAAACAATACTTCGCAGGTTCGGTTCCACTCTGAAAAAAAAATGTTTCCAATTATTAAAATTTGGAAAATCTTGAATATTCGACTTTCTTCTCTACTGTATTCTAAATTGATGAAGTTTATCACGCTCGTACATATTGTTATGAAATTCATTTTACGCCCAAGAGAGAGAAAAAAAGAAAACCTTCTAAAATAATCGTTAAGACAAAAACAACACATAAACATACAACCCGTTGCGGCCTCGAGAAATTTCTTGAAGAATGTTCCGACAACAAAGGACTAATCTTGACATTCCAGTATTTTCTCCACTGATTATAAATAGGACAGTTGGACATGTCGAGTAGTTTAGTTTAGTTTTATATTGCTGTATGAATTGAATCAATCAGCTGTAGTATTACGCATAGTTTGTAAACAAGTGAATTTATTTTTGTGTAAATAAAGACATCGAAAGTGAAAACCCATGTCAGTCTTAAATTTAATTTGAACCTACTGAATCTATTGCACTACATTTTAACAAATTGTGTTTTAAATAGTTTGTTAATTTAGCACATTCTTAGATACGCAGTGTTTCCCACTGATAAGAAGTGAAATTCAAGGATTTATACAATGTACATACCACAAATTTATCTTCAAACTCATACAAACGTAGTCACATTTTTTTATATTCACGTAGTTTTGAATTTTTGTGAATCAGTTGATAGTATTCTCAAACCGCTTTATTTCGCTTCTACCCACCGAAGCACAAAATTCTCCAAAATTTGGGAAAAGCTTTGGAATAATTAGATTATAATGGAGAATGTACGACAAAAAGATATTGAGGTCAGTAAAGTTTGCTCCGCCATTTTACACGAATTCAAATTAAAATCTATGGTTATTCCGAGCTATTTAAGAGCTTCGGATTTTTACCAAAAATAATTTTTGAGTTAAATTTATACTATGAAAAAAAAATGCTAAAAACCATTGACGTTTAGTTAGCACCGCCATCCTAGGAAAACAAATGTATTTTAAACACTCAACGCCGTTTCAACAACTCTAAGTTGTCATTATTAAGGAGTAAACCAAAGTATAAACGAATAATAAGAGAGAATAGAAAACAATCATGGCAAAGAAGATGCTCAGGTTTGAATGCACTACTTGATGGACTGGAATGTTGTGGAACCTTTGGTGTATCACAAATGTATAACCAGTTTAGTTTGGTTTACTCGATGAAGATGACGACTTAGAGTTGTTGAAATGGGGTTGAGTATTTGAAATAAAGGTTTGGTGTTAGGGAGCAAAACTGTGTTTTTATACATCTTGAAGGAAGTCGAAATTTGCCACTTAGCACAGAATAATCCTTGAGATGGAAATTGTGATGGTGGAGTTGCATGAATTAGTTGTAGCGTAGCGACTCGTCAGACTGAATACCGAAATTTTGTTTTTCAAGGTCATGATAATGGGTTAACCTTCGTCACCGAAGTTTTTTACCAAACGCTTACTCAACTCGCTAAGACAAAATGGAAGATTGTGAATTTGTGACTCATTTGTTAGCTTGGAACTCTTCCCGACTTGATAAAAATTGTTTAACTCACTCATTTATAAACGAAAGTCAATCACTATTAGTGGACTTAATGACGTACTTGCAGAGACATTTACAAAGGTTTGTATTTTTCGATAAAAGGCTGTTCACAGAAGGTATTGAACTTTTAATATTGATTGCTTCTGGAAACAAAACCACTAGCACCTGGCAAATTATTTACTAATATAATGTTGGTTCCTACCTGCAGTTTCCGTACCGCCATGAAAGTGTCACGAAATCGCCTGCATCGAATTTGTGTGCAACTGCGAGTTTAGCACCGTTCAACATACTACCATTGTATAGTCACAAAAAATATTAGCTGGAACGGTTTTTTGACAAGTTTGTGGTCTGAACTTGGGACCTGCATTCCATAACCTTAATTTAATGACAGTTTTTACTGCACATGATTAATAAGTATCATCGAATGACCTTGCTCTGCACCAAGGATTGAAATGCATCGTTTACTGAACCGTCATAACTTGGTTGGAACAGGTTTTCTTGAAGGTGCATGACGGTGATCGTCAAATGTACTGATTCGCATCAGGTAGGAACAAACCTATAATGTTTGTTCATAGTAACCAGTTGCCGACCATTCCAACGGTGTGAAAAATTCTAGGCGAATCGATTGTTGGCACAGGCAATTGCCGAGAACGCTGATTGGCGTAGATGTTTACAAACGATTAGAATTATCAGCAACTCCTCTCTATGAACAACTGCCAACTGGAGACTATGTCCAAAAAAAACCGCCAAGAAGCACTTTATTTATACGGCGATTAGTACAGGGTCTTTGAGACTAAAATTACAACTTCACAAATCATAATTATAATGCTTGAAATGTAAACTTCCAAAATATGACAGGGAAGTAATTAATTCAATGAAGTGACATTCGTATATTATTGCAAATAGACAAATACCTTAATTACCAACAACTGAATATGATTGAATAGTTCAATTAAATTACATAGTTCCAGCTAGCAGGTTTAGGGAATCGAGCCGTTAGAGACCCAAAATCGGGAGTTGTGCTACGAATTACGCTGTTACCCTGCGATTTATAGGTTAGAAATCACACCATATAAATTCCAAAACTAACTAAATCTTTCAAATCAATTGTTGCTAGCCTTTCAAGACTACAAACTGAAACGCAAGAGGACATACTATTACTAAGGCGCGCCTCATTATCAGTTTAGTGGTTCGTTTCCCAGAAACTACTAGATGTTGCAATTCCATACGCGTTTAAATATAAATTTATAAATGTTTCGGTATTTTTTATATTGCAAATGATGATTGGTCTTGCCTAGAATCGGTACATCATATTGCGTAGGAAAAGCTCTAGTTTCGAAAGGCTAGTAATAACAATTACATGTGTTATAAATATATGCAAAATTGCAAATACTGTTGCACTTACGGGGTCAATTTCCGGGTGCTTCTCAAACAACACGACACAAATAACATGTAACTGTTATTTATTAACCATTTTCAAACAATTTATTTACAATATTATACAAACATAACAATTATTTCTGTATTTTTTGTAACAAGTTTTTTACCAATGAAGATTTTATTGACTTATGTCTCAGGTTGCCGATAGCGCAATTAAACCCTTTTTTTTTGGTAAACGAAAACTGAAAAAAACTATATCCATGTAATTCTCAGAAATATAATCTGTACTTGGACAAAATTTTTGTTCACACTACTTCACAGACTGCACAAGAAAAGGGCATATATGAGTTCTATTTATTTTCAAGGGTGGTTTTGGACACATTGTATGTCTTGTGCTGTTGCTTTCAAAATAGTCGATGGTGGTGAAATCTATGTAAGTGACCTATTTGCAAACTCTAGGATTTAAGATTTCCTTGTTTTAGTTCGAAGTCACCGACTCGGAGCTTCGATTTTTGAGCTTAAGATTCACTTAATTTTGGCCTTAATTTTAATGTTTTATATTTTTTGTAATTTGTTTTGGAAAATAAAGTTATATTAGAACTGAGTTGAGTATATTGAGAAGATTGTTGTTTATACTACTACTCAATATTTCAAACATATGTTTAAATTAAAGATTCTTTACCAGGTCAACGCTTTAAACCTATTTATTGCTACATACAGATTAAGAAGCGACAGCTGTTCTAAACATTGGTAACTATATGTTTCTCCCGGAGGTTTGGGAAAATTGCTATCGACTTTTAGTTCAGTTATTTTAAGAATATAAATTACATAATGAACGTCGCCCCTTCGAGATTAGTGAAGGGAGGTTCACTTTACCGCTGTATTAAGTGTGACAGAAATTAAGGGAGTTCTTCAAACATGTTAGAGATTTCCAAATTTGGGGTGGGGTGTTTTCAGTTTGACTAGAATAATTTCAACTGTCGGTAAATAGTAACTTGGTTCTTTTATATGGAATGCAATATTTTTTAGGAATATTTCGCATAAAACGTAAAAATCAGAAGTCGGTTTCATAAACATATTTCACAAATATATTGAACGTCTATGAGGAATAGAGGTAATTAACTTTAAAAAATCTCCACTACAACTCATAACTGCCAAAAAACAGAACTTACAATGTTTATATTATAATGAGCTCTAATTGAGACTAATATTAGACATCATTAGTTTGATAGAATGACAGGATTTCCAGAAAATAATCAAACTTAAAAAATTTCAAACATGACTAACTATTCTGGTTTTTTACTTAAAATAGCCAATTTCATCAAATTTGGTTTGCCAAGTGTGCCATGAACATTTGGTAGCTCTTAAAATTATAAAAAATTAAACTAAAAGCAGTCATGTCGATTAACTTCCCTTGCTAAAATGTACAAGAACGTTTATGGAGATACAACAAAGTTATATGCAGAAGATTAATGAACTATATCTTCATTTGGCCTACATGAATAAACGAAAAAATGTGTGACTGGAGATGAAAACAATGAAATGAGATATGATATATGTTTTGGCAATGGAATTGAGTCTAACTTTCTCATCAACAGAAAGAATATTAAGTAAATATAAAATGCATTTGTAAAATATCACGAGAATTCAGAATATGCACCCAACAATCTTCAATATGAAATGGAATTTTGGGAAATTATTTGATTAAATTGTCAACAAGATGAAAACTTCACGAATCAATATTTTCAAGAGAATGCATAGGTATTTAACAAAGTGGACCAATTAAGGCATGTGTTAATAGAAATATATTTTATTTATCATGGCAGTTTAACTTCGTGGCGTTAGAAGAGCTAAACGAATTATCTCAGAAACTGTTCGTCGTATACATATAAAATGGTTATGAAACTTACCTTAAGTTTTTGAGTTTTATACCTAAAATCCATACCACATTTGCGATTTGTTACAGCTACAAGATGCCCTTGATTTTTATAAAAATATTTATTTAATTTTCTAATTTGGCCCCCAAAATTAAGTTTATGATTTTCGGTTTATTTTACCAATAAATTTTCGCTGAAGTCCTCTATAATCTGAATTTAAATCTCAGTATTTGTGAGTTAGAATGGAAAATAGATCAAATTTTTAATAATAAATTGTTAATATTTTAAACAAATTATTTTAAAAATACAAATAAAATATACTTCTACGTTTTATGGCGATTCCTTTTATTTGATTAACTACGGATGCACTTTAAATAAATAATGTTTATGGTAGAATTTGTGTTTAATTTTTTTCCTTGTAAATTTTGACTTAGGACTTATATTCTCAATTTTGTACAAAGTTCAGTAGTTCGCACATGTATGAGGTCGAATGTTGTATTTTGTTAATAACTTTTTAACAAATTACTAAATATTTAAAAATATATATTTGTATTCATAATGAGCCGTTTCATTTGATATATTACATTTTCATTTAATTTTGTAATTTGGCACCTAAAATTAATGTTAAGTTTTCACTATTTTTCCTGTAAAGTTCAAGTGAGGACCTATACCTACGATTATTTTCAAAATTTTGTTTTATAGTTTTGGAAATAAAAGGGAATGGGTATTTTTGTATCTTTTAAACAATTTGTTTTAAAAATATAAAAAAAATAGATTTGCATTCTTCATAATGAGACGATTCAATTGATATATTATAGGATGCGTTTGACAAAAGTTAAATTTTTATTTTCCATTTAATTCTATTACTTGTCCCCCAAAATTAATATTAGGGATTTTTCTTTATTTTTCATGTTGAGTTAAAGTAAGGCCCTCTATTTTTTTTCAAAATTTTAGGTCCCACAGTGTCAAAAATAAAAGTGACGGGAAGCTCGCACTGATACTAAAATTAATGCAACGTTTTACATATACAAAAATGTCAATTTTATCAGATCAAGTTATTCTGTTTCAAAATGTGTCGTCATTTATTAACTTGATTCCGTTTCAATATGACATAATTTATGTCGAAACTAGTCACAGTTTTGTATTAGTGATATTAAGCGAAGTATTTCAAACTGATTTAATACCAGGAAACTTCTTTTTACAGTGAACACTTACAACCAAAATTTTGGCGCCTGGGCAAATATCCGACTTGCCCGTCCTTAGACCGGGCCTTAGTTGAGCAAGTATCTTCTTGATTTGAAGCAGGTAAAAACATTATATAATATTTATGCACCGTGGAGAGACTACTTTCTTAGAAAACCACTAACCAACATAAATAATCCTATAAGAAGCAGAATAGATTTGCCTAAATCAAGTTTATGATGAGGTGAGGTTGGAGAATTTGAAATTCATGGACACATTCATAAAATTCTATCGTTATGATTTGCTATTAACTACCATGCAATGTTTAAGATTTGGTATTTTATTTCACTCTTTTAAAAAATATGAACAACATATACACACACATATATATATGTATATGCGCCGTTTTGTCGGTTGTTTTACCTAGATGTGTAGCATCTTTTTAGAGTCTCTCGTAAAGATGTCTAATTTCTATTAACAATTGAAATATGAGTTTTTTACAATACCTACACTACTTCTAATAATCTAGTTTTAGCTTACAATGTTGAAGAAGCATCTACTTTGTTAACTAGTGACACATGTTCAAGACAGTTAGTACTTACTTAATTTTGGTTTTGAGTTTCCTATTTTGATTAAAATATCGCAATCAATTAATATAAAATAATTATAGTTTTTAACAATAATTTTGAGGATTTTTCATGTTTAATTTAACAGAAATATGCTAGAGGTTAATAGCGGTTCTCCAGGCAGGACTAAGGATAGATAAAATCAATTAATGTAATTTCGGTTTGTCGAATAAACGGTTTTGATGTTTTGTATTTTGATCGAGGTTAAAGTCTTCGCCACACAGAATGCGTTATAACGCGATGCTCAGGGAACGCGCGTTCTCCTCGCCGTTCAGCGATATGGCTATGACACACACACATCATTATCTGGGAAAAGGATTCAGTACTGCGTGTGTGTTTCTATTGCAAGTACATATCTGAATAGAAAGCAATGAGTAGTTCGGATGAGGAGGAAGCTGTGCTTCTTCTAGCTTTGAGTTGTGAAAGGAAAAGACGGTGTTGGGTACACCCTATTAATATTCTCCCACCAAAATCACTACTTGGCACAACTACTCCATGCCTCATTTTATCATTGGGGAAGGCTTCGCACTTCAAACGTACATAATGAGGCCGTATCCTAAACCTAGAATGATCGATCCCGAAAAAAATATATGTTTCAATGCCCAACTCATTCAAGCCCGCCGTGTCGTGCAAAATGCTTTCGGTATATTGTCCATGAAATGGCGACGTTTTTGAGACCAATAGAATCAGGTGCGTTAAATACAGATAGCATAGTTAAAGCTGCTAAATTTATAAATGTTTCGGTATTTTTTATATTGCAAATGATGATTGGTCTTGCCTAGAATCGGTACATCATATTGCGTAGGAAAAGCTCTAGTTTCGAAAGGCTAGTAATAACAATTACATGTGTTATAAATATATGCAAAATTGCAAATACTGTTGCACTTACGGGGTCAATTTCCGGGTGCTTCTCAAACAACACGACACAAATAACATGTAACTGTTATTTATTAACCATTTTCAAACAATTTATTTACAATATTATACAAACATAACAATTATTTCTGTATTTTTTGTAACAAGTTTTTTACCAATGAAGATTTTATTGACTTATGTCTCAGGTTGCCGATAGCGCAATTAAACCCTTTTTTTTTGGTAAACGAAAACTGAAAAAAACTATATCCATGTAATTCTCAGAAATATAATCTGTACTTGGACAAAATTTTTGTTCACACTACTTCACAGACTGCACAAGAAAAGGGCATATATGAGTTCTATTTATTTTCAAGGGTGGTTTTGGACACATTGTATGTCTTGTGCTGTTGCTTTCAAAATAGTCGATGGTGGTGAAATCTATGTAAGTGACCTATTTGCAAACTCTAGGATTTAAGATTTCCTTGTTTTAGTTCGAAGTCACCGACTCGGAGCTTCGATTTTTGAGCTTAAGATTCACTTAATTTTGGCCTTAATTTTAATGTTTTTATATTTTTTGTAATTTGTTTTGGAAAATAAAGTTATATTAGAACTGAGTTGAGTATATTGAGAAGATTGTTGTTTATACTACTACTCAATATTTCAAACATATGTTTAAATTAAAGATTCTTTACCAGGTCAACGCTTTAAACCTATTTATTGCTACATACAGATTAAGAAGCGACAGCTGTTCTAAACATTGGTAACTATATGTTTCTCCCGGAGGTTTGGGAAAATTGCTATCGACTTTTAGTTCAGTTATTTTAAGAATATAAATTACATAATGAACGTCGCCCCTTCGAGATTAGTGAAGGGAGGTTCACTTTACCGCTGTATTAAGTGTGACAGAAATTAAGGGAGTTCTTCAAACATGTTAGAGATTTCCAAATTTGGGGTGGGGTGTTTTCAGTTTGACTAGAATAATTTCAACTGTCGGTAAATAGTAACTTGGTTCTTTTATATGGAATGCAATATTTTTTAGGAATATTTCGCATAAAACGTAAAAATCAGAAGTCGGTTTCATAAACATATTTCACAAATATATTGAACGTCTATGAGGAATAGAGGTAATTAACTTTAAAAAATCTCCACTACAACTCATAACTGCCAAAAAACAGAACTTACAATGTTTATATTATAATGAGCTCTAATTGAGACTAATATTAGACATCATTAGTTTGATAGAATGACAGGATTTCCAGAAAATAATCAAACTTAAAAAATTTCAAACATGACTAACTATTCTGGTTTTTTACTTAAAATAGCCAATTTCATCAAATTTGGTTTGCCAAGTGTGCCATGAACATTTGGTAGCTCTTAAAATTATAAAAAATTAAACTAAAAGCAGTCATGTCGATTAACTTCCCTTGCTAAAATGTACAAGAACGTTTATGGAGATACAACAAAGTTATATGCAGAAGATTAATGAACTATATCTTCATTTGGCCTACATGAATAAACGAAAAAATGTGTGACTGGAGATGAAAACAATGAAATGAGATATGATATATGTTTTGGCAATGGAATTGAGTCTAACTTTCTCATCAACAGAAAGAATATTAAGTAAATATAAAATGCATTTGTAAAATATCACGAGAATTCAGAATATGCACCCAACAATCTTCAATATGAAATGGAATTTTGGGAAATTATTTGATTAAATTGTCAACAAGATGAAAACTTCACGAATCAATATTTTCAAGAGAATGCATAGGTATTTAACAAAGTGGACCAATTAAGGCATGTGTTAATAGAAATATATTTTATTTATCATGGCAGTTTAACTTCGTGGCGTTAGAAGAGCTAAACGAATTATCTCAGAAACTGTTCGTCGTATACATATAAAATGGTTATGAAACTTACCTTAAGTTTTTGAGTTTTATACCTAAAATCCATACCACATTTGCGATTTGTTACAGCTACAAGATGCCCTTGATTTTTATAAAAATATTTATTTAATTTTCTAATTTGGCCCCCAAAATTAAGTTTATGATTTTCGGTTTATTTTACCAATAAATTTTCGCTGAAGTCCTCTATAATCTGAATTTAAATCTCAGTATTTGTGAGTTAGAATGGAAAATAGATCAAATTTTTAATAATAAATTGTTAATATTTTAAACAAATTATTTTAAAAATACAAATAAAATATACTTCTACGTTTTATGGCGATTCCTTTTATTTGATTAACTACGGATGCACTTTAAATAAATAATGTTTATGGTAGAATTTGTGTTTAATTTTTTTCCTTGTAAATTTTGACTTAGGACTTATATTCTCAATTTTGTACAAAGTTCAGTAGTTCGCACATGTATGAGGTCGAATGTTGTATTTTGTTAATAACTTTTTAACAAATTACTAAATATTTAAAAATATATATTTGTATTCATAATGAGCCGTTTCATTTGATATATTACATTTTCATTTAATTTTGTAATTTGGCACCTAAAATTAATGTTAAGTTTTCACTATTTTTCCTGTAAAGTTCAAGTGAGGACCTATACCTACGATTATTTTCAAAATTTTGTTTTATAGTTTTGGAAATAAAAGGGAATGGGTATTTTTTGTATCTTTTAAACAATTTGTTTTAAAAATATAAAAAAAATAGATTTGCATTCTTCATAATGAGACGATTCAATTGATATATTATAGGATGCGTTTGACAAAAGTTAAATTTTTATTTTCCATTTAATTCTATTACTTGTCCCCCAAAATTAATATTAGGGATTTTTCTTTATTTTTCATGTTGAGTTAAAGTAAGGCCCTCTATTTTTTTTCAAAATTTTAGGTCCCACAGTGTCAAAAATAAAAGTGACGGGAAGCTCGCACTGATACTAAAATTAATGCAACGTTTTACATATACAAAATGTCAATTTTATCAGATCAAGTTATTCTGTTTCAAAATGTGTCGTCATTTATTAACTTGATTCCGTTTCAATATGACATAATTTATGTCGAAACTAGTCACAGTTTTGTATTAGTGATATTAAGCGAAGTATTTCAAACTGATTTAATACCAGGAAACTTCTTTTTACAGTGAACACTTACAACCAAAATTTTGGCGCCTGGGCAAATATCCGACTTGCCCGTCCTTAGACCGGGCCTTAGTTGAGCAAGTATCTTCTTGATTTGAAGCAGGTAAAAACATTATATAATATTTATGCACCGTGGAGAGACTACTTTCTTAGAAAACCACTAACCAACATAAATAATCCTATAAGAAGCAGAATAGATTTGCCTAAATCAAGTTTATGATGAGGTGAGGTTGGAGAATTTGAAATTCATGGACACATTCATAAAATTCTATCGTTATGATTTGCTATTAACTACCATGCAATGTTTAAGATTTGGTATTTTATTTCACTCTTTTAAAAAATATGAACAACATATACACACACATATATATATGTATATGCGCCGTTTTGTCGGTTGTTTTACCTAGATGTGTAGCATCTTTTTAGAGTCTCTCGTAAAGATGTCTAATTTCTATTAACAATTGAAATATGAGTTTTTTACAATACCTACACTACTTCTAATAATCTAGTTTTAGCTTACAATGTTGAAGAAGCATCTACTTTGTTAACTAGTGACACATGTTCAAGACAGTTAGTACTTACTTAATTTTGGTTTTGAGTTTCCTATTTTGATTAAAATATCGCAATCAATTAATATAAAATAATTATAGTTTTTAACAATAATTTTGAGGATTTTTCATGTTTAATTTAACAGAAATATGCTAGAGGTTAATAGCGGTTCTCCAGGCAGGACTAAGGATAGATAAAATCAATTAATGTAATTTCGGTTTGTCGAATAAACGGTTTTGATGTTTTGTATTTTGATCGAGGTTAAAGTCTTCGCCACACAGAATGCGTTATAACGCGATGCTCAGGGAACGCGCGTTCTCCTCGCCGTTCAGCGATATGGCTATGACACACACACATCATTATCTGGGAAAAGGATTCAGTACTGCGTGTGTGTTTCTATTGCAAGTACATATCTGAATAGAAAGCAATGAGTAGTTCGGATGAGGAGGAAGCTGTGCTTCTTCTAGCTTTGAGTTGTGAAAGGAAAAGACGGTGTTGGGTACACCCTATTAATATTCTCCCACCAAAATCACTACTTGGCACAACTACTCCATGCCTCATTTTATCATTGGGGAAGGCTTCGCACTTCAAACGTACATAATGAGGCCGTATCCTAAACCTAGAATGATCGATCCCGAAAAAAATATATGTTTCAATGCCCAACTCATTCAAGCAAGCGCCGCCGTGTCGTGCAAAATGCTTTCGGTATATTGTCCATGAAATGGCGACGTTTTTGAGACCAATAGAATCAGGTGCGTTAAATACAGATAGCATAGTTAAAGCTGCTAAATTTATAAATGTTTCGGTATTTTTTATATTGCAAATGATGATTGGTCTTGCCTAGAATCGGTACATCATATTGCGTAGGAAAAGCTCTAGTTTCGAAAGGCTAGTAATAACAATTACATGTGTTATAAATATATGCAAAATTGCAAATACTGTTGCACTTACGGGGTCAATTTCCGGGTGCTTCTCAAACAACACGACACAAATAACATGTAACTGTTATTTATTAACCATTTTCAAACAATTTATTTACAATATTATACAAACATAACAATTATTTCTGTATTTTTTGTAACAAGTTTTTTACCAATGAAGATTTTATTGACTTATGTCTCAGGTTGCCGATAGCGCAATTAAACCCTTTTTTTTTGGTAAACGAAAACTGAAAAAAACTATATCCATGTAATTCTCAGAAATATAATCTGTACTTGGACAAATTTTTGTTCACACTACTTCACAGACTGCACAAGAAAAGGGCATATATGAGTTCTATTTATTTTCAAGGGTGGTTTTGGACACATTGTATGTCTTGTGCTGTTGCTTTCAAAATAGTCGATGGTGGTGAAATCTATGTAAGTGACCTATTTGCAAACTCTAGGATTTAAGATTTCCTTGTTTTAGTTCGAAGTCACCGACTCGGAGCTTCGATTTTTGAGCTTAAGATTCACTTAATTTTGGCCTTAATTTTAATGTTTTATATTTTTTGTAATTTGTTTTGGAAAATAAAGTTATATTAGAACTGAGTTGAGTATATTGAGAAGATTGTTGTTTATACTACTACTCAATATTTCAAACATATGTTTAAATTAAAGATTCTTTACCAGGTCAACGCTTTAAACCTATTTATTGCTACATACAGATTAAGAAGCGACAGCTGTTCTAAACATTGGTAACTATATGTTTCTCCCGGAGGTTTGGGAAAATTGCTATCGACTTTTAGTTCAGTTATTTTAAGAATATAAATTACATAATGAACGTCGCCCCTTCGAGATTAGTGAAGGGAGGTTCACTTTACCGCTGTATTAAGTGTGACAGAAATTAAGGGAGTTCTTCAAACATGTTAGAGATTTTCCAAATTTGGGGTGGGGTGTTTTCAGTTTGACTAGAATAATTTCAACTGTCGGTAAATAGTAACTTGGTTCTTTTATATGGAATGCAATATTTTTTAGGAATATTTCGCATAAAACGTAAAAATCAGAAGTCGGTTTCATAAACATATTTCACAAATATATTGAACGTCTATGAGGAATAGAGGTAATTAACTTTAAAAAATCTCCACTACAACTCATAACTGCCAAAAAACAGAACTTACAATGTTTATATTATAATGAGCTCTAATTGAGACTAATATTAGACATCATTAGTTTGATAGAATGACAGGATTTCCAGAAAATAATCAAACTTAAAAAATTTCAAACATGACTAACTATTCTGGTTTTTTACTTAAAATAGCCAATTTCATCAAATTTGGTTTGCCAAGTGTGCCATGAACATTTGGTAGCTCTTAAAATTATAAAAATTAAACTAAAAGCAGTCATGTCGATTAACTTCCCTTGCTAAAATGTACAAGAACGTTTATGGAGATACAACAAAGTTATATGCAGAAGATTAATGAACTATATCTTCATTTGGCCTACATGAATAAACGAAAAAATGTGTGACTGGAGATGAAAACAATGAAATGAGATATGATATATGTTTTGGCAATGGAATTGAGTCTAACTTTCTCATCAACAGAAAGAATATTAAGTAAATATAAAATGCATTTGTAAAATATCACGAGAATTCAGAATATGCACCCAACAATCTTCAATATGAAATGGAATTTTGGGAAATTATTTGATTAAATTGTCAACAAGATGAAAACTTCACGAATCAATATTTTCAAGAGAATGCATAGGTATTTAACAAAGTGGACCAATTAAGGCATGTGTTAATAGAAATATATTTTATTTATCATGGCAGTTTAACTTCGTGGCGTTAGAAGAGCTAAACGAATTATCTCAGAAACTGTTCGTCGTATACATATAAAATGGTTATGAAACTTACCTTAAGTTTTTTGAGTTTTATACCTAAAATCCATACCACATTTGCGATTTGTTACAGCTACAAGATGCCCTTGATTTTTATAAAAATATTTATTTAATTTTCTAATTTGGCCCCCAAAATTAAGTTTATGATTTTCGGTTTATTTTACCAATAAATTTTCGCTGAAGTCCTCTATAATCTGAATTTAAATCTCAGTATTTGTGAGTTAGAATGGAAAATAGATCAAATTTTTAATAATAAATTGTTAATATTTTAAACAAATTATTTTAAAAATACAAATAAAATATACTTCTACGTTTTATGGCGATTCCTTTTATTTGATTAACTACGGATGCACTTTAAATAAATAATGTTTATGGTAGAATTTGTGTTTAATTTTTTTCCTTGTAAATTTTGACTTAGGACTTATATTCTCAATTTTGTACAAAGTTCAGTAGTTCGCACATGTATGAGGTCGAATGTTGTATTTTGTTAATAACTTTTTAACAAATTACTAAATATTTAAAAATATATATTTGTATTCATAATGAGCCGTTTCATTTGATATATTACATTTTCATTTAATTTTGTAATTTGGCACCTAAAATTAATGTTAAGTTTTCACTATTTTTCCTGTAAAGTTCAAGTGAGGACCTATACCTACGATTATTTTCAAAATTTTGTTTTATAGTTTTGGAAATAAAAGGGAATGGGTATTTTTGTATCTTTTAAACAATTTGTTTTAAAAATATAAAAAAAAATAGATTTGCATTCTTCATAATGAGACGATTCATTTGATATATTATAGGATGCGTTTGACAAAAGTTAAATTTTTATTTTCCATTTAATTCTATTACTTGTCCCCCAAATTAATATTAGGGATTTTTCTTTATTTTTCATGTTGAGTTAAAGTAAGGCCCTCTATTTTTTTTCAAAATTTTAGGTCCCACAGTGTCAAAAATAAAAGTGACGGGAAGCTCGCACTGATACTAAAATTAATGCAACGTTTTACATATACAAAAATGTCAATTTTATCAGATCAAGTTATTCTGTTTCAAAATGTGTCGTCATTTATTAACTTGATTCCGTTTCAATATGACATAATTTATGTCGAAACTAGTCACAGTTTTGTATTAGTGATATTAAGCGAAGTATTTCAAACTGATTTAATACCAGGAAACTTCTTTTTACAGTGAACACTTACAACCAAAATTTTGGCGCCTGGGCAAATATCCGACTTGCCCGTCCTTAGACCGGGCCTTAGTTGAGCAAGTATCTTCTTGATTTGAAGCAGGTAAAACATTATATAATATTTATGCACCGTGGAGAGACTACTTTCTTAGAAAACCACTAACCAACATAAATAATCCTATAAGAAGCAGAATAGATTTGCCTAAATCAAGTTTATGATGAGGTGAGGTTGGAGAATTTGAAATTCATGGACACATTCATAAAATTCTATCGTTATGATTTGCTATTAACTACCATGCAATGTTTAAGATTTGGTATTTTATTTCACTCTTTTAAAAATATGAACAACATATACACACACATATATATATGTATATGCGCCGTTTTGTCGGTTGTTTTACCTAGATGTGTAGCATCTTTTTAGAGTCTCTCGTAAAGATGTCTAATTTCTATTAACAATTGAAATATGAGTTTTTTACAATACCTACACTACTTCTAATATCTAGTTTTAGCTTACAATGTTGAAGAAGCATCTACTTTGTTAACTAGTGACACATGTTCAAGACAGTTAGTACTTACTTAATTTTGGTTTTGAGTTTCCTATTTTGATTAAAATATCGCAATCATTAATATAATAATTATAGTTTTTTAACAATAATTTTGAGGATTTTTCATGTTTAATTTAACAGAAATATGCTAGAGGTTAATAGCGGTTCTCCAGGCAGGACTAAGGATAGATAAAATCAATTAATGTAATTTCGGTTTGTCGAATAAACGGTTTTGATGTTTTGTATTTTGATCGAGGTTAAAGTCTTCGCCACACAGAATGCGTTATAACGCGATGCTCAGGGAACGCGCGTTTCTCCTCGCCGTTCAGCGATATGGCTATGACACACACACATCATTATCTGGGAAAAGGATTCAGTACTGCGTGTGTTGTTTCTATTGCAAGTACATATCTGAATAGAAAGCAATGAGTAGTTTCGGATGAGGAGGAAGCTGTGCTTCTTCTAGCTTTGAGTTGTGAAAGGAAAAGACGGTGTTGGGTACACCCTATTAATATTCCTCTCCACCAAAATCACTACTTGGCCACAACTACTCCATGCCACATTTTATCATTGGGGAAGGCTTCGCACTTCAAACGTACATTAATGAGGCCGTATCCTAAACCTAGAATGATCGATCCCGAAAAAAAATATGATGTTTCAATGCCCAACTCATTCAAGCCCGCCGTGTCGTGCAAAATGCTTTCGGTATATTGTCCATGAAATGGCGACGTTTTTGAGACCAATAGAATCAGGTGCGTTAAATACAGATAGCATAGTTAAAGCTGCGACCTGTTTACATAACTACATTATAACCAAGAATAATGATTTTGCCGAAGATGATGCCACATAGCCTATGCAAGCACTCGTATCAACAAATGCCACCAATCGAAGATCAACAAATGCTGCGATTGAAGTCCGCGAAGCTTGCCTCATTATTTTAGCAGTAGGTCATAATTGTATGAGTTAAAACGCATTATATAAAATCAGCATATCCTGTAATTTTTTTGCTTCCTAGGGTAAAATCGAAAATTCGCCTAATCAAATTCATAGAAAAAGACTGGCTAAACATAAGCATGCAATCGTAAATCAATTTCTTGTTAATAACGTTATGATACGTAATAATACTAATAAAATTTTTACTAATTTGAAATACCCAGCTTTTCAGCAATCACATTCCATGCCGATTTTTTTACGATATTTTTATATAAATTCTGGGAAGTATCATACAAATACACAAACTTTCTCAAGTGCTCGATTAATTTTTCTGTTTCTTCACACATCTTGTTTGAAAAAGAGGCAATTAACCCGCGTTATTTTGTATTTTGTGACAACCCGAATGCTTAACGTCGCGTTAGGTAAGGTAACGCTACGTCATAACGTCGTGAATGTGGCAGGGATGATCCAAACTTGAGTAACACAGACGTAAAATCATAACGCGACGGTAGAAAAACGCCTGTCGCGTTATAACGCTTTCTGTGTGGCGAAGGCTTATGTTAAATAATGTCAAATTATTCTCAAAAAAGGGCATGATTAGAATTTAGTGAAAAGTCCTTGTTGGATCTGGTAATCTTGTCTTAATGATTGGTCGTCATAACTTGGATCCACGACTGAAATTAATTAATCAATATCTTTCTGTTGTTATGTACTGTTATGACTTGATGATATTCTAAGGGAGAGTCTATTAATGAGATCAGAGTTATTGCCTCATTTTCGCCATTATTCCATCTATTGGTCATAGAACCTGCTTACATTTTATACATGGACAAGGAAAAACTGTTATCGAAGGTAGTTGGTTTTACAACAGTACAATTTGAAACTTGGCCGAGTTCGTCCTTCTGGCCTTGGACTTAAGCATTTACTATTTGAATTTTAGATTCCAAATTGTCATTTTGGAAACGCAACCAAATATAAATATTGCAATACAGTTCGCACTCTGTCATAAAATGTATATATTAAACTTGGTTTGTAGGAAAAACTCCAATAGGAAGTAGACCTGAGGAACTCAAAATGGGTCTACAATGGTTCCTCATTTGATTTCGACCTTTCCTTGTTCTACTCTACAATTCTAGCTAGGTTTGACAGTGTTCGGCAATATCTTGCTTGACGTAGGGAAGCCGAATTTTTGCCTCCGCTAGAATCTTCAAGGCAAACCCGTTTCTTGGAATGAGTTTGCGTATGTTATGCGATTCGACATGTTCGGGGTTCTGAAGCGTTTCTAACCAAACTATCCCATTCTGTTGGTTAGGTGTCACAAATCCCTTTCTTAGAGGTGCAGGCTGCTGACTCGGCGCTGTTTGTAGTCGAAGGTCTCGTTCTGGTTCTGATGGTTACATTGTTGGTGTGAATGGTGTTGTAATTGTTGTGGTTATTGGACCGTAGCCCTTTGGAAGACAGGCGTCCTGTAGCTCATGACAACAACCTCCACATGTTGTTATATCGACATGCCTTGGCAATCTCCAGACAGCGCCTCTTTTTGGCAGAGTCAACTCCTTACGTCATATTTTATGGGGTTTTTCACTATTTAACCTTAGTGATTCAGGTAACTCGGACCCGTGGGGTGTTACTTATCAATTGAATTCAGATGAATTTATTAAAAACCAGATACGGAGAATTTTCGCTTTTCTAAGTACGTCAAGGCATAAGAAGGAATTGAATACCGGATAAGGAAAACAGGTAGGAACTGATCGTAATTAAATTGAAATGTTTGGAAAGGATAGGATAAAAAGGGTACACTGGAGAGCATTATGAATGAACAAGTAAAGCAAGCTGCATACAAGAAATGAAATTATAACATTTCTCACTAACAGAACCGAAATTTAAAAAACAAATTAAGTCATATTACAAAAAAATTGACAAAAAAAACGTAAATGGATTTGATTATAATCTGATGGAAACAAAATACAATTAAACTTGAAAAATCCTTAAAATGTGATAACTTATTTTTCATGTACCTGACACCGTTGTTCATCCAGTCCCAGTATTTCTTCTTAGCATCATGGGAACGCACTGAATCTGAGTTGCGGCATGACCACCTGAGTACAGTTGATCTTATCTTATGAGTAATATAGCCAAACTCGTGGTCTTCAAGAGTTACTCTATTATAGGTGTATCGAAAAATGGTGTTGTGGTATTTCTAAAACAGTTAAGTTTTTAATTAAACAGTGACGGTACTACAATTTCAAGGGATAGATTTAGTATATTGCTAAACAATTTGCATTCGAATGAAAGCTCGAAACACTATGAAGACTGATGCAAATTATGATATTCACCTTTTGTGAAATAAATCGATGATAGAGTTCAAGACTCGGAGCATTATACGTTAATATAAATCCAATAAGGCATAAAAACTAGGATACAAAGCTTTGGTTCGATCAGATTATACTGGATTCGTGTGTTATTTTCAGAATTACACTGGCAAAACGAACAAAAAAAAGAAAAAAAATGTCTGTGACATTTCAACAGCCAAGTTGAGTAACCCACGTATGGTGAACCCACTATGAAGATGATAGCTTCGCTGTTGAAACAGCGGTGAGTGTGAAATAAAGCTTTATTATCGGGGTACTAACTTTTCTGCTCATATATTTGGAGACTGTCATACTGTAAATTCTAAAAAACTAGTCAAACTACTTGTGCCAGTTCATTTCATTGAAAACTAAATATTCAGTAACTTGCCACATCTCAAAATAACTTTCTAATATTGGGAAATTTTCCACATATGAAATTGATTATCGATAAATTGGACAGTGAAGGGTGAAACTTTCTCAAACAATCAGAATTTCACGTCTATAATTTTCTTTGAACTTTAAACAAAAATATAATGAAAGTACTTACATCAAAAAATCGGAAGGCAGGAGTACTTGACAACATGTCATTTAAATACTGTAATTTGTTGAGCGCAATTGATGTGGGAATTAGCATGATGTCTCGGTCGTTGACTGCCATCTTCCCTATCATTTTAAGCGGGATATCATAGGTTAGTAAACCTGCTCTTGCTAAATCCATAGCATCACTTATAAGTTGAGCTCTAATAGACGAGTTGAAGTCCATGATCCTATCAGTAAGTTTTCTCCAGTTGTTTTCATCATAATTAACGATGTAGTAACCTAAGAAAAGTAATGATTTCGAACAATAAAGATATTGTATATAATTACCTGTATAATCAATATTTAGCAGGTACCATTCTCCTAGTTCCACATCTGCTTCGATCTCATATTCACCTCTCAACCAAAATTTAGGTGTGGTGTCATTGTTTGGGGAGCGGTCGCTGGTAAATGAAACAGGAACCCACCATAACGAATTTTCTACATTTCCATTAAAGTAAAATCTTTTCTGAAATCAATTGATAAAGTGAGTTTTACCGTAACAAGTATTTATCTCCCTTGTATGTAATAATCATATATTACGAGAATCAGCCCAAATTAGAATACAAAGTTTGTGTTTCTCAAAATATGATATGGAATTATATAATGCGAAAATTAGTGAAGAATTAGTTGGAACTGGAAGCAGTTTAGTTTCGTTTGAAGAACATCTCAAAAAAGTACTCTAAGGGCCGGTATTATTCACCTTCAAGTAAAGTAGCTAATAGCGTTGCCTGACAGAATAATCTTTACTTGGCAGAATAATTGTATATTGACTCCCTTGTAAGATTAATTAATCTTACTGTTAGTGGCACTTACTACCAAGGTAATTTACTTGACAGATTCACTGACAAATAGATAAATATTTACATGAAACGTATGTCAGTAATTACATAGAACTATATAGGACTTTTTGTTATAACTTTTGAATAAAATATTATAGACGATGTCCTTATCGAAGAATATGGTTGGATATAGAACATGTGCGGCATCAATATAATACACACAATAGGTTTCAATATTGTGAGCATTTTGAATCAATTTGTGGTCTATAACTATTGTCTTAATTCTCTGTAAAATTAAGATCCTTTCCTTGTTAAACATATCCCAAAAAATACAATTATTAATTGTGTAGCCTCTATGTAAATAGAGAAAAAAAAATGGGTCGATAAAAGTTAATCCTGCCAGTAAATTTAACTAACCAATTGTTACTTGACACTTTACTGGCCCATGGTTTTCTTAACTGAATCGACTCATACCGGTCGGCTCACTGAATCAGCACATTCGGTGTTTTCGTCAACAATTTAACTATGAGATTTCGAAATTTTTAAAAAAAGTTCAATATTTCACCCGATTAGCTAGATATAATTATTTTAGCTTGTATTATATTACACAATTTACTGAAGAATTACTCTTGTGCTTGGCAACCAGGTGAGCTTGAATTAGCGAAGGTACCAGTAAGTCTTCATAACCTGGTTTATAAGGGTGGTAATTTTCAACATGAGGCTTTTCACATCCGGGAACAATTTAAATAGTATTTTGTGTCGAACCAAGGAAGTGTGGGCTGACAGAGAGAAAAAGTGCAATGCAATGTAGGGATATATTTAGATGAAGTTTGTCTTCTACAATCTATTTTAAAAAGTTGGTAGTAAACTGAAATACTTATCAAAATTTATTCTTTACTTATTATTGTACCCTATATTTATTAATTAATTATTAGGACACAAGTCTAAACTTGGACATAATTTTTAACTCCAATTACAATTCTGAAATGCTCGTACTGTATTTCACTTTGCAAACGCTATTTCAGTAAAATTAATATATTTTTATTTTTCCCGTATTCTATTACGTATGGTATAAATGTAATTCCTTTTAAGCTTTTTCAGACATATTGCATATTAATCATTTTCCTCATTTTTTTTCAACCCCAATTCAAGTATTCCCCTTAGAAATATTTTCAAGATATTACCTATGTTGAGGATAGTACAAAACAACATATCCCGTACATTTTTAATTTGAATTTTATTACAAATCGTGTAAAGGTGCAGTTACATGGCGCGAAGCTCGGCTCGTGACCCTTTCTAGAAATGCAAAAAAAATCCGGGATATATCCTTTATATATTCTCCGGTACCGACAAAAATTTCATTTGAAGAGCAATACCGCTTACCGATTTATAGGACAAAAAATTCATAATTCATGCGGATAGCAAGGGTGAGTTTATTTTCATTGCATTTCGACAGGTAGATTGGCTCGGCGCATGGAAACCAACAAATATCGGTCCACATGAAAGGCTCGTTGGCCTGCTTTGTCCCGTGATGGTAGCAATAAAAAATGGTCAAATGGTAGCAAATAAATCGTTGGGCACCTGCTAAAACAAAATTATGATATTTAAATATGAATTTATTGCATCAATAAACCATACCTTATCTTATTTTAATTCACAAATAAAACTAAGAAGATAGAACTTCGGCTTACTTACAATATATACGACAAGACTAAATTAGAAAAACGGCATTGGGCACGTGTTAAAACAAAATTATGATATTTAAATATCAATTTAACAATTTATTACAGAAATAAACCATACCGGGATCTGTTTTTGATTCACGATATTAAATTGAAGTAATACTTCTACAGTTATTTAAAAAGACCCCAATAATATACTTTAAGTTATACACTTAAAATAAAGGTATTTATGCAAAGATTGTATCCCGAATGGAGACTAATCACATAAGGGTCAGCAACATCAAATTATTTACTTAGAATATTTTAATGACATGGTAATTATACTGAACTAATCCTCATAAAATGATTTTAATACCCATAATAAATAAATTTTACAAATCTATACCAACCCAGAACAAAAAAGGGTTGCTCTCTACGTTTATCATTTATCTGTTCAAAGTTATTGTCAATATCTAGTGCGCGTTAGTGGATAGTGAAAGATGGAGTGGTCCAATGATTTAATTTTTGCATTCTTAAGATTTTACGAAAACGAACCTATGCTGTGGAACCCCAAAAATGTTAATTACAAAAACCGAAATGAGCAGCAAGACGCATGGGGTAGGATAGAAGCTGGTTTAATGCAGAGTACTGGGAGGAAAACTTCCGCAAATGAATTAAAAAAGAAAAGGTATTCATTAATGGCTACCTACAGAAAATTAAGAAATAGAGTAAAACAATCAATGACGACAGGCAGTGGGGCAAGCGACGTTTATAAACCCGATTGGGAATCTTATGACACCATGTCAATATGTTTAGATGATGTATATAAACCAAGAACTACCATGGATTCTGATTTAAGTATACATATTTTGCATTAATACATCTACTGATAACCTGACAACTGATGTTAAAATAAATGGTGGAGTTTGACTAATTAATACATTTGTAATTTAGTTTTACTGAAACTCAATCAATTTAAATATTTTCAATTTTAATATAATAAGATACATTGACAGCTAATTACATATATGTTTTTATTTCGTAAACGGTTCAATGATTTTGCAAGCTTCAAATTTATACTGTGTACGTTTCTAATTTATAAAAATTGTTCATTTAGTAAAGCACATAAAGGGTTACTTAGTTTATGTATTTCTGTTGAGTACACCTTTAGCTCAGGTCATTTACGGAGAAAACGACCTTTAGGTGACAAAATTAATAGTAGAACAAAACCAACATCAAACTGGGTATGAGACGATCTATCGCTTGAGTTAATAAGAATATTTTAGCTATAAAATTAAAAAATATATAAACGGCTTTTTTTGGAATTTTGGGTAAATGTTCCATTATCAAAAAACCAGTTAACAAAATTGAGCGTACAGTAGCTCATTTTGTAGGTTTTTCATTTCTCTTCAACATTGCCCATAGTAGCAAACACGGTTTTATGGTTGGATTTTGTGTAAAAGGTAAAAAACTAAATTGTTACCGATTTTTCGCGGTTTATTTGTTAAAAAAACGCATCGATAAAAAAATTTCAATTTTTTGTCAATTAAACAAGTTTTATCATTAGAACAGGTTGATGTCGGTTTTGGTTTACTATTAGTTTTGTCACATATTTTCGTAAATTACTACTTATCTTAATGAGGGCATCATGCTCCACTACAATAAAACAAAAATGTAATTTTTTATAAACTTTTGTTAAACAAAATATTTTATGGCTTTGTTTCATTTGGTTCTTTATTCACTAATATTTATTTTATGGGTTAGAAACACTATATCAAAATGTTAATCTTGTATATTAAAAAATTATAATAATTCTTGACAGTAATGTTTTCCCTTGAGTCACTAAGTCAGCTGGCATGTCACTAGTATCTACAATGTTATCATTAATAACCTTCTGAATGAAATTATATCGCAAATATGTTCTGAACATCTAAAAGTTTGGTGAAAATTTAATTCACTTTCTTAAATATACAGCTTCTGATAAAGCCATGTAATCTGATTCAAAACTATTAAAGGGTACAGTTTTTTTGTTTTTTACTTTGCCGAGAAACAGCAGAATCACATTTTAAAAAACATCTATCTAATTTCGATTTTGCTTGATACAATTATTTAATATGAGGTGTCAAACCCTAAGAATTGTATTTTAGAAACCTACTCTATTTCATGATTTTATAGGTTCACTTTACTTTACTAATAGCCATACTAGAACGCGTCTAATTTTAAAAAGATCTCTATAACTTAAATAATAATGATAGATTAATTTAAATTTATTTTAATGATAATTCTAAAAATGTTTTTACAAACTTGCGATATAAATAATAACAACTTAACACTACAAATGCGGCAGCGGCAACAATCCTTTTGTCGCAAGGCAGATTTGCGACAACGAGACGACCTAGATGTTTGGATACCCAAATATCGAATTTGAAAGAATGAAATGAAAACTTCAAAGGTGCCTACTAGTCGGTAATTACAAAGGTGGGTTGTAAAAAAAAGGGTCACGAGCCGAGCTTCGCGCCATGTGACTCCAGCATTAGATAACGAAATACCCAAAGAGCTGAAAACTACTGAAAACCTGAAAACCGTCGGACCGTTCGGGAATTTTAGCCTCTTTTATGATTCGCTGCCGATGCCGAGTCGATCCGACTGGTCCGAGTCGATTCAGTGCGCGTGGTCCTTTACACTGAATGGATTAGACTCGCAAAATACCCATATAGACCTGAGCATAACGGCGCATTCGTTTGCAAAATTGTTTTAATTCATACATTTTTTTAATGTCCGTGAGGTCTTCTTGATTATAAAAGTGTAAGATGACACTTGATATCTTTTGACGGTATTGTTTAAACAACGAAAAACTATAAGCCTAGAAAAATTGCATTTTTGCAATTAATTAATTTTTTTTATATTCTTTACAATATTTTGAATGAAAAAAGTCCACACCCATCATGGTATCTCCAACCTATTATTTGTTATGAATTTTTAAAATTGGAAACTGCTGAAATTCCTAATTTTCTCGAATTAAATAATATACCTTAAAAATTTAAATGCTATAATTTTTAATTTGTTATCAAAAATTTCAACAATATTAAATCAAATAGCCTAAATAGATTTTAAAAAATTTGTTTAATTCTATGTTTTTTTACATTACAACAATATGCTTCCTACGCGCATCCACTTTTGAGAGAGCGGTAATACGTTAAAAAAATAACATTACTGTTTCTCATATAATTTAATGGAAAAATTTTATATTAATGAATGAGAAACAGTAATGTTAACGTATTAATGCTGAAAAACCGTGAAAAAATTTTACAAGTGCGTCGTCTGCCTTTCTCTTACTCATCTTATACATCGAGATGAGAGTGAGATACTCCTCTCTCAAAAGTGCATTTTTTTGTTTAATATAGTTTAAAATTTTTGATAAAAAATTAAAAATTATAGCATTTCTATTTTTAAGGTATATTATTTAATTCGAGAAAATTAGGAATTTCGGCGACTTCCAATTAAAATAAAATCATAACAATTAATGGCTTGGAGATACGATGATGGGTGTGAGGACTTTTTTCATTCGAAATGTTGTAAAGAATATAAAAAAATAATTGCTTGTAAAAAATACATTTTTCTAAGCTATATAGTTTTTCGTTGTTTAAACAATACCGTCAAAAGATATCAAGTGTCATCTTACACTTTTATAATTAAGAAGACCTCCCGGGCATTAAAAAAATATATCTGAATTAAAACAATTCTGCAAATGAATGCGCTACTATTCCCTGCACTAATACAAAACGATGTCATTCTCAAATGAATAGATTTTATCATCCAGAAATCATCTGGTGTACAAGTATATATCGATAAATTATTGTCGTTATTACTAATAACATTTTTGAATTTTTTTTTCTCAGAATTACGTGGATGTTTGTATTTTCGTAATATATTTTTAAACAGATACACACATGTTTTCAACTTTTGAGATGTGTTTTGGATCTAGTTAAGTGGTCATTAGAAATTAGGAGATAAACAAAAGGAAAAATGTACAAAAAGAAAAATTCAAAATCAAAAGCAATATTAAAATTTGACTGATAATTACAAATTAGACCTTTATTTGTTTTTTATAGAGAGGATTGGTTGAGCAAATCATATTTACTTTTTCCGTGACTGTTTTGGTTCTAAGTTCTAACAAGATTACGGTTGTTTTCTGAAAGATAGTTGTGGCATCCCTGGTTTTTATTTTTTGAGTTCTTTGGGAATAACACCACATAAACCTGAAGTCTGTATATTTCAAATAGTTCAAACGTTTCAAAGTCTAAATCAGACCCGTTTTAAATGATAATTAACTTAACACAAATGAACAAGAAAACTAAAAATTAAAAGGATTTATAATGACAAATTTAGTAAATCAAAATTTGACAAATGTTTGACAATCAAACTCATATAACTAAGGAAATTTAATGCAAAGTTAATATATTCCGGGTAGCACTAAAAATTCTAAGGATCATGTGAAATAAAAAAGCGTCTTTGAAATTGGAAGAATTTGAAACAGTTATCTTCAGAATTTCGTCTGGCGCTCCTAAGTACGACGATATAATTGCATTAGCCAAAAATGAGACCAAAAAAATTCTGATCTTCCAGAGATCTCTTAGTCATAAGGGAAAACCTAGGAAAAACCTTATGAACTATCCCGAAATAGGGTTTTTCAAAAGGACATTACCGCTATTAATTTCATTCTTGAATTATTAAACGACCTCAGTAAGCAAGAACAAAATAACACACCACCTTTCTTAAATATCTTAATAACAAAAATAAAATCGTCAATCGATTAACATGCAATAACGAAATTTAGAATGATTATAATCACATTGTTTTGCTATGTAAAATATTAGTTTTGACGTATTGCAAATCTGTAATTCCTCAGAAAATTAACCCAAAATATTCATAAAATAATTTATATTTAAAAAAGAACCGACTTCAGCTGACTTAAAATAAAAACCGTTTAGAAACCGTTGGCAATCAATTACTATTTTCAGTACTATCTTCTTTTTTTTATCTTATTTAAAGTAGAATTTTATTAAATAGTTTAGCGTATTCTTATCTCTCTCTCCTTTTCTGCCTCTCCCTTTCTCCCTCTATAATTTGTATTCTTTTTCTATATTTTCCAAATATTTCCAAACTTTTTTTATGTGTTAAATTATTTGGACCACTTTCTATAAGTGCAATTGTATATGCTTCTGTGTATTGGTCACTATGTATATAAATTATACAACTATAATTCAACTCCACACAATATTGCAACGGTCATGAAATCCTTAAAACCAGCCTGAATAAGTACCAGTATAAATCCTCTCCCACTATTGACTGTATCTATTTTTCTATTATTTAAATTATTCCTGTATACTTATGATTTTACTTCGCCCCATTAGTTTAGTATTCCATTTAGGCAACTGCGCATGGTCTACCCTATATAAAAAAATTCACATTTTTTTACCACATTTTATGACTATAATTTTACTTTACCATTTATTTCAACCACCTGGTATATGCAACTACTTCTAATAATTTTTGAACCCATGCCTATAATTATATTATACCCCGTTCTATAATTCAAATATCCTAACTGCTTATGCTTATAAAACAAATTTTTGATACACCCTGACTAACAATAATTTTACTCAACCCTCACTTCAACCAACTTTTATAAGCTATAACATTTGTTCCACACTATATAAGTTTTCTTTACCGCTATGTATAACTGTAGTTCTACTCCACCTTAAATTTCAACAATCCTGTATATGCAACTGATTATAACATTTTTTGAAGCCTTCTATATAACTGTAATTATGTCTAAGTGCTTCTTGGGAAATAACACCACAGTTTAAAGAATATTGCTGTATATTCCAAACGTTTCGGGGTCTAGATCAGACCCCGTTGTCAATGGTTAAGAAACTACGGATTAAAAAAGCACAATTCTAAGATGTAAATTAAAATATTTGACAATGTGTATTATTTGATTTTTGACGTAACTAAGAGAATTTTATTTGTAATATACAGGGTAGCACAGAAATTTCTAAATATCATATAATCATAAAGTTCCTTTCAAATTGAAATTTGAATTGATTTTAGTGTATTTCTTGTCTTAAATGATGCTTTGATATTATATCTGTTTCCCACTCTTTTTAGTCTTTCTGATAGACCCTGTATGTATGGTATAGTTATTGTATTAATGTGATTATCTTGGGAGTCAGTGTTGCTTGGTGAAGTGTGATGTTTGTTGTTAGGGATTGTTTGGTATTCCATTTTGTTTAACTCGTTATTAATAAATTTATTTGGGTAATGATTGGCAGAAAGTACTTTTTTTATAAACGTTTTTTCTTCATTGAATTTATTGATATTAGAACAGTTGGTTTTTGCTCTGTCATCTGTCATATAGAGATTTAATGATACCTCTTTTTACTGAACTTGGATGATTAGAGTTAAAGTTGAGATACCTGTTAGTATGATTTGGTTTTCTGTAAACTTCTGTTTCAAATGTCGATTGTGTTTTGGTTATCAAAATGTCTAAGAATTGTAACTTGTTATTCTGTTGGTTCTGTGTTGTTTATGTCGTTAAGTAATGCATGTAAATCCTCAAGATTATGTTCCCAAATAACGAATATGCCATCAGCATAAAGCCACCAAACCAAAGGTTTAATCTGTTTTGAGAAAATTGTTTGTTCTTCAAATTTTTCCATAAAAATGTTGCTTAAACCGGGAGACAAACAGGAACCCATTGCCATGCCAAAATCTTGTTGGTAGAAGTCATCATTAAGTTGAAAATATGTTGTCTTTGTACAAAATGTTAGTAGTTCCATTATAGTATTAATGAACAATTGAGTACATTTTTTTAGTAAAGAATCTTGTTCTAATCGTTCTTTTACTATGGGAAGTGTTTTGGTGACGGGAACATTATTGTATAGAATCACAATGTCAAAACTTGCTAGTATGAAAGTATTTTTGTATTGTATATGTGATAATTTTTCTAAGAAATGTGCGCTGTTTTTAAGATGAGAATTAGACTTACCAGTAAGTGGTGAAATAATTGTTAAAAGGAATTTTGAGAGCTCACTACATGGAGAATTTATGGAGCTGACAATTGGTCTTAATGGAATGTTGGGTATATGAATTTTAGGTAACCCGTATAAATGGGGCGGTTTAGAATAGTGTGGAGTAAGATGTTTACGTTGTTGTTCTGTAAATTCATGTTTGTGATTGTAAAGTAAGCGGTATATTTTGTTTTCTATAGAAGTTGTTGGATCTTTGTTTAATTATTTTATATTATCCTGGGTTTATTATGTTTTGAATTTTGGATTCGTAGTCAATTTTATTTAAAATAACCGTAGCATTGCCTTTATCTGCAGGTAAAATCTTACTAGTGCTTCACTATTGTTTAATTTTAATTTAATTTAACTGCAAATAAATTAAACAATAGTGAAGCTCAAGATTATCGAATAAGAGCAAAAACTGAACTAGAAAAACCTATGCATACAAAAAATAACCTTTCGAAAAATGAATTACATTCAATTAAAGTTTAAAAAAATGGCACTATTAAGACAACAACAAAATGGAATACCAAACAATCCCCAACAATCAACTTCAAACTTCACCAAGCAACACTGACTCCCAAGATAATCACATTAATACAATAACTATACCATACATACAGGGTCTATCAGAAAGACTAAAAAGAGTGGGAAACAGATATAATATCAAAGCATCATTTAAGACAAGAAATACACTAAAATCAATTATATCAAAAACCAAACCAAATAACACAACTCAAAATACAAAAAATTGCATTTATAAAATCTCGTGTGAATGTAATAAATTCAATATTGGAGAAACCTCTAGACCTCTGAATGTTCGAATAAACGAACACAAAAATTACATAAAAAAACGACAATTTGAAAAATCCAAAATTTGTGAACATACTTGGGACCTTGGTCATAAAATACAGTTTCAAAATTCAGTTATATTACACAAAGAAGAACACAACATCAAAAGAAAACTAAAAGAGTCTGCTTTAATTTTGTTAAATGAAAACGATTGTATCGCTACTATCTCCGTAGAATTCAGTCGTTCCTGGTTGCCGATGATTAAGGAAGAAATTTCTAATGGTCATGTCCTTGTGAACAACCCAATATCGGGATATTTCATACGGTTTTTCATATGTTTTCCCTTATGATTTTAATGGGATCACTGAATCAACAAAGTTCTTCGCATTTTTGGCGAATGTACTATCTTATAATAAAGTCGCACCTAGAAGCGCCACATAAAATTCTGAAGATCTCCCTTTCAAATTCTTCCAATTTGAAAGGAACTTTATAATTATATGATCTTTAGAAATGTCTGTGCTACCCTGTATATTACAAATAAAATTCTCTTAGTTACGTCAAAAATCAAATAATACACATTGTCAAATATTTTAATTTACATCTTAGAATTGTGCCTTTTTAATCCGTAGTTTCTTAACCATTGACAACGGGGTCTGACCTAGACCCCGAAACGTTTGAAATATACAGCAATTTTCTTAAACTGTGGTGTTATTTCCCAAGAAGCAATTAGACATTGAAAAATATGCCACAAGTATCATTCAGAAAACAACTGTAATTATATTCAGTCCTACAACGCAAATATCGACTCTGTATAACTATAGTTTTGCTCCACTCGTATTTCAACCAACTTGTATATGCAACTACTTATGTGCCACCCAATACAATATTTTTTGACCCACCCTGTATAACTAATTCAATTCTACCTTATATTTCAACCATCCGATGTATCCAACTGCTTATGTATCACCTAATTTCACATACATGCATGCAAACACCTACAACCGTATGATATATGGAAGAGATCGCCGGCATAACAAATTTTTGTTTCGATAAACTAATGGAATATTTTCTGTCATTTCACGCGACTATAAGCCCCGTAGCTTAACTTCGTCTCTAAAAGAAACTGACTTCAAATGAATTAGAATGAAAACCATTACAAACACCTTGTACGATATACTTTCATGGCATATCTTGACATTTAAACTAGATATTTATGATAAAAATTTGAGATTTACCATGATATTTACAGTTTTTTTGCAAATATTTTTCCGATTTGTAGAACACAATTTATAATATTCAAATTACTTGAGCCGTTTTAGAGAAATCAGTGAAGATTCATTGAAATTCACTGAAATACAGTCCCTTATTTACTTTCTTTTCTGATTTTCGTGAAAACCAGAAATCTCATATTATAGACAATTATATGGTACCATTCTGTAATGTTCCTTAATATAATGCTGTTTAATTCATTAAAATTGCCCAAGCGGTTTTAGAATACAAAAAAAGTTGCCGACGAATTGATAACCTTCTCCTTTTTGGGAGTCCGTTAAAAATAATATATTTTTAGGATTACAACAGCTCGAACTTTATTGTTGATATAGTCCAATATTTATAATCGGCATTATGACGTATCTTTCTTATGTTAAACAACATGGATGTTAATGGAAATGGCCGTAACATGCATGTTATTTGAAATAAGAGAGATACATCACAAGGAGGAATATACAGTATGTAGAACAGTATTTATTTAGAAACCGTTATAAAGTTATAATTTATAATGCTGCTTAAATATGGAAATGTATTACAATTTATGTAAGTTTTCACGATATTTTAGTTTTCATTTATTGTTAAGCTTATATTAACAATATTTCAGGCAAACATTTATGAATATCCAATACATTGTTTCGTTTAACAAGCAACAATATGTGTTTAAACATATGATACAAAATTTAAAATTAATTTAATTTATGAGTATTAGCATATATAAAACAGTAAGAATTACTAACATAAACGAAAAAATCTTGCCGGAATTTTAGCTTTTTAGTTTTGTTTTACCTAGTCGTTCACTAGCTTTTATGACTAATATGACTAATGTAAAATAGTTTACATCAATTATGTGTTATAATCTCAAATATTTATAAATTTTCAAAAAAGCGTAATAATTTTAGTGACGTTTTTGCAACAATTATTCGGGAAATATAAATGAAAACTTTAAATAAAATGTTAACTTACAATAATTTTTTCTGAGATCGATGACTTTTTTTAACGTGATATTGCCCCTTCAAGTACATATTGTTGTAAAATTTATTGTACGCCGCTAAAGAGAAAAATTAAGAATCCTGCTAAATTAATCGTTTCGATAAAAAACAACTCTGTTTACGTTGTTGAAATAAAAAAAAGGTATCAACACAAGGTGGACTGGAAATTTTGACTAGGTTCCTGAAGAACGCTCCGACAACAAAGAAATAACAATCGAAATTCGGGTGATTCACGGTAATTATAAAAGAGGACGATCTTACAAGTTGGGGGTCAGTTGGTTGGTTGAGCTTATATTCGGGCGATTGAACTGACAGAAGAAGTCATTTGTAGTATGAGTCATTATTTTGTAAAGAGTGAATTATTTGTTTATTTTAATTAAAAAGAAAGACATTTAGAGTGTGCACATTTGTGAATTGAACCAAGGAATCTATTGCAATATTTTTGAAAAAATTTAAATCTTTTTGGAATTGTAGCATCATAGCAACTTATAATTTATTTATCCTTAACAAATCATTTTCAGTTTTTTGAATACTAATAAGTGATTTGATCAAAAAAAAAATCTATTTAATTATATCTTCTGTTGTTAGTTTCTAGTGTAATTGTTTTTGTGTGGGTTTGAAATTTATTTAGAGTATTTTATACTCATATTTTTCTAGCATGAAGCTATTATTATACCAAATTTAGATCAAAACACTAGATTTCTTTAGTCACTGAAAAAGTCATTTTCCACAGTTTTATCTTCAGGCACCCTAAGCAATCTGAACTACTAGTTCTTAAAATTTTTACCTGAAATATTTTCAGCTTATTCCTCTGAAAATCTGGCAGAGCATTAATAACTGGAAATCCTGGTTTATCGGTCCACGTATCCATAATTGTCTTTACAGATTCATTTTTAAGTAGCACATTTGCTGCGTGTGCTTCTTTAGTAAGCACCGTAAATAAGTCATCTTTATCAGCATTCCCATTTTGATATTGCTTTAAGTAGTTGATGAGTCCATTTTGGAAAACTTGGTCGCCGAGAAAGTGATGCATCATTCTAATGATACATGCACCTACAAGATTATTAAATTAAAATGATCAATAAGTATTAGATGATTAGATGATGCTATGCAAGTTTTGACATACGAGGTGCTCCCTAGGCCAATTTAAGGTTTAATATTTATAAAGTGCTTTCGAAAAGTAATGAATACATTTATTATTTCTGAAAATGAGATTTATTCGAAAAAATCCTCTATCATGTCGATTTTTTTTACACTTTTTGATATTAGATCCTTATTTGTGACGTTATCGTTATTCGAGATATGACGTCATCCACAATTTTTTTAAATGGTTGCTTCCATTTTCGACCATGCTAATTGAAAGAGCGTACACATCGTCAAAAATTATGGTTTTCTGACAGTAACCTTAGCGGCCGACAAAGTTTTTTATTACTGTCAAATAAAAATAAAGAAATCGTATTTTTTAGTTTTTTATATTTCATATCGAGGTCATATCTTTTGTTTGGCTAAGCAATATATTTGAACTGATTATTTAGTAGTGACATTAAAAAAATGATGCAATTAACGAGAACGAATTGAAATGATGGGATTTTGAGACAGGATTCACTCCCAACAAAAAGTAGTTGAATTGTTGAATGAAACTCATCCTGGTCGGCCAGTAGCCAAAGCATGGTAAGCAATACTGAGTTTAAATACCGTAACGTTGGACATGTTCGTGATTTACCTAAATCTGGTCGCCACTCATAATAAGAAGGAGATCAGCTTAACGTCTTGTTGGCAATACAAGACCATCATTACTCAAAATTTAAAAAAGTGGCTCCTAATTTTAGTATGACAGCGTCTATAGTCCAGAAAATTGTCAAGAGAGCAAAGTATCATCGTTATAAGATATGCCTTGTTCATGAGCTGCCTTTATCGGCGAATTCGATTCTGCGAGCAAATGCAAGAGGTATGCACGAATGCAATTTCGTCAAAAATGTAATTTTTTTGACGAGGCTACCTTTTTTTTTGAACGGCCATGTCAACACGCCAAACTACCATTATTGGGTTACCGACAATCTCCGATAGATGATGGAGTATCGCACTCAACATCCTTAAAAAGTGCGTGTGTGGTACGGCATAGTCCAAGGATAAATTCTGTGTTCCTTTTTCGCGACGTGATTGTAACTGGTGCAAGATATTTTGAGTTTCTGCGAGGCGCCCTTATTCCTGAACTAATAAAATTATATCCAAATGAGGAACGTGATCTTCCCTGAAATGACAATTTCTTTCAACAAGATGGTACACCTCCCATTATGCAGCACCTGTCCTTGCTTATTTAGAGGAAGTGTTTCTGAATCGTTGGATTGGGAGAAAGGGGGCGATTGAGTAGTCAGCCAGATCGCCGAAATTGACACGCCTAGATTACTTTTTGTTGGTGTACTTAAATAGCAAAGTATGCGTCACTAGACCGACAAATTTAGAAGAATTGCAAGGGCAAATTCGTCAGGAGATACATCGTATAACTCCTGAGACTACTGACCATGTTCAACAAGAATTTATAAGTCGTCTTGGTTACGGTCAGGTAGGCAACGGTGCACAATTTCAACATTTACTTTAATCATTATCATTAAATTATTTTTTTTTATTTTTTTATCTAACCTAGCCTATGTAATCATATTTTTGCCGTTGTGTACGTAGAGTGACACGCCATGTAAAAAAATGGTCGATACGTCATATCTTGAATAACGATTACATAACAAATAAGGGTCCTATATCAAAAAGGGTCTTTATTTAAAATAAAACGACGTGTCAGAGGATTTTTTGGAAAAACTTTCACTTTCAGAAATGTTGAATTAATTCGCTACTTTTCGAAAGCACTGTATAGATTTGTTTGGTTTAGAGCCTCTAAATTTAACTTTTTAAAAATCACTAAAGTGCTAAAAAATATTTTTATCCATTTCAAATTTTTTTACGTTAAATCTATGTTAAAAACTAATCTATTGTTCTGAAAACCTCAAGCAGACACATTAATCTACAGAAGTTGTTCAACTTCTTAAATTAATTTTTAAAGCGGTTAAGTTAGATGTTTTCGAGTCACTTGTAGATACAAATATTCAGTTGTCATTTATTTTGTCTGGAAGTTGACATATTGAACAACAAAATGGAAGTACGAATCATGAAGAAAATACGGATTCAACAATTCTTAGTACTGTACTTTTATTGCCACATATTTATCTAAATTTATCTACAAATAGTGTACTATGTTGTTGTTATTTATACCTTTAGCGTATGATATTTCATCAAAAGTAGTCCTAATTTCTTTACTGCTTTTCATGTTAGTGGACAGAGGTCGAGCTGAAGGTAACGCATCTACTTGCATAGCTCTGAGTATTTCAGCAGGTAAAAATTCTTGCATAATTGCCCAAGTTGGTTCAGCCTAAAACAAAATTATCTAATTTAACTTGAGACGTACAAACAATCAACAAACCTTACACTATTTACTCCAAAATACTGCAAATAAGTTGCGAATCCCTCTTTTAGCCATAAGTCATTCCATGATTTAGGAGTTACCAAGTTTCCAAACCACTGATGGGCTATCTCGTGAGATAAAGCAATAGCAGCTGTTCTTTTGTCGTCATTCGTTGACATTTCAGGATCATATAGTAACGTAGGCTCTCTTCGAAAATAATTAACATGTGATTAATTGTGTATTATAGTAGTAAACTTATTTGAAATACATATGAATCTTTATACCTGAAAGTTATTAGTCCCCAACTCTCCATTGCGCCGAAACCAAATTCTGGTATTGCCACGATGTCAATTTTTTGAAGTGGAAATTTCATTTGAAAGAAACTTTCGAAGTAATGTAATGCTTTTGGAGCGATGTCAGCGGCATAAAATGTTTTATTAGCAAATTGAGGTGTAGACCACACATTTATTAACGGATCGCTGGATTTCGTTTCTTTCAGTTCAGCTATTACAAATGCCAAAAGATAAGTTGGCATCTTTGGAGTTTCCGAGAAGTGATCCCAGAACATTGCTAGGTGTTCATCACTAAAAAATAAAGTTATCATAAATGATGTTTTATTAATATCAATTTGCCTAATATTCATTTTCCTTTTACTTAACAGCATTCCCTGTTTGTGTTCTCAATTCAACAACTCAAAGAGCATTTTTTGAAAAAAACAAATGAAAAACTTTAAATGGAATGATGAATAAATTTCAATATTATAAATAACAGAATTGGCGCAAAGAGCGAGAATGCCTCAAAAATAGCTGAAATGAACGCGTTATATATTTTTTAATAAGACAGCAACTCGGAAGTTTTACCAATAAACGACTCAGGCAATGCGATGCAATATCACTGAATCTATTACTGTTGCATTACACATTATAATCGTCTGAAATTTGCGATATCATTATCTGTTAACTTTTTACTTCTTTGATTTTACATGCCCATTTCTAGTCCAATTTTACCGATTGCGTTTTTTATGTAGTGAATATTGAATTACTAAAATTTGGGTAAAGTGATTATGATCATAATAAAGTCTATCCATATGAGATTTTCTGAAATAATGTCCGAACCAACATAATTAATATGGAATACTTTTTTAATATTTGCCACGCAGCATTGCAAATTTGCGACTCCCAGAGAATGATACGAAAAAATGGTAATTATTACGTAATATGAATTTTTGTGTGTTCGATCTCAATAATAACTTCCTTATCTGATGATTTGAATCTACCTTTTTCTCATAATTTTATCGACATTATTAAATTAATCATCAAATATATAACAAAACTGAATTAAATTGCCTATTTTTTAACATATAGGGATTCCTCACCAATGTCTAACAAATGTTATTCTAAATGCTTGAAAATAGATCTTAAAAAACTCGTTGTTCGGAAATCAGAATTTTATTGTATTTTTACATTGTAATATACAATACTTTCCACATTTATTTGAAAACATTTAAAATTTTATATTTAATAAATTGTACTATTTAACTAAAAACATTGACTGCCCTTATATGCATTGTCGCCACGATGTGGTTGATCTTCCACTGCATCCTCCTAATTTAGCTTCCAATTGGTATGTATAATTACCGTTTGGTCCGACAAGAATCCAATGAACTAACATTGAGATTCTGATAAAATATTATATTATGATCACATAATTAGATCATTATTCTTACCACGAGTTTTAAATGGAGACCTAGACTTCTTGCAACCCAGCTCTAATCTAAATGATTTAAAACAGTTACGGTACCAAGTAGAATATGTAATATTCTAGCAAGACGGAGCTCCTCCCCATTATATATTAACTTACGGAATTTTTTAAGCAAATGTTTTATAGTAGATAAGGAAAAGAGGAGATGACCAGCAGAATTCTTACAATACATAATATATCAATAATGGATTCCAATAAAGTTATTTGTTGCTCTAGAAGTTCTGATAAATTCTAGTGCTTCTTGACATTCTTGGCATAAATAAGCTATTTAAACAAAATCTTAAAAGGCATCTTACCATGAAATAATTATTTTCCTATAATTAAGTCTTTATGTGGTTTTTAATAGAATATTAATGGATATTAGAAGCCGAATGATATTTTATCACTTCAAACATCAAAACGCAAAATTATTGAAGTCGAAAGATATCCATTATTCCAATTTTAACCCTAACTGTTAATACAGACGACAGGATATTATTGATTGGGGGATAACCAACTTTCTCACAGGGTGTACCATAATGCAGTGTAGAAAATTTGGTAGATGATAGTACTGGTCAGTATGAACTAATAATTCTTAAAAAGACATATCTATCAATTTTGTATAATTACGGAACTATACCATTATTAAGTTCTTGGAAATTTCAATACATGTTGCAACCTTGCTGTGCGAGAATAAGACTGTGCTGGACGGAAAGACTAAACTCAAAAGTGAAATATATTTTAGGTTTTAATTTCTATAATGGTTTTTAGCAATATGTAGTTTTTGAATTTAATGTATAGATATAGATTCTGAACAAATTCTTTCAAAAGAACACATTTAATGAAAAAACAGTGCCAATGTGATGTTTGATTTACTGAAGCATTTTAAGGGAAGTTTTTTTATGAAATTACGGTTGTTCTTTAAAATTTCCTTGCCTGAGTAAGCATTTAATGATAATATATTAGTCACCTACATTGAAATTACAAAAAAATCAAAGTGTAAGTATCTAAAACGTATCATACTTGACTTTACCAACATACAATTTTTCAACCAAACTCATCAATAATTCAGTTCTTTGTGTTCCATGATTAATATTTCCATACTCATATTTTGTAAACGTAAACAAAAACTTCACAACTGAAAAACAGTTACAGAAAAATTTTCAATTTAATAAAGAAATAAAAATAACTCCTTTAGCTACCACGTCAAAATATTACATTCAAATCAAATAAATATCACCTTACTTTTTCGCAATATGGAAGAATAACCTCCCGCGATAAATGGTTTATTATGGTTGTTTAAAGTATCCCTTTATTTGATAAGAATGGTAGAGGATTGTGTTTATTGTACTGTTCAGTTGATAAATGTGTTGCAGTTTTGCAATTAAATGGGTAAATACACACGTAAGTGCTTACGTTGGTTGACAACTTCAAACAATTTTTCCTGGTAAACCTTATACTTTTTTACATATGTTATACAATATTATCTACAAATATATCTGCACTGCATTATACACCCTATTACACCCTATATATTGTTCCCTTCCAATAGATAGAGTAATTATTGAGTATCTTCAGGCGGTAGAAAGTTTCTTGATAGTATATTTGTTATGAGCTATAAAGATTTCGGAAGATATTTGTTCTCTGAATCAGAGTGTATAAGTTCAAATAGATGTGTTTGACCAGTAACAGTTGCTGTTTAAAATATTACTTTGTGTTATGTTGAAGCAACAAATTAGCAATAAAATTAGCAGTTTGGATCATTTTTTTCATAACAGCAAAGTACACCGGAAATATATTTACTTTAACAGTTTTAGCTGTTTAGGGGGATTTGACCGGCAGGTAATGGTTTTGGGAATCATATTTTATGTCATTTTCAAGCAAAAAATTCGCAACAAAATCAGGCGTTTAGTTCGGTTTGATATTTATTTTCATTTCTAAAATACCCACATGGCTAATGTAGGTTAAAACTTAAACTAAACAATGGTAATTAATATTACAAATTAGCAACAAATACCCCACAAACGCAAATTACATTCATTTAGGGATGCACTAGATGGGTTTCACCGGAAGAGGATACTTTTGGAAATAATAGGTTATGCCATTTTCAAGCAACAAATTGGCAACAAAATCAGGCGTTAATTTAATATGATAGCTACTTCCATCATACACATATAGCTAATGTAGCTCTTCATACCCAAGCTAAATTAGCAACAATTAGCAACTTTATCTAGGACACGGCTTAACAAACTAAATCGCTTTTGCGATAAAAATTAGTAACAAAATAGCAACAAATTATGCTCTTAGTCCGGATCCGGCACTATAAAATTGCAACTGTAACTTAATACACATCAATATAAGAATAAAATTTGAAATTAGGTTATCTTGACAGTTAGTTTTTGAGTTAAAGAAACATTGAAAACTTTTTCAGCAATATTGAATTCAATTCGAAACAATAACTACTCAATACTCATATTTAGCATTGAGTAGGTACTTTATAAATCTTAAATATACTTACTACACAGATTTAACAAGTGGCATATTAGACAGAGATGTAATATTTTCTGGTCTTGCTAGACTTATTGTGAATTTCGATTTGAAGTGAGGCTCGTCGAAACAAGGAAAAACTCTTCTAGCATCTGTTGGAGAAAACTGTGTACTGAGAACAATCCTGGAATATAAAATGGTGAGGCATTAATCACTCAATAATTAAGTAACTCTTACTCTAAATGTTATTATTATAATTCATTAAGTACAAAGAGATGTACATTTTCTGGAATGTGTTATTCTATGATTTTTTCTAATATTTATCTCACTAAAGTTAATCATATTTCATTCCTGTTAATACTTTGTAAAAATATGAAAGCTTTGATGAAAGATAAGTACACTATAGGAAGCAGAAAATAGTTTATTGGTTGATTTAGCGTATGGCATTACACCTCCTACAAGATAACTCATATAATAAAATCTTGAACGTATATGAACGACATATATTTGGAGCCATACCTATCTATATAAACTCATAAAACTAAAACAGAATGTTTGCTTGAAAATGATATTTAAATATAATAAATATAAATGTCACACCCAGTTGGAAAGAAGTTCCCTTGGCGATATAATATGTGAAGGTTTTTGACTAATTAGAAGGTTAAAGAACTTCGTCTTTTTTTTGTAACCTTTATTCACATTTAATGCTTTCAACTGATACATTTTGTGTCTGATAAAGGTGATGATAGATAGTTTAATGTAATTAGTTGGAATATATGTGATTTACCTGTCAGATTCTCGATGGTTATAAATGGTTTTGTAAAATCCCTGAGGCTTATCATTAATATGTCCAGTAAAAGTAAGATCAAGGTTGTACTCCTGGTCCTTCATAAGATGCCCTGCCAATACCAGCCTATATTTGTTGCCATCCAAATAATATCTGTCCACAATACTAATTTTATTAGAGGTTGACTTGGTTGGTCTTATACTAATGGAACCATCGCTGATTAATATCTTTTGTACATGGAAAATTATTTCACTTGTGTCTTCCAGAGCTTTTAGTGTGATTGTTTCGTTTCCAGAAAAGGATGAGTTTTGCGCGTTTGGTAACAAACTAATCCTGAAAAAAAAATTCGTTGTGTTTTTAAACTGATATGTAAAAGCTCTTGAGATAAAATCCAGTTCAAAATGTTGTAATAAGCAACAATTTATTTATGATAAGACCTACTAGGTGAAACAAAAAAAAATAGGAAGATTTGATCCTATGGGGTCGATACTTTGATGTACCTGTATCATAGGAGTACCCAAGTAATACTTTAATATGACACGTTATTTTATAAAAAAATTCTGTTTTGATATACATCACAGAAAGTTTGAGCAATCTCGGATATCTAAAATTACAATAAATGATTACCTAGCTGTCAATTTACCTACATTTAACTTACACCTCCTCTCAACAGATTAGTTAATGAAAAGAACAGCCTTTTATGGAAGACATAAATGAAGTCAAAGAGTACATGTAGACAGTATAGCGTCGAATTAGTACTGGATCGTCGGCCAGATTATTCTGAAACGGGTGAATTTTACCGGGAAGTACATTATTAAAATTTCTTTTATCAACAGATCCACATATGCTTGCCAAACATCAGAATCAATCTAGCACATCACAGAAGGAGGTCAAGCATTTGCTACAACTGATTGTGAAGACCGGCATGATACAGAGTGGTAATATTGTACCTGGCACAAGCTGAAATAATCCCAGTCGTATAGTATACAATCAGTATAGATTAACAGATACAAGTATAGAGGCATGCTACTAAAATGAAATAACAATTGATAATATATTTGTCAAGACTACAAACAATAAAAACAACTAAAATACTAAGAAAATTATAAGATGGATATAATCTGGTCAGAAAAACTTAAGGACAGAAATGCAGAAGAAATGAAAAATGAATATCTAAACACCAAGAAATACTGGTAGAAAGCTATATTCTACCAGTATGATTATGATGATGATTAGGTTGTGATGTGTGGTGCGTTTTTTAAATACAAGTTATTATTCAATTTCTTCTAATTTTAATGAGTTGGGTTTTTCGATTATAATTTGGTTCTATGGAAAAATAAAATTGTTAATAAACCTATTCATTTTCATAATTCTATAGTTTATGCCCATTGAGATTGGATGTTGATGTGCAAACTATATATTTATGAAATGTTCAGTGCAGATATTTATTTACGGAAGACGCATATAGGGAATTAAGACATTTTCCGGGACTTGACTACATTTTTGAGAATAACGATATATATTTATAAGAAACGTTTAGAGGGTAATTTTTCTGGTAAATAATAATCAATTACATTAAAAATATCGAAAATAACATACATATATAAATGATATAATATTCACATTTCTCAAAGGTATTATGTAAGTACCATTTCCACTGAATCTCTCCCTTGGTTAAATACATCATATTGAGAAGGAGAATATAGTTTAGTTGTTAATACAACAGGAAAAGGAAAATAATTGTATCGAGTTACTGTTTTGATTAGAATATAACAGTCACAGAAGTGTACATACAGAAATGATTACAAATCATTGTAATCAAGTCGGTGGGCTGTAGTGATACGATATGCGGGTTGTGTTTTCGGCTGGCCTAGTTTAGATTATTCTGGTTATCTAATTTATTATCTTCAATATTATTAGTTCACTACTTTTGACAATCAACAAGACAACTAGTTGGCTTAAGTGCCATTTCAATTAATTCAACAACAGACAAGCTAATTATTTTGTATTGTTTCTCTCCTTCTTTGGTATATGGATAATATATAATGTTCAATAACTATTGAAGTATAAAATGACGATAAACTCTGTATTTTATTATTTTATAGATTAACGATTTAAAAGGTTCCGATTTACCTTACACAGGAAATATCTAAAAAGTTGAAGATCCTATATATATATATATATATATATATATATATATATATATATATATATATATATACATATATAGTATTCGAGTAACTAGAAGCGAAAATTATGCGAACCGACCTGAAGAGGGCAGACTTTATCCGATATTTCAGACAAACATTCACACTAGCTCGACCCACCACTCAATTAGTGGATGCATTGGCTCCAGCTCTGGAATTCGAGGCTGCGAAAAATACCTGCAGATGTCAAGGCAGAGTTCGAATCATTGACGGAGAATCAGAAACTGGCGGAAATGATGAAGCCTCTGTAAGGAAGATGGTAGAGGAAGTCCTTACAAAACAAAGACTAATGATATGTCGGACGTGTCTTAAGGTAGGACATATCCAGAGTCGTTGTAAGGAGAGCATCGGAGTGCCGACTTCCTCGTCGGGGAAAGTATAGAAGGCCACGGTAAAGGGACCATCATCGACCTGTAGCCAACAATCCCCAACTATCAACGCATGTCGCTTAATGTTAACAATGTCTTTGTAGATAGCTTTATTAATAAGAAGCAATGTGCAATGCTGCTGGATACTGGTGCGACGAAAACAGTAAAAAGGGCTAACATTGTTTTAGACGAGACAATGATAAAACCAACAAAGTGGCAACTGCGAACAACAACAGGAGAAGCAGCTAAGGTCCGTGGTAAAATGGTCTTGGGAAATAAAACATTCCAATAACGGGGATTAATGGCGGACATCGAAGACCTATTCATCATCGGAATTGATGTCATGAACTGCAAGAGATTCTAATTAATCTGTAAAGATGGAATTCCTGAGTTTAACGACGGAAATGTATGCAGAGGAATCGCAGTTGGGAAGACTCTGTTTCGTGCCAAGGAGATTGTGCCAGTAAGAATAATGAACTTGAATCATTATTCGGTTGCGTTAAAGAAAGAAACAACTTTGGGCCATTGTTCAACAGGTTTCTTCTGTAGTCCGAAGCACACAGCATGCAGCAGTACCACCAGGTAAACTATCTGAGGAACTGGAAAGACTCATCACCGATTCATCCAAGAATTTGAAACTAAACCAGAAAGGAAAATTGAAGGACATCGTTAGAAACTACCAGGGTATCTTCGATGTAGGGAACGGAAAGAGAGGACGAACTGATCTGGTGAAACATAAACTTAATACCGGGGACGCTCAACCTATTCGACAGTCGGCGAGGAGACTACCCCTAGCTAAAAGAGAAGAAGCCGACAGGATAGTCCGCGAGATGGAGGAAGAAGGTGTAATTGAACCATCCAATAGCCCTTGGCCTTCTTCAGTTGTCTTCATTAAAAAGAAAGATGGTTTGACCCGATTTTGCGTGGAATATCGGCAATTAAACTACGCTACAAAAAAAGACAGCTATCCTCTCCTAAGAATAGACGATACCCTAGATACGTTGGCTGGATCGAAGATATTTTCCACCTTGGACTTGAAGAATGCCTATTGACAGGTAGAACTTGCTAAAGAAGACCGAGAAAAGACTGCTTTTACCATCGGCTCAGGACTTTACCAATTCACGGTGAGGCCGTTTGGGTTGTGTAATGTAATGTGTAAGAGAGTGTTAAAAGGGCTTTCATGGAAAACGTGCCTGGTGTATCTTGACGACATTATCGTGGTTGGAACATCGTTTGAAGACCACGTGAAGAACCTGGAGGAGGTATTTCGGGACTTCGAAGTTCCGGACTAATGTTAAGCCCGAAGAAGTGTCAGCTGTTCCAAGAAGAGGTGCAATATCTTGGACATGTGGTTTCCGTAAAGGGAGTAGCTGTTGATAAACAGAAAATAAAAGCTGTCCACGAATGGCCCATACCTAAAGATATCCACCAGTTTCCTGGGGTTATCGTCGGTAAGTAGCAGGATTTCCCAAGATCGCCAATCTACTTACTTGACTCACGGAGGGGAAGGTGCGGTACCAGTGGGACGAGGAATGCCAGCGACCATTCGAGACCCTGAAATGTGCATTGACCAGTGCCTCCATTTTAAAATGTCCTTTACCAGATGGGAATTTCATCTTAAATACAGACGTAAGCAACGTCATAATTGGTGTGGTGGCTTTTCAGATCCGAGATTGCCAGGGGATAGTCATAAGATATTTCAGCAAGACCTTGAGTAAGCCAGAATGAAATTATTGCGTTACTCGCAGGGAACTCTTAGCTATGGTAAATGGGGTAGAACATTTCTACAAGTACCTTATTGGTAAAAAATCTTTCTGAGGACTGATTCGAATTCGAGACAGAACATCGCGCTGGAACAAGCCATAGGAAAGCTGATGCCTTATCGTGGAGACCATACCCTGATGATTACAAACATTGTCAGCGATTTGAAGACAACGGACTGTTCTCTGTACAACTACCACCGTTCACGACCATTGGCAATCTGAGGAATGCTGATGCCTTATCGGGGAGAGCATGCCCTGATGATTGCAAACATTGTCAGCAATTTGAAGAAAAAGGGACTGTTCTCTGTAGAACTACCGCTATTGAGGACCATTGGCAATCTTAGGCGATTGATTACAATGACTAAAACTTGGATCCAGAGTTAAAAGAAGTTATCCGGTAGAAGGAATAAGACCCCAATCCTATGTGGCAGGAAATTTCTCGTTTCTTACTCGCCATAAAGTCATATTGGGCTCAATGGAACTCCCTCATCCTGAAAAACGGACTTCTGAAGCGCATGCTGGAAACTTCAGAGGAGGGCAAGAACAGAAATCAGACCGGAAATTTTGCGGGAGCTACATGATGGTACATCTGGTAGTGACGAAAATCAGAAGTTCAGAGAACGCTTCTTTTGGGTAAACTGACAAGCAGATGTTAAGGATTGATGCCGGAAAGTTAACCTGAAAATTTCATCGTGACATTCTAACCAAGGAATTACGGGTAACAGCAATTGCATGGAACGTCTCCAGATTTGGAACCTCTATGTGCTAGTTTCCTCGAAAATCCTAGATGTCGTTCTTTACATCTCGCGTCTTCAAATTACTAATACTGTCAAATCAAACGTCATTGTGTTAAAATTGTAACAATTATCTAAAAAATTCTGCATACAGTGAATAAATATTATTTTAAAATGTCAAGTATGATTTGATTAAAAAATGAATAAGAACTTGACTATGAGGACTCACTTACAAAGTGTCCGATTATAAGAATGCTACCCCCGCGGACCAAAACAGATGAAGCGAGAAAAACCCAAAAAAATCCAATAATAGACCTCATAATAAGGACGGTTTTAACGAAAAATATCTGCGACAACAATACTTTCATAGGTGGAACGTGGAACAAACAAGGCATCAGAACAAAGATATAATGTGATATCCTACATGAAACTGAGAAACAAAAACTGGATTTTATTCCTCTATCCCAAACAATTTTATTGTACCCAAAATATCGGCAAATACTTATCCCCAGTTATCGACAGATTGCTAAAAATTAACATCAACTTGGAAGGTTACAAAACAACAATAATTTCCACTTAAGTTCTCCATGACGGCACATGCGAGAAGATCCACTGTCAGGTACTAAATGAGATAATGTACAAACTAGGTCAAAATAGATAATTAATAATAGTAGAGATACCAGGCTTGGTTAAGGAACTAAACATGAGATATTCGGTGTTCATGGTGAAAGTACTAGGAAATATAATCGGTTCAGGTTTATAGATATGTCAGGTAGTATTCTACGGGTAGTTCAAACATATACACAGTCCCAAAATACCAGAAACCTAAGATCAGTAATCGATATTTTTAGTTTCACTTCGGGTTCGGTTCTTGGATTTATTTAAACACAGCCCAATTCATTCTAATTTATTTCCTCTACTTTAATTTATATTCACAGAACTATTTACAATTTACATTTACTGAAATAGGCCATCACCACCACAATGTACTTATTTACAGTGTCGGATTCAAGAAATGGATCGGCAACATCACATTATATTACTTCATGGGAGTTTTTATTCTCTTCTGAGGCCCATCACTTGCTGCACAAACCCACATCTAGGATTTTCGGGGAAACTAGCACATAGAGGTCTTTACATATCACGTCTTCAAATTAATGATATGTATCAAATACATAAATGAGTGTTCGAGAGGTCATTTAATTGAGGGAAGCGCAACTGATGAAGGTTCCCTAACAATATGAATTATGTATATTGTCTTGAGAACAAAAGAATGACACCTCGAAGAGAGTATTAAATATTAGTAATATGAAATTTGCTCAACTCTATAAATAAAAGCTCATATGATATCTATATTTTACAAAACTGTAAAGGTGATGTGCATAAAAGTATCAAAACCATCTGTCGCATAGGTTCTGAGAAATTCACGAATATACAGACATATAGGTAAGCACAGGCGTAAAATAAAGCATTTCTATTTTTGAAGTGGGTAAAAATGACTAAAGACACACCAGACTTATCTTGTTACGTTTAACTGTAACAAATAAACAACAAATAATTTGCAACATGTACTGTTATAGAAATCAATTTCCAGTCCGATCTCATATTTAGTCTGATGTAGGGCAACTTATACTTTGCTGTTATCGGATAAGATATAAATGGGCCTGTCCTTTATCCTTCAGAAGCGCATTATAAGGAGATGTTTTAGTGTTTTGGTTGGAATCAGGTCATTTCATTCAAGTCGTATACGCCCTTATTATTTTACTAGGCTTTTTGCTAACCTTTAAAACCATTAGTGTCCCTCTGGCAGAAATGCGTGACAACGGAGTCGTTTCTGTTGTTAACTAGGACATCAGGTGCGGCCTTTTAAAGTTCAAGAACGGCGGGAAAATTGGATGTGGCATACTGCAAGCGAAACTATGCAGCTTATCCGGGAATTGTTATTTATAGCTCTCCAAAGGAATGCTTCATAATATCATTCGTAACAAAGTATACAAATTGTATTGACGAAGTGAATATACAAAGTTTGTCTTCAGTTTTTAAATCATAAAATAATAGATACTGTCAAACATTTTAATTTTACATTTTAGAATTGTGCCTTTTTTCATAGGTTCTTTGCCACTAACAACGGAGTCTGACCTAGACTCCGAAACGTTTGGAAATATACACAAATTTCGTAATTTGTGGTGTTATTTCACATAAAATTATTGTTGTTACCAAATAATGTTCTTGTGAGAAATTTCGCATACCGGGTTGGTTCAAAGGCTTGTTAATTATTTTAGATAATCTGTTGATCTGTTAATAGTATACTATCCTGAAAACATTTTAGGTTGAAAAATTTGCAAATGAGACACAACTTTTGCTTTCCCTCATAACTTTGAAGCTCAGGGAACGGCCACTACTATTGATGATGATGTGAAATCTATTACTCTCTGTGACTAGTTTCGACATTGCGCATGCCATTTTCAAACAAAATATAAATTAAAGCTAGATGATTCCCTGATGGTCTAAAATATTTCTAGGCTTTGAAGAATTGTACTGATTGGTTCAAAACTATTAATAATAAGTAATATTCATGTTTCATCTAATTTAAGGAAGGTATGACCTCTCTGTAACTGAAAGTACTTATATAAAAGCTGTTACACTAGAAAATATTTTGAAACTCAAAATGAGAAAATATCTAGAAAAATATTAGAGTTAGTTATAAAACACAACTTATTATCAAACCTATAAGGTAACCTAAAAAGAAAAAACAGGAACAGGAAATGAAAAAAAAAAGAAAAGAAACCAAAAAATGGATCAAGAGAAGGATTAATAGATAATTACTACCATATGTAGAGTGGAGTATCGAAAAGTTAACAGGCAAAAAGCGCAGTAACTATAGGAATAAAAAAATTGTAAGACTATCTAACCTCATTTTAAAAGGTAGGTGATAGAATAATCAGAAATATATCAATATATATGGACAACCAACAGCAATCCTGGAAATTTATGCCATGAATTACAATGCGTTAAGAGAAGAGAATGCTTTCTATAATATTTTAGACAACTTCGTGCAAAGAAATCAAGAGGACAATAGGGGACCTAAACAGTCGAGTTAGGAAATATATTGCTGACGTAGTAGGAAGTTTCGGAGAAGAGACATTAAATGGCAACGAAGGACGACTTATAAATTTTTCTAGAGAACATGAATATATAGTTATGCATACCTATTTGTAGCATAAAGACATAAATAAATTTACGTATATTGAACCAAGTAGAAATCAGAAATCTATTATTGGTTTTGAAATTATGAGAAAAATAGGGAATGTCTATAGAATGTTCAATCAAACACCACAAGACCATAAGTAATAAGACTTAGATAACAATCACAAACGATACACAGAACAATTATCAGAAGAGCTGGAGGATCTGATTAAAGAAAAGAACAAAGCTTAAACCACCAGCAACAAGGAAAGAATATTAAAACCTCTGAAAATATGTAATGTAATTAAGAAATCGTATAAAAATCGAAAGCAGAATAAAAAAAATACGAAACACCACACGAAATATATGCATATCGAAGGGGTTGCAGAAAACTTAGAAATAAGTGACCAAGAGATCTAATTATGTATTGTTTTTAAGTACCTGAAAATAACAATAAGTTCTACTGGCACCTGCGAGAAAGCGATCTCAACGAGAATAGGTATGAGGGAAATGGTGACAAAAACTCTACATGGTTTATTCTGAACTGATAACCTAAGAAAGTACACAAAGAAACATTTGTTCCATAGTACTGTGGAAGACATAATACTTTGCGGTGCAGATATGTGACCAATAACAAGAGTAGTTCGGGATAGTTACGAGCCGCTGTTCTACTGTTACAAGGCAGAACAAATTCAAAAAACCCAAGATATCTGGCAAAGAATGGGAATAAATCAGGCTATAACAAGGACACTGGACAATCGAGTACTCTAATGATATGGAGATGTTAAAAGAATGTCCAAAAAAATACAGAATAGTCGTCACACACAAATGATAATGAGACCGACCTACTTTCACTAAAAAAAAATGATGACAGAAAAGGGACGGACTAGAAAGGGGAGATTTAGAAAATAGAGACCTGTGGAAACAAAAAATGGTAAATCACAGAGGGTAAAAACCGAAAAAAGAAGATAAAACACTACAGAGTATCAAAACTGGCTCAACTTCATAAAAAATATCAAAATAATTTTTAACAGGTTAGAGAAATGTTCTCATAATTGCTAAAACACCTGTGTCTAAAGAAAGTTATGAAACTGACAAAGGAAACATCAAATAGTAATATGGATGGGCCAATCCATTCCAAACATATCATATCCACGGGATTCAGGGGGAAAGATTGTGGGCATATCATCAATCTGATCACTTCAATCACAACACTCCCCGAAGCTCAATAACCAAAATCTTAAATCGGAATAGGAGCCGAGTGGTACCTTAGTTTAATCGTATCCAAAATCGCTGTTTAACTCCTCTTAATTTTGTAAATTTGATGCAGTCATATTTGGTCAAATAAAGGAATGTCAATGGGAAAAAAACGATTTCTCTAGTAATGTTTGATGAAAAAAAATATCTCGAAGTTTTTCGTGCATAAAAAACTCTGACACTTATACCAAATAATATCCTCGACTGGTAGCAATTAATTTTCAGAACAGACCATTTTCTTCAAACGATAAAACTTTAATTTATTATAATTTTTTTGAGTGATAAATATAACGAGAAAAGTGGAAAATATTACCTAGTTTCCACGTTTTGGACTCTCTGACAAACGAGAGTCTAATTAAAAATTATACGCCTCCACCATCTCCTAGGAAATTTTTGTGCGGAATACCCCATTTGGCGCGCTAGAAAAATTTGAAAAGTTTGCAAAATTTATGAAGAGAGCTGGATAGTAAAATAGTTGTGCAAAAGCGGAAACGAATATCGAGTACTTCATAACGATTGGCTTTTGTACTCCGAAAAATTTCAAATTTTTAAATTGGAAAAAAGTTCTCATAAAAATTATATTGTGATCAAATTACTTTACCTAAAATGTTAAAAAGAGGTCATTTTTTCAATATATTTTTTTCACATTTTAGCACAATTTTTGGACAGCAGCAAGGAGTTTATTGTTGTTTTCTGCACGATAGTTGTGGCATCTCTGGTTTTCATTTTTACTTTGGGAATAACACCATAAAAACTTGAAAGTCTGTATATTTCAAAAAAGTCCAAACGTTTTAAGACCTAAATCAGACCGTTTTCAATGGTATTAACACAAATGAACAAGAAATTAAAAATAAAATAAATAAAATGATTTGTATGTCAAATTTAGTAAATCACAATTCCACATTAATGTTTGACAACCAAACTGATGTAACTAATTAATTGATTTACCCGAATCATCTTAATTTTTTATTTTTTTTTAATTTCTTGTTCATTTCATGTTTATGTGGTGTTATTCTCAAAGAACTCAGAATAAATAAAAGAGCTTATTGTTATTCATAACAAGTTCTCATAGATCTTCCGGCAACAATGTACAGTCTAACTAAGAACATCCAAACTAAGCAAAATCTGAACAGATTTGCCTGGACTATTAAATGATTCAGATTCAATTGATATAGTCGTTAGTAAGTTAGTTTTGCTTTTAATACATTTGAAATTTTAATGGACTAATTTTTTTAACCCTTTATTAATCATAATAACTTTCCACTGAAATGGTGAAGTTTCAAAATAAAATTTTGAATTTAATGAGAATCGGACGGACATTCGAATAATATTCGAAATATTGACAGTTTGTATAAAATTTGAAGTAAACTATTTGGCATCGAAAGCAAACATTGCTAAAACTATGGTGTACATAACATTAAAAAAGTTGGTTGTGATTTAACAACCGTTGAAAGATCAAGGAAGTTGCATCAATTTTAAAGCTATCATAAAATAGTTCAAAATAGATACGGTTATTTATACAGTGGTGTTTTGTCATGGAATCGAACCTCATTAGAGTTATATTATTTTGTAAATATTTACCGCTTTCAAATAGCAACTATTCCAAGTTTCTTTTTGTTTCTTTAAAAACGTTTTCAAATGTTTCCTTATGTTTCACTTCTATGACTTCCGTTCAGATAATATTCGTTGGCAATGTGAAAGACAATAACTGGCGAAAACAGATGTTTTGAAATTCTTTCCTTGTTATATCCGGAACCGAAACGATGATTTCGCATTGTTAACACAGCATTGTATAGATGAGTATTTCTATAAAATCTGCCCGAAAAAGTTTTGATTATTGATGACATATAAAATTTAAAAAATAATAATTTATCATGAAGGGTAAATTTTATTTAGATTTAAATACAGATCATACAATTAAATAAAAATTTTAATGCGATGCGTGACGTTCTTAATTAAAAATTAAAAAAGACCCTCCAGTAAACACGGCAATGGGTGTTGGATTATTTCTTCAATAAAGGAAGCGAAATGACAACAAATTTCAGACTAAAATAAAAAACTATTTGGAAATACCTAATAATTAATAATACATTTCACTGTCAACGTCAATATTTTTAACAAACAGTTCACAACTGCAAAGCAATTAATAAATAAATTCAACATATATCGAGGTGCCGATAAAAAATTTAAATGGAAACATTGAATGTGGTTTACATATAAAAATAATCATAATGAAGCAATTCTATCCTTAGTAATAAAGCTTTACTTAAAGCTATAAGTTTAAGGTCAAACAAATTTAAATCATTTAATTAACCCAGAACTTCACTGCAGAAGATTCTGAATGAAGGTTTGAATTTTATGTGCAGCAAAGAAATGCAAAAGTGACATTAAGTTATCAAAATTTCAATATCCATATTAGAGATTAACAACCATTTAATACCAATATAATGGTGTAAAGGTTTATGAAATAAAATAGTTGAGCTTTCTTTTTCCAAACTAGTATGAGTGCTGAATGTTATCTAGAGTTGTTGAATTAAGAGTTCACTAGGTAGCAGTAAATTGAGAGCAAGCGTATGTGATACTACATTGATGGTACATTAGGCGAAAATACTAGAAATGTTTAACATTATTTCCTCTATATTTTTGATCTGAGAGTAATATACTTTGCCTCCAAGGTCTCTGGATATCACCCCTCTAGACTGCATTATTTGGCCACTAGAAAGAAACGGTTTATTAGGAAAGGTCATTTCAAGATTTTGATCATTTTGAGAGACATAAAGGAAAATTGTGAAAGTGTAACTCTTGTCGGAATAATTGAAGTAACAAGTATTGTTTTTTTTTGAAGAATTGTCACCAGTTTATAAAAGGACTGTGGGTTCATTGAAGCACTTTTGGAATTGTCTGCGGATTGTTCGTATTTCAAATCCTATTCTTCTAAGATAAAATAAAAGTCTTGATCAGAAATTATAATTTTAAATTTGTACACTCTGCCAGTTTTTCAGACTCCAACCTCCTAGTTAACTAAAACTATTGATCTATGTAGCAGTCTCCCAACACTCTAATGTTCTTTTAGTATTTAGAGATCCCTTATAATATTGAGACTTGTATGAGAATCAGCCAAAATCGTAAGTATAGTAAGGTGTCGGCAGTTAACTTATTTTAACTCCGTCTGTACGGTTTTTTAACGCTTTATTAAAGATATTTAGAAAATTCCTGAAAAATATTTAGAGATTGTGCACTGCTCTGTGAAACTCCCTTGTCCATGATGATTTTCTCAATATTTTTATTTGAATGTTACTTATCTTCTGAGAATATAGGTTTTGCGGTAGTCAAATGTCGGTAATACTATAAAAAAATATTATATAATAGATAATATTTTCAAAAGATTTGAACATGTTTTATTTTGGTTTTTTTCTAATCTTTAACTCCTAAAGCTGGGGTTATAACAAACTTCTTAAACACATACTGTCCTTATGATTGATACATATTTTTTGATGTGTTTACTTCAGTCTTTAAGTTAAGCTAGACCGTGAGCTTTTTTTCTGTAACGGAAAAATTCGCTAAATTCGGCAATTTACTAGATAAGTTAATAATAAATCATTAATACAATCGATTTTACCATGTTTCAAAATTTCGGAGAAGAGAAGCCAATGTCCCGACTTTTGTGTTTTTTACATTCGTTTCCTGGTACCACTAACAGGAGATATGAATTTTTGACTTTCTCTGTTTTTAAGTTAACAGTTCACTTCATCCACTAACAGCTTGGTAATACATTTTTCCAAATTGAACATACTTCATCAATTTGCATGAATAAAAAATAAAAAAGGATCTATTCCAGATGTACTTCTAAACCCATGATAAAAACCATGGAAAGTCTAAAATTATTTATTACTGATTATTTTCCAAGAGATATGAACTACACCAGTCAATAAATATTTTTAAGTGACATAAAATTCAACAGCAAACTGTATAAGCCTTAACGTAAATAATAGTTTTTAAGTCAGGTCTGACATAATTTTAACAGAAAACTCATAGAAGTAAATTATTTGAGCCTTAAAAACCCCAAACAGTATTTTCGTTTTTTGCTTAGAGTGTAAAAAATAATGATCTGTTCATAATGTTGTCAATAGAAAAATTGTAGAGAATCAGAAAATCTTAAAAAAAGTCACAAAAAACGATATGAAGTGAGTGATTTAAAAAAATTCATAACTTGGTTGTAGTAACAGCTGGAACCTTAATTTGTCTCCTAATGATAGCTTATAATGTTGAGATTAATAACGTTGAAGATTTTGCAGAATTGCAATTTAATTAATTTGTAGTATTATTTTGCAATACGTATCGTATTAACCACGATAGTTCGATAGCGATATGCAAAATATATTTTGAAAGCTCATAAAATGTATTTCATTTCCTATATATGGGATTTTTGTTATAGTCCGTAAAATATATTAATACTCATTGACGGAGCATTAGTGCTCCTACTGCGGTTCAGTCCGTGGGAAAAATTAATTTAATTAACATGAGTAAACTGTATACACCTGTATACAGTTTACTGATGTTAATTAAATTAACTTAATAAACCCATGGAAAAATAGACCACTATCGACAGGTAATAGTTATGTAAATAAAAACGTAATAAACTGCTATGAAGAAGATATAATAATACAATTTACCATGTGTACATTTAATCCAAGATAGACAAATTGAAGTGGAATTCATGATCTTTCAAAATATCTTCGATATATGTCGGACTAGTCTGGTTAATACTGTGGGGTGTGCAAAATATCTCTCAAAATTATTTAAATTCCAATTCTTCAAAAACTATTTATTCAATAGTATCCATCGTGGGCCCATATTATTTTAACATAATAAACTATCGTTTTGACGATGATTAATATTCCAGTATTAGTTACCAAAAAGTTATAAATGTTTGAAAAAACTCCACTTTTACCAGTTTTTCTGAGTTTACTCGGTAAAAAATGATCCAATTAGGATGTATAAACGCTCATTAAGAAGGAGGATTTGTGAGTTTTTAAAACTTCTCTGTACACGGCATTACGATTTCTTCATTACTTTTCATTATATAAGCAAAAAAAAAAACAAAAGAAAATCATATGTTTGCGGGTTTTTATTACTTAAATAGTCTACTTCTATGAGTTTGCTGTTAAAATTTTAGCAATAGTTATCTATAAAATCCTAGATGTCGGTCTTACATCTCGCGTCTTCAAAGTATAGACTCTTATTGACGTGATGGTACAAACGAATTGCTTTTGAATTTGTTGTCCGAAAATGAATTTCTATAAACTCGTTTAAACATACCGTTCACAAAATATCATTATACTCACTGACTGAATTTTGTGGACTGATGTTATATCTTTGATTCCCGTCTTACCTGTAATGTGTTGGCACTACCTTCATGGGTAGCCTTTCATCTATTTCCTCTACTTGGCTTAATTTACTATTATACTTGGAAGTAAGTGCTTCCGGAGTTTTCTCCTTATTGCAAGTTCTAGGAACTAAGAAAAATACAACTAGACCAACTAGAACTGCTAAGAGTATAGCACCTATCGCCATAAGAGTACATAATGCTTTTGGTATAACTACTCCTTTTTTGGTTGGCTTGTTTATTGTGTATTTCTTCTGATTTGAGTTATTTTCTAAGTCTGCTACACCTAAAAGAAAAAAATAATGCAGTTTAAAAAATAAAATGATAGGATTTCATCATGATATTTGAGGTATCTCAAGATCTTGTAAATAATATTTATATTGATTCGTTATATTTGTATTTTGAAAGCGTTTTCGGGCTGACCTTAGTTTTGTAATTTTTTTAAAATTTATAGTGAATGCTGTAACTTTTAAAGCACACGACTCAAATTTGTGAGTTAACTAAACCTTCCAAAGCAATTCACATTCACATGAACCGAGACTATTATAATTTTTTGAACTACTCGTATAATAATGTATTTGAATCTAAACACACTCTTCAAGATTCTAATCTTTCAGTTTCAGACAAGCAGGGAATGAGTGCATTTTCTTATATTTACCCTTATATCTTTTAGAGGGATCGTTTTAAATTTATAAAAAATATACGCTTTGATTTTCCACACATAGACTTTTTATTTTATCTGCTTCAGGATTCGCTTGATTTTTATGAGAATACTTATGTATTTAATTTTCTAATTTGGCCCCAAAAATTAACATTAGAGTTTTATTTTACTACTAAACTTTCAGAGAAGTCTTTTATAATCTACTGTGTGAGTTTTGAGGCTCTGTAGATAGGAATATAGAGGGCAAAATAGGTCAAGTTTTAAATTATAAATTATTAAAGATGTTATCTTTTAAACAAATGATTTAAAAATATTATATATTTGTAATTCACATGAGCCTTTTATCGCGTTTGAAAATTGAATCTGTATTTTCCATTTAATTGTATAATTTGTCCCTAAAATTACTATGGGGGTTTTCTAATAATTTATTTTCCGTTTAATTCTATTATTTGGGGGCCAAATAACGGAATTAGGGATTTTTTCATATTTTTCCTATAAACAAAAAAATTGAGGTCTTATAGTTTGGGGAATAACGGGGAGAATGGGTAATTTTTTGAAAATATTTTTTTAATATATTTTAAAATATTCATTACAACAAAATTTAAAAAATATATATAAATATTTGTATTCGTCATAATGAATGTGATTTGATATATTACATGACCCGTTAGAAACAATTAAAATTTTTTATTTTCCATTTAATTCTATAATTTGCCCCTCAAAATTAATATTAGGGATTTCTCCATATTTTTCCAGTAAAGTTCAGGTGAGGGGCTATACTTCCATTTTTTCAGCTTATGGTTTCGGAGATAGGGGGGGCTGGGTAAAATTTTTTATATTTTTGTTAATATCTTTAATTAATTTATTTTAAAAATATGAAAAAAATATATTTGTTTTCGTCGTAATGAGCCCTTTCATTTGATATACAACATGATGGGTTAGAAACAATTTTAATTTTATATTTTCCATTTAATTCTGTAATTTGCCCCCCAAAATTAAAAGTAGAGTTTTCTCCTTAGTTTTTCAGTAAACTTCAGGTCAGAACCCATACCTATACCTCTAATTTTTTTCAAAACTTTTTGTTTTATAGTTTCGGAGATAGGGGGGGGATAAATGTTGGTATATTTCCGTTCTTTTTAAATATATTTTTTTAAATATGAAAAAAATATATTTGTGTTCCTCAGAATTAGACCTTTCATTTAATATATTACATGATGCGTATGTTTTTTTTTATTTTAAATTTTTATTTAATTCTATAATTTGCCCCCCAAAATTAATATTAATGGTTTCGCCTTATTTTTCCTGTAAAGTTCGGGCAATGTTCTATATTTCCTATTTTTTTCAAAATTTTAGGCTCAGTAGTTTCGGAGATCAGGGGGGGAACCGTTGATTTTTTTAGTTTTTCCCCCCAGAAGTACCCCTAAAATCAATTTGTTTTCTTTTACGATATGTACTCCTGATCGAGTCACCAAACTATACATTGATACCAAATTTCAACCTCTTCCGTCCAGTAGTTTAAATTGCTGTGATGTGACAGAGGCAGAAATCCGGACTGATATTATAAGGGTATCCGTATATTGTATATACGGAACCCTAAAAACTAACATTCACTTCCTAGAAACTTTTATTTACATCAAATCATAAAATATTTTCAACAGCTCATAACATCGAAATCATAACAACGAAATAACGCACTAAAACTAACTAACTCCTGAAATTAATGTCTCTTTATATAGTGTATGACGGGGTGGGATAAATTTTATAACAATATTAAAATTTTTGTTACCCAATCAAAAACGTCAGTTAGTACAAATGTTTATAACAAACCACCCCTGGCTTTTCTATAATGTATTTTTTTTTGTTTTTGCCTGTACAATTATCATCCAAATTTCAATTTATAAAATCCTATAATAAATACGTAATTTAAAACCCACTATACTATTGGAGATTGAAGAATACAGAATTTATTTGTACCAAGTAGCGTATACCTGGGACAAAATAAATCCAAATGTTTATGTACAGGAGAGAAACAGTAACATTTTGTTGGTGTGATAGCAAAATATAACAAACTACTTCGATTTTACACAGTTTCTTCGGGGAGACAAATGTATAAATTTCATAAATGTGAATTTCCATATAAGGGCTTATTTACTTCGAGTTACGCTATAAAATCATATGTCCTTGCCTTTCATTGCTTCCTAAAACTTTATGTTTCCGAACTGAATTACATCATGCTTTTATTAAGTATTTAAATGCAAGCAATAACTTTACTCACATTCATTACCAATAACATACAGGTAATAAAAACTAAATTAGACAGTTATTTTTAAATGTGGACGCACATTTGAAAATACAAGGTGCATTTATTTATTGTGATAGAGAATACTGTGATACGCATTACGAACTTTTTTGTTTCGAAAAAAATGGGGGAATTTTAATGACGCTTGTGTTAAAAACATTTCATTTAAATAGTGAAGTGTATCTAATATTTCAATTTCAGCAAATTCAACACTATTTTGCCTATTGCTGTTATTATACATCAATATTCAATCAAAATTATGCATGCTGGTAACACTAGTAAAGCAAATGATCAATACTAGGTAACAGAAAATAGGTATAACTCCTATTTCATTTTTGAACAATATTCCCGTTCCTCATTAATCTTTTTACACCACTCTATTATAACTAATATAATGAGTAGTAGTCCAATCGGAGATCGCCCTCAATGGTGGTCGGTCAGGGCATTTACAAAATTTCTGTTGGTGACAGAATTAATAATAGAACCAATATCAACATTATCTAAGGATAAAACATGACTAACTGGCATAAAATTAAGCATTTTTCATTAACGCGTTTTTGTTTTTTCATAAAATAACCTTAAAAAAATCCCTTGTCCTCGTTACTTGCTAATTTGTATATGTGCAAATTCGAAGTTGAAGCAAAGAAAGACTCTTAATAATTTCCTAGGGTATGGCTGAGGTATGTGGGCGATAAATTGATGATTTTGTCTTATATCTTAATAATAAATTTCCTACTATTAAATTTACGGATGAATTATAATATAAAGGTGGTCTCCCATTTTTAAATGTACTTGTTTAAAAAATGCTAATAACCGTTTAGAATTCAGCGTATATAGGAAAGATACCAGCACATTTAGATATTTACCCAATAATCTTTTCACTGTTGACAACACAAAATTGTGGAAATGAATTTCCTTGTACATCGTTTGTTGACATTCCCTCTTACCAAAGAGAGGTTTGAGATAGAAACCACAACAATTTGGGAAATAACTACATGTAATGGTTAACTAGTAAATATTGCAGATAAGCTTATTAGAAATAAACAACTTAGGCTAAGAATAAATGTGTCACCTTTTCGAAACGAGAAACAAGAATACTCGTATAAGTTTATCTCTGTACCATATAATCTTTATATTCATTATACTAAGATCTTTAAAAGAATTTTTAGGGAACTTGGTATAACATTAGTATACAGAACAATGAAAACTTCACAAAAACAATTGGGCAATCGGAAAGATAAAAAAAATTTCGAAAAGTCCGGAATATATGAGAACAAATGTTATGACTGTGGTCTGACGCAGAACTAGATTTAAAGAACATTTTGCACATATAAAATATGGGAGATCTGATAAATCTAGTGTAGCACAACATGTTTTGGGACACAGTAACTTTATAGAGCTAAATTCGTTACGATTAGTTAGACAAGGAATTGGACTCGTACCAAAGCATAATGTTATATAAAAATAATAACTTTATGAATTCCGACAAAGGTCCAATATCAAACAGCCCATTGTATAATTTATTACCTAAGGGTCCCTAGAAATTTGTAATTTAAGAACTTAAGTATTTAATAACTTAATTACCATAGGTATGTTGGAAAGTTAATTTAGGGATTAGTATACTAACATAAGGGTTTTCCCCACTAATTGACTAATTGACCCATAGTTTTAAATATTATATATTAAGGGATAATTGAAAATATTTTCAGTTTTGGTTTACTCGTTGATGATCACAGCTTCCCTGTTGAAACGTGCGTTGAGTTAAAAATGAAATGTTTGGTGTTTATTAATCTAGAAGATATAGGTGTGCAGTTAAAATATACAAATATCGTTTAATTTCTGTATACAAAAAAATACCGTTCATAATTGTTTAACTCATATTTAAGCAAATATAAAATATATTTTGATGCTTATTAAGTAAGACTTCTCATTGAAACCATTTATTGAAAAAGTTCGACTGAGTATAAATGTATATACATTATAACGGTTAACTTATAGTTAACGGCCACTTCAGTTTTCTCGTTGTTTCAGAAGTCAAAGCTGTCATAGTCATTTTAATAGTTTTTGTTACCAATCGAATTGAAAGAAATAATTATGTATGCTCACCGATTACTCTAAAACTGCTTAATCTATTTGATTAATTTAAAGTATGTTAGGAAATATCTGGAAGGGGTACCATGTAACGTGAGACTTTTACAGAAAATCAGAAAAAAAAATTTAATATATATTTTAAAGGGTTAGGTAGTTCTCGAACTGATTCTAACTGTTTTTGAGAAAATGAAAAAATAAAAAACCGTAATGATCAGTTATTAATGTAATGTTATTACATACATTTTCTTCATAAATACCAAAATTTAAATGCAATTATATACCAAAAAATAATTATTGATTGCACAGATTGTTGGTAACTGCTTTCACCTTTACTTATTTGAAATCGGTTCAATTTTTTAAATAAATTATTTTTACATTAAAATTTGCATTACCCTAACTTTTGAGCCCACCGTGGACACGTCTATGTACAAACGCCATGAGTGCAACTTTGTAATTTAAAGAGATACCAAAATTCTGATGTCGGCAAATTCTGTAGCTATTAAGTAATTTCGAAAAGATTGTTGAGGAGGTCTTGAATTATTTTGTCTGTTCATTGGGTTTTCTCTCCTCCAAATTTTTTCCTCTGTGTATGGAGACGTTTCAACTCCGAGTCTGGAGTCGTTGTCAATCGTTTAGTGTTGTTTTCGAGGTTTTTTTGATCTTGAATTTGTTGTTTGTCAAAAAATTTGAGTTGAAACGTCTCCATACACAAAGGAAAAAAATTGGAGGAGAGAAAACCCAATTAACAGACAAAAAAATCTGTAGCTATTGTTAATTTGTTAAGCTATAAGCAATTTTGTAGCTCTTTCAGAATTCCTAAATGCATTACTCTTTAACACGTTTAAGCTACAGAGGCCAAGATGTACCTTTATTCAATAGAGATATCAGAATCCTGAAATTTCCTTTGCTTAAAGGATTGTAGCTCTTGTCGATTCCGAAAAACAAGTACATTTTTAATTTAATTGAAGGTATTGAGTCTTTGGTTTCTCGGAATTGCTAAAAGATACAAAATTCCTTTTAGCTCTAACGTATTAGCAACAATTTTTGCTACTTTCAGAATGTTGATATCGCCATTGGTCTAATAATTATAGCTATAGCTTCCTTTAGCATAAACTTATTACAGAGGCCACTTTTCTGGAAATCAGGACTTTTTGGGTAACAAATTAGCAACAAAGCAGTTACAAAATTTGTCGCTTTAAGAATTCTGTAGCCTCAGCAGCTTAAATTTAAGCTACATTTTATCTCGAAACCAGTAAATGAACTTTGATAACTCTATTAATTGAAAAGTTACAGCTGTAGTCAAACCAATAACAGACGTCATTGTTTCAGCAAGAAATACAAAAAGGCTTTTAGCGTAACAAAATTGCAAGAAAATTACTATAAGTTGTGGTTTTGGGTCAGGTGTCGAGAACCTACACGGCCTCTTCAGCTTTGTAGATCTTTGATTTAACGGTCTGGGATATACGTAAAAATATTGTATTGGAAAAATATTCGTGTGGTAGATCTAAAATAGGTCAGGGCCACAATATAGATAATTAAACAAAAATATATAGATTGGGATTTTAGAACCAAGTTTTGGTCATGTGGGGTGGTAGCACATTATAGAAGTTTATAGGTACAGGGCGCATAGAAAGCTAGTTACAACACTAGGTTCTTGAAGTTTTGTACATGGAAAGTGATTTTCTATGTAACTGTTTTCACAAAAAAATCTAGGAAATGTCGGAAATACGAAAAATGTCAATTGACAAATATGACGAAGATTAAAAAACACTCAAAACTGTTAAAATGTGATAAAAATCTGTAATTTTAACAATTAAAATATCAAATATATCTAAAGTAAGAAAATTATCAAGTGTGAAATGGCACTATAAATTAAATAATACATTGGTTTTAGTGTCTAGTTCGATGAATATGGCCTATGGGTTTGAAGAATTGTTATGGATATTGTAATTGTGTGCGATTCTCAAAATTAAATAAACCTTGTAGATATTAATATGGCTTAACAACCACGAAAAACGAAAGAACTAAGAAAATGAATGAAATAATAAAAAACATCTATAATTATCAAAACTTCTCTGCCGGTAAATGAGATAACATCAACTAGTTTATAAATTTAAATAGTTGTATAGTAGTAGTATTGGAAAATGAATACAAATTTTCGCCACAGATAAAGTCTCATGTAAAAGCTACTACATATAAAGTAGGTACAGCAATTTGTAAAAAAAAACTTTTACGATTTTTAATTGCCGAAATGAGTCAAGATAAAGATGGAATTAATTTTACCTGTCCGTTCGGAATGAAGTAGATCGATTCCTTCATGTGTGTGATCCATTTTTTTACAATTAGAACTCACTTAATAACCCATTTCATTGATAACCACTGATTAAACCGTACATAACTGCATCAAATATAACTTTACTCCACTTCTTCACACTCTTTGATCGTCAATGACACAAAGGCAATAAAAACTGTATATTGTTATGCGTTACGCAATTAGTTATTTTTATTAGTGGCTTTCTTCGCTTGGGTGACTCATACAACATATAGAGAATTATTATATATATGGTTGGCTGAAATTTGTTAGTTAAAATATTATTGTAGGGACAGTGCTAAAACCTCCATTTATCGACATATAAATAGACAAGCGTTTTTTGAAAAATTTTAGTTTTCTGATAAATTTGGAAAATTCGGTCGTTTACAAAAATGATATATTAAAGTGTAAGTCAGGGGAAGTATTTTTTGGATTTGCATAAACAGTTCCAATATCTTTTTAAATCCTTGAAAACCCTCTAGATATTTTTATGCAGTGCGGTCATAAATTGGCGTTCCGGGAAGTCCACTGAGGGAATTTATTGTTTAAAATTAATTTGTGTTCGAATTTGTTATTTGGATGTAAATAAGTATAGAATAGAAAAATTAGAATTTGTCACGAGCGTTAAACTTCAACTCTTTAAAACAATACAAGTTAAAACTTTATTCCCGGATGTTCCATTAACCGGTAGTCATTTGTAATTGTAGCAAAAATACTGAAACTCCAGATCCTTGAGCACATTAATTTTATACTCTTCACTAAATGCTTTCAAAGTTCTTCTAATTATCTTCTGACATTCCCCATTTATCACTAATAAACTAAAATAACGTTTTTTACTAAAAATTAAGTGGAGCATAATTGCATTTTGCTATGTTTAATTGTCAGGTTATTCGTTACTTTACTTATTTGAATATAGAGCATTTGTTTCTTGCTAATTTCTCCAAATACTGAAATATTATCAAATAACTGCTAAAATTTCGGATCTCATGAACTTTTGAATACTCTCTTCGAGGTGTCATTCTTTTGCACCAGGACAATATATATGATATATATTGTTTCTGGTCGGGAACTTTCGTCAGTTGCGGTTCCCACAATAGAATGTCATCTCGAACACTTATTTACGTATTTGATAAATAACGGTAAATTTGTAGGCGCGAGATGTAAACACCAACATCTAGGATTTTCGGGGAAACTAGCACGCAGAGCTTCCGGATATATAGCCTTTCCGTGTAATTGCTGTTCTCTCGTAACTCCTAGGTTAGAATGTCACGATGAAATTTTCAGGTTACTTCACCTGTCAGAGATATTGAATACTGTCTTCGACGTGTCATTCTTTTGTACGCGAGACAATAAATATGATATATATTGTTTCTGGTCAGAAACCTTCACCAGTTGCGCTTCCTACAATAGAATGTCCTCTCGAACACTTATTTATGTCTTTGATACATAACGGTAAATTTGTAAACGCGATGATGAAGGTTCCCGACCAGAAACAATATATATCATATATGTATATTGTCTTGCGCACAAAAGAATGACACCTCGAAGAGAGTAATCAATCACTCTGACAGGAGAAGTACCCTGAAAATTTCATGGTGACATTCTAACCTAGGAGTTACGAGAGAACAGCAATTACCCGGAAAGGCTCCAGATTCGGAACCTCTGTGTGCTAGTTTCCCCAAAAAATCTAGATGTCGGTCATTACATCTCGCGTCTACAAATTTACCGTCATGAATCAAATACATAAATAAGTGTTCGAGAAGACATTCTATGCATGGTACGAATAAACTCAGAACCTATCCCGTGGACCACTAAGTCGAATACCTTGGAATAACATTTGATGAAAGACTGACATGGGCTGCCCATTTATAAGAAATAACCAGGAGATCTACTAGTAAGTTTGTTCAGCTGCATTCATTCCTAGCCAGAAATAGTAAACTTAACATAGCGAACAAACTTACTCTTTACATGACTTGTAAATGCATTACATATGCATCAGCCACGTGTTGTCAGGTTGCCCGAACACACATGGCAAAACTTGAACCGACACAGTCTAAAATACTTAGAACAATCACGAATGCTTCATGGTATATGAGGAACCGCGATATAAGAAACAGTCTAAAGATACTTTGTATAGGGGAACATCTCAGACAGATCAGCAAGAAATCTCTCAGGGCTCTTCAGACACATTCAAACAAAAGAATAAGAGAAATGGCGGACTATAATCCAGTTGATTTTAAATTCAAAAGACCAAGGACAATTCTGCTAAAGGAAGACTAGTCAGGAAACAGCTCCCACACTTCAAGCATACAAGGTCATTGAATAATAAAATAAAAAACGCTTACAATGGAAGTAAAGATTGTGAATTTTAATATTTTGAAATATGTAAGTCTAAAATGTACTTCATAAGAAAAACAAATATTTTCATGAGAGAGGACATTCTATTGTGGGAAGCGCAACTGATGAAGTTTCCCGACCATAAACAATATAGGTATCACATATATTGCCTTGCGTACAAAAGAATGACACCTCGAACAGAGTATTCAATATCTCTAACAGGTGAGCTACGAGGGAACAGGAATTACATGGAAGGGCTCCGGATTCGGAACCTCTGTGTGTTACTTTACATCTTACGTCTACAAATTTATGAACTTTTACCAAAACCGTTAATTTTAGACGTAGGGATTAATCCTAATGCTCCTTACTTCCCAGAGTCGAATTCACTGGTGGTAAAACAATAGTGTAACAATGTTCGAGACTGCGAATTTTGGCAACCTTGTGTAATCTATATTAAAAATGTTGAAAACTGCTATTTACCACTACAAGATTCAATACTGTTAACTGCCCATAATAAGATAAAAAAATTACGCACTTATTTTGAGTTATTTTGTGGTTATATTTTACAAACACCCTGTTTACATGCTTTTAACAATGTCAACTATCGATACCTTAATATTACTGTTAAAATTCCATGGTGAGCATACAAAAAAAATATACATCATGATCGAATGTAGTACATCTTTTTTACGTTGGCGAATAGAGGATTTGGATCAAAGATAAACGATTGTATCATAAATCTTAATCAAATCTGCAATTAGTATATCACATTGTAGAGTATATCACATAACTGGGAGTTAAGAACATATTTTGACTGAGAAATGTACCAAAGGCATTCATTTGGAGTCGCCGTTTTTTATTTATTTTTTTTGAGAAATTAACCTCATACCGTTAAGGTACAGCGCAGACAGGTCAACTGTTTTACAACTTCGGTTGCCAAGCAGTTGCACTTGAAACTACATTTATTCGCAGATGCTTGTTATAAATGATTTCAACGATTTAAAAATTATCCGGGCATTAGCAATCTCGACAGTTGGTTGTCTAACACTCGATTCGCGGATACTTTTTCAAATCTTTGAATTTATTGACAACGAGCGTCTACGAACAAACGTATTTCCAAGTGCAACTGGTTTGCAACCGAAGTTGTAAAATAGTTGTCCCGCCTGTTCTGGTCCTTGCATTGTTGCATCAATAAATTAGTTTGTGTTATCCAATTAAAATTAAATTGAGCGGTTAATTTCACAGAAGCTAAATAGTTATTGGAATTCCGATATGCTTGCATTAATTATGATTGTGTACAATCTATTTAGAATTTGTCAATTTGGCAAGGAGTTCTTAAATTTATTATTTTTGTCTGAGAGTAAAAATGCGTCTGGTTTTGAATACCCAGACCTTACTTACATGGTCAATGACTCCCTTTTTTTCTAGACTTCCTTACTTTACTACCTACCTACATCATTTAAGCGAAATCTTTTTGGGGGAAGCCATATCCTGGAAAATTCGAGAACGAATAGACTTACATTTTCAGGTCGTCACTGATGGTAGCCCAACCACTATTCCCGTTTCCCATTTGAGAGAAAGTTGCCCAGGAAATTTTATATAACATCGTGTGTATATATTATCCATGGTCTTTCATTGTTTTACCAGTTTAAACACATTAAAAATATATCAGACGAACATAGTGTTACGAAATTTACCAAAGCCGACCCTGTTTCATTTCAGTACGACAACAATCGCTTTGAGATAAAAAAATGGTTCTCGAAATGACTCGACAGCTGTAGGAGTGATGACTGATTTTACTAGAGAATTCGACGCTGATTTTAAAAGGAGGACCCATCCTGGCAGCAGTTAGTTGGTGGAGCGAAGAGCTTATATGTAAAATTGTTGTTATGATTTTTGAATCAGCTGTTGTATATTCGATAATAAAAGTTCTAGAAAAGTGAAAGTGAATATTAGTTTTATAATTCTAAATTGAACCCACGGACTTTACAACAAATTTGGTGATCAGAAGTAAAGGATTAAGTGCAGTTAAAATCGTAATTTGATATACGGAAACACTGAGCATGGAAAAAATGGACGAAACAAATAGTCAAGCAGGTTACGGAGGGACTAGACGAAAAAATAGGCCAGATTCTAGAAAAACGTGACAAGAACGAGAAACAACATCAAGAAGAAATACAACAAAGGTTAGTAAAATCTTTTGATGATAAACGTAAAATAGAATTAGAAAATCTTGTCACTACTATGAAAAGCGAACAGCAAAATCTCGTTTCCACGATGGAAGAAGAACAATAAAATCTTGTTTCCACGATGGAAGAAAAGGTTTCCACGATGAAAAGTGAACAACATAATTTAATTGAAAGATTGTTCTCGAAATTTGAACAAAAACAAGATCAAACTGAATTAAAACGACAAAATGAATTTAAAATAACTGAAGAAAAAAGGCAAATGTAATTTGAACAACTAATGCAAATAGTATAACAAGTTAATGAAAGTATGCAAATAGTAGAATCAGATATAAAAGAGATAAACGACTATATAAAGATCCTAAATAACAATGTGGAGGCCATTGAAACCAAAGTAGATGAAATTTGAAATCAGTGCTATTCAAAACAAGGTAGAAACAGAAATCAAAAAAATTCAATAGGACTTACAGCGAGGAAAATACCAGCACACAGTGAGTACCAAAGGTTCCTTTAGTAAACCACCCACATTAGACCGCAGTTCATCTTGGCCCATGTAAAAACGGCAATTTCAGGCCGTGGCTACAGCTAATGGATGGGATAATCAAGAAAAATCTACTTCTCTGGTAATTTCGTTAAGAGGTCCGGCCCTAGAACTCCTCCAAAGCATTGGAGCCGAGGAACAAGATAATTTCGACAAGATCATCGCCATTCTGGATAAGCGATACGACAATCAATCCTTGAGTCAGGTATACCAAGTCCAACTGAGTGGAAAGACGCAAAAATCCGGTGAAAGCCTCCCAGAATTCGAAGCAGAAATTAGACGGTTAGTACAGTTGTTTTACCCAGACCTGCCAGAGGAACGAAAGACCAGTTGGCCACACAGAGTTTCATAAACGGCATCAGAGATGTGGAAATACAAAAAAATTTAAGACTGAGTGGCGTCAAGGAGAGTAATGAAGCTCTACTTCGGGTTTTGGAAGTAGAGACAGTCATGAACATGTCCAAGCCGAGGGTCCGAGCAGTTTCCTTCAACTAGAAAGAGTCAGAGTCATCATTTCAAGCGCTGCTGGCTGGCCTAAACAAAATATTAGAACGGTCACAACGAACTGGCACCAGAGGGGCATGTTACCGCTGCGGAAGGACAGGACACTTCCAACGTGATTGTCGAGTGAGGCTACCTGAACGATCACCGACCAGGTAACCAACAGAACAGCCACATGTCCAGGGACCGTCAGCCAGTCAGCATAAGGAATCGAATGCTGACTGACCCTCAATCAGACCCCAAAACGTTATCTATCCGGGGATTTTGCCGAGATAGCGGCAGCCTAGACATCAGAGGCACCAGTTACCATCACCATCGCCACCGGCGCCGCTGTGTCCATTGCCATGTCCAGTGTTTTGAGAGCATCAGAAATTCGGCCAGTTAGCAATAACATCCAGCTCAGAACATTCACCGGCGAGTCCATGTCAATACAGGGTGAGGCAGATGTCGTGCTACAGATAGGGGACAACATGATCCGGCATAGGGTCCTGGTAGCGAATATTGAGGACGAATTTATACTGGGAATGGACCTAATTAGCCAGCATGGATTTATGTTCGACCCGATATGTTCTTCGGTTACTAAATGAGGAATTTGTACTGACACGGCCCGTCCACAGTTCAGTCACCTCCATAAAAATTGTGGCAAAGTTTTCAGCTAGAATTTCCGGTCGAACGGACAGATTATTCATGGGAAGCTAGACAGCAATCCTGGGAGCTGCGTTGGAATGGTGGAGACCGTACACTCAGCTCATGACTACTTAGTTGGACGGGCTATAGTTAAAACCGGACGAGATATACCAATCAGAGTCCTGAATTTGTCCAACAACGACATCAGAATTGCCAATGGTCAAGAGATAGCTTGTTTCGAGACAGTAAAGACCATAATCAATTGCGAACAAGAGTCGGTGAAGGAGACAGGGCCCAGTAAAGAGTTCCTACAACAGTTTGCTGACCATTTGACACACCTGACGCCAGAGAACCAGAAGAAAGCCAAGCAATTTATCACAAAGCACTGGCAAATTTTTAACAGTCAAGATGGAACCACCGGTCGCACCAACATCATCCAGCATCGAATAGATACCGGAAAGGCTCAACCCATCAGAATACCACCTAGACGACTACCATTGGGGCAACAACAGGCAGTCGAGGAAAACATCCAGTCCATGTTACAAAATGGAGTTATTGAGATGGAACCACCCGATTTTGTGTGGTTTACAGAAAGCTGAATGACGTCACGAAGGAAGACAGCTATCCACTACCCCGAATCGATGACACTTTGAGCACACTAACAGGCTCCCGTTGGTTCCCCACACTAGACCTAAAAAGTGGATATTGGCAGGTTGGTCTACACGCAAACGACAGAGAGAAGAGGGCGTTCTCCACCAGTAAAGGGCTGTTTCAGTTCACTGTCATGCCCTTTGGGTTATGTAATGCACCCGCTACATTTGAGAGGCTAATGAGCGGGTTAACATGGAGGACGTGCTTAGTATACCTCGACGACATTCTAGTCATGGGTCAAACATTCGACGACCATCTGAAGAACCTGGACGAAGTATTCTCCAGAATTAACAATGCCAACCTGAGACTCAATCCGAAGAAGTGTTCCTTGTTCCAAAAAGAAGTAGAGTTTTTGGGCCACGTCGTTTCCGAGTCGGGAATCCGCACCAACGAGCACAAGATAGAAGCGATCCGTGATCGGCCAGTACCGAGAAACAAGCATGAAATGCGAAGCTTCTTGGGCCTCTGTTCCAACTACAGGCGATTTGTTGAGGGATTTGCCACCATTGCCGCGCCTCTATATCGGCAGACCACTGAAAAAGAGACCTTCCGTTGGAATCAGGATTGCGAAACATCATTCAGGCGACTGAACGCAGCACTATATTCCAGCCCAATCCTAGCCTTTCCTACACAGTCCGGCAAGTTCATCTTAGACACCGACGCCAGCAACACCGGTTTGGGGGCCGCCCTATCCCAGGTCGATTCTCGAAACCAGAAAGAAATTCTTGCGTCACCAGGAAAGAACTTCTTGCAATAATAAGGGCTGTAGATAACTGCCAGGTGGATGAAGAAATTACAGCAATACGATTTCAAGGTGGGACACCGTGCCGCTCGTTTGCACTATAATGTCGATGCTCTATCCAGAAGACCCTGTAGAGCAGAATGCGGACATTGTCTGAAGACGGAACAGCGAGAGGGTATCTCCATCAGGCAGATCCGAGTGCAGACCAATGAAGAGTGGACAACGGAACAGTGCATCCAGGACCAAATGGATGATCCAGACAATGGAATGCTCAAGCGAGTCCTGGAAAGCGCTAATGGACAAGAAAGCAAGTCCCAACTGGTAGTTCCGAAGAGAAAGGTACCAGCCACCCTGACCAAAGTACATGATGGAATTACCGGAGGCCACCTGGGCATGAATAAAACACTAGACAAAATTCGCCAGCGGTACTACTGGGTGAATTACTTCGAAGACGTCAGAGCTTGGTGCCGCAAATGTGCCACCTGTGCAGCTAGTAAGGGCCCGAAGACCCGGACCAAGGATAGAATGCAGCAGTACAATGTGGGCGTCCCATTTGAAAGAATTGCCATCGATGTAGCCAGTCCGTTTCCCGAGTCTGAGAGGGGGAACAAATACATTCTGGTCGCAATGGATTACTTCAGCAAATGCCCTGAGGCATATGCGATACCCAACTAAGAGGCAACCATGGTAGCGACGATGCTAGTAGAGCAACTATTCAGCAAGTTTGGCGTCCTGATGGAATTATATTCAGACCAGGGGCGTAACTTCGAATCGAATGTATTCCAGAAGGTCTGCACGATGTTGGGGATCATGAAAACTAGAACAACACCATTATACCCACAGTCAGACGGAATGGTGGAAAGATTCAACAGGACCTTGGAACAACACCTATCCAAGATCGTCAGCAATAACCAGCGTGATTGGGATGAGCATATTCCCCTATTCCTGTTGGCATATCGCTCTGCCGTACATAATAGTACAGGCCTGACCCCAGTCAGGGTCCTATTCGGAAAGGAGCTGCGATTACCGTGCGATTTGGCATTTGGCTCCCCCGAAGAACCTCCCCAAGACATCGACGATTATGCCGACCAGCTCCTACATAACATGCTGGCAATACACGAATTAGCCCGAACGCAGATGTTGGCCACCAGTGACCGGATGAAGACGCGATACGACCTCAAGGCCAATTCAGTCGGGTTCCAGGAGAGGGATAATGTCTGGAGCAAGGGTAAATCCCCAAAGCTTACACCCGCCTGGGGCCTGGGATGGTCCGTACGAGGTGGTCAAGAGGCTTAATGACGTCGTCTACTGGATCCGTCGAAACCCCAAGACTAAATTGAAGGTGGTTCATTTAGATCGACTCGCTCCCTGCCATGGAGAAGATGTTTCTGATCGGGACGATAAGAATCAAAGGGGGGGGGCAGTGCTACGAATTTTACCAAAGCTGACCCTGTTAAATTGAACTTGAAAAACCTATATCCATCAAAAATAATGTTTCTAAAAATTAATTATTTGCAGTTAAAGCCTTAAAAAATGACAGTACTATAAAAATTTTACCTGCAGATAAAGGCAATGCCACAGTAATTTTAAATAAAAATGAATATGACGTGAAAATTCAAAACATAATCACACAAGGACGGTACACTAAATTAAACAAAGATCCAACAAGTTCTATTGAAAACAAAATATACAGATTACTATACAATTACAAACAAAATATACCGATTACTATACAATTACAGACATGAATGTACTAAACAAGAACTTAGAACTCTTACTCCACACTATTCCAAGCCTCCACATTTATATGGTTTACCTAAAATTCATAAACCCAACATCCTTTTAAGACCAATTATCAGTTCCATAAATTCTTCCTGCAGTGAACTCTAAAATTTCTTCTAAAGATTATTTCTCCACTTACAGGTAATTCCAATTCTCATCTTAAAAACAGTGCATTATTCTTAGACAAATTATCCCATATACAATAAAGAAATACTTTCACACTAGTAAGTTTTGACATTGAAAACCTATACAATAATGTCCCTGCAACCAAAACACTTCCTATTGTAAGAGAACTATTAGAACATAACTTGTTACTAAACGAACGTACACACTTATCCATTGACACAATAATGGAATTACTAACATTTTCTACGAAAACAACATATTTTCAACTCAGTGATGACTTCTACCACGAAGATTTTGGCATGGCCATGGATTGCCTGTCCCCAGCCTTGAGCAACATTTTCATGAAAAATTTGAAGAACAAATAATTTTTACAAAAGAGAATAAACCTTTAGTTTGGTGGCGTTATGTCGACGATATATTTATTTGGGTACACTCTCTTGAAGACATCATTAACAAAGAAACAACTCTATAATTCAAATTAGAAATTGAGCAAAATAGCACACTACCTTTCTTAGACATCTAAATAACAAAAACACAATCGTCATTTTATACACAAGTATAGAGAAAGCCGACTCACACTAACAGATATCTCAATTTACTCTAGTCACCCAAATACCATAAAAAATCAACAGTTCTGATATGGATAAATTTAATAAAGAAGAAATATTTATCAAAAATGTATTATCAGCTAACAATTATCCTAAAAAGTTCATTAATAAAGAGTTAGATAAAATTGAACACAAAACAATAACTAACATTCAACACCAAGCTACTCCAAACAATACTAATACCCTTGATAACCGCATTACTACAACAACCATACCATACATATAGGGTCTTTCAGAAAGACTGAAAATAGTGGGAAACAGATTTTATATAAAAAAATTTTCAAAACAAGAAACACACTAAAATCAATTTTATCAAAAACTAAACCAAATAACGTAACACAAAACTCAAAAAACTGCATTTATGAGATTCCTTGCGAATGTAAGAAATTTTATATTGGAGAAACCTCTAGGCCTATAAATGTTCGAATAAATGAACACAAAAATTATATAAAGAAGAGACAATTCGAAAAGTCAAAAATTTGTGAACATACCAGGAACCTTGGTCATAACATACAATTTCAAAATTCAACCATATTACACAAAGAAGAACACAACACAAAACAAAAGCTGATAGAGTCTGCTTTAATTTTATTAAATGAAAGCGATTGTATAGCTAGTACTTCTATAGAATTCAGCCGTTCCTGGTTGTTAATAATCAAGGATGAAATTAATAATGTTAATATCCTTTTGAACAACCCTATATCGAGATAGTTCATAAGGTATTTCCTAGGTTTTCCCTTATGACTTTAATGAGATCTCTGGAACATCAGAATTTCCTACGAACGCCACATGAAATTCTAAAGATAAACAACTCTTTCAAATTCTTCCGATGTGAAAGAAGTTTTGTTATTTCACATGATTTTTAAAATTTTTTGTACTACCCTGTATATATCAAATTTGCAGTAAATTCTCTTAGTTAGATCAGTTTTATCGTCAAACATTAATGTCAAATTGTGATTACGATATTTGTCATTGCGAATCCTCTTAATTTTTATTTTTTATTTATTTCTTATTCAATTTGTATTAATACCATTGAAAACGAGGTCTGATTTAGACCTTGAAACGTTTGGACTTTTCAAATATACAGACTTTCAAGTTTATGTGGTGTTATTCCCAAAGTACTGAGAAAAAAGACATGGTATAGTAAATCTTTAATTGCTTCAAACTTGAACATTCAAATTCCGGGTGATGAACTGTATAAGTTTATACACATATGAAGAATTAGAAATATTTAAATAAAATAAAACATCTAAAAACACATTCCACCACAATTCACTAGATATAGACAACATAAATTTCCCGAAAATGTCAAAAACCGGAAGACATAGGAATTATTTATATGATGGCTGCTAATTGTATTACTTATTATCTATGGTTTTAAAAATAAAACTCAGTTTAGAATATTCAATAAAGTGTTTATCAACGTGGCTAATACAGAGCTCACCGAAGTTGTTGTGAAATGTTCTTGTGTTGGTCGGCACTTAGATTGATATAGTGTTATAAAAATGTATCTAGTTCGTCCCTGGTTTCATTCCGATAAGACATTAATCGCTGGGATAGAAAAAAAAAGAAGAGCTAGAAGGTTCGGATGAAAAACAAAACTTATCTCGAAATAACTCGACAACTGTAAAATTGACACTCGCTTTTACGTGAGAATTCGATGCTGATTTTAAAAGGAGCGGCTCATCATCGCAGGAGTTAGTTAGTTATTGCAAAGAGTTTATTTCATGTTATTATTTAGATATTCGAATCAGCTATTGTGAATATTTGATGTAAATAAAAGTTTCTAGAAAGTGAGAGTGAATATTAGTTTTACAATTTTAATTGAACCCACGGAGTTTATAACAATATTATATTTTCCTTAATAAGAAATCAATACTTTGGATGGTTTTATATTTATATTTCAAAACAGGCAGAATATTTTCTGAACGATAGTTTTGGCATCTCTGGTTTTTATTTATTATTTCTGAGTTCTTTGGGAATTACACACATAAACTTGGAAGTCTGTATATTTCAAAAAGTCCAAACATTTCAAGGCCTAAATCAGACCCCGTTTTCAATGGTATTAACACACATGGACCTGAATTTTTAGTGCTACCCTGTATATATCAAATTTGCAGTAAATTCCCTTAGTTACATCAGTGATTTACTAAATTGGTCATTATGAATCTTTTAATTTTTTAACTTCTTGTTAATTTGTGTTAATACCATTGAAAACAGGTCTCTGATGTAGACCTTGAAACGTTTGGACTTTTTGAAATATACAGAAATTCAAGTTTATGTGGTGTAATTCCCAATGAACCCAGAAAAAAAATAAAAAGGCAGAATATGTTTCTTTTTGATAGAATATTTTACTTAAACAGCAATATTATGTATAATATCTAAAACTCAATATTAGGCAGTGCAGAATACAGTCAAGCAGAGCTTTGTAAATCTGTATTGTGTTTGGTTATACCAACGAATATTTGATTTAAAATATTTAAACCACATTTGCGTTTGTATTATATTTATTTATTTATGAAATCTGATTGTTGTAACATTTTATTTGCATTAATGTAACAAAATTAATATATTTTTGAATTTGAGTTTGTTACTTTTTCTCAAAATGGGAACCTTGCGTCACGGGCAAACTAGTGTATGGCGGTAATACACGGGATAATTTTTTAGTCTGATTTGGATTTGCAATTTCCTAACTTATATGTAACTATTATATATGTTAACAAACATTTCATAACAAATTCTGAAACAAAAAAGTGGAACAAATAATGAACTAGAGAAATATATTACGAGTACATATTCAAATACCAAGAAAATGTAAGAATTATTTCTCACAATTAAGATATGGGTTATTATTTATTACTGAAAAACTGTATTAAAGAACGCAGGCGATTATAGCCAGTTAGATTGAGAACTTGGGGGCTCATGTTTGAAGATGTTAAAGGTAGAGACTTAATTCCTCTAAATATTTTCAGAAAATTTACAGTCGGTATTAAGTGCGTTTCTGTTCAATTATGGAATAATCTCTTGTAGGACCTGTTTTTGATATTTCAAAATATATGGATTTATGTAATTGTTTAAATTGTTTTTAAATTTGTATTGTTTCATTATAAAGAAGCACTCTTACAAAATGATGTATCTAGCCGCTTTTTAAATTATCAATGCTTTATTACTGCACGTTGTATTTGATATATGTGTTTACATATCTTTATATAATCACAACGGATTATGATTGCACACGATATCTGAAAAGATTGCAACTGTTTTACAAACAATAGAACATTAAGGCAAGTAATACCGGAGGTTTTTTACTTTGGATATTCTAGCTGAGTAATATGATTTTTATATTTAAGGTCTAAAGTGGATCCTATTTGATTTTATATTTTTCTATAGGGATTAAGAAGAAACTTTAAAATAATTATTAAATGTACTATGTGATATACCAAATAAATCTCGATTCAATGGAAATAAAAATCAACACTACTGAATAAAAAAGAGTGGTAGTCATTTGAGATGATGACACCCAAAGCTTCTTAAAAAATGTACTTTCTTTGTGCCATTCTAAGTAATGAATATAAATTTCAGGTGAATTAAAATTATTGTCACTAATTTCTTACGTCTCAAGTATTAATCCTAATGTATAATTTGATTCTTAATTTAAATATATCTGCAAAGAAACATATGACGTGTGACTTAATTGAAATTTGTTAAATATACAATTGACCCAATTTCTTTTAAATCAATTGTATATCATTCACTGTGTATTCCAACAAATGTTAAATGGAGAAAGAGTTTTCATGCTTCTTTTTCATTTAAGATATAACTTTGGATTCTTTTCTCTTTATGTCAATTAAAATTATGGCACCATTGTATTCACGATAAGAACCACGAATGGGCATCATCTGGGAAAATTTTCTTTACAAATACATATGCTACTGCTTGAAAATCATTTGTAAATATTTTTACATTCTACTTTTAGTCCTTCTGTAACAATAAACACCGATACCTGATGTATATTTTAATGTTTGAATTAGCTACTGCCCAAGGCCAAATCATATTAAGTTTTGAAATAATATGCTCCAAAAAATATTTTCGTATTACAATAATGCAGCCCACAAGGCATTAAAATAGAGTAACTCACATTATCTGACATAGCCTGGTTCAACGAATCAACAATAGATATCTATTATATATGTTCAGGGAGTTCCAAATATAAGTAGCATCAATGTTACATTTTATTCATAGAATATAATTTTTTTTCAAACCTGAATCGGTTAGTCGTGATAAGGTGAATAGCCCTGCATAAGGAGTAAACGTGCAGTGATGAGACACTTGGTGTCCTCTGCAGTTGCTTCATAAAAGTAAATGAAGATTTCGTAAAAATATAGGATTGCGAGGTGATTACCGTGGTTCCACCTTTCTACTACACCGTGATAAATAATTTCATTTACTGAATTGCATGTTTACTTTATAATATGAGGCTAGTCATGACCGAAATTTAATGACAATGACCCCTTTTTTGTGGCGTTACTCTCTGACTTCTGACGTATGTCAAGTCTCTAAGTTAATATATCGCAAAGAGACAACTGGAATGTTTATTAGAAGTAAAAGCAAATTTCGTGCGGGTATTGTACTTAGATACATTAATTGGATGTTATATTTGTTTATTTCCTATAATTTATTGATTTGCTATAAAAACAAACAAAGACAACATTGTATGGGTATTTCAAGATCAAGGTAGTGTATAGTATCGCTCAGAACATCACGAAACAACAACAAAATTTAATTCCCGTACTCATTTATTTTCATATATGTGTAAGTGTGGCCCTCCGTTGAGAAGATTTCGATACAAATATTATACGCAATGACAAATTTAGTAATTCACAATTTGACATTAAAGGTTTGACAATAAAATTGATGTAGCTAAGAGAATTTATTGCTAATTTGATATATACAGGGTAGTACTATTGTAAAATTATAAAGATCATATGAATTAATAATGGTAATGTCCGTTTGAACAGCCCTATATCGTTCATAAGGTTTTTTCCAAGTCTTTCCCACATGGCTTTAACGGAATCTTTGACACATCAGCATTTGTTTGATCTCATTTTTAACGAATGTATGTTATAACAAAGTCATACTTAGGGGCGCCATATAAAATGCAAATAATTACTTCAAATTCTTCCAATTTGAAAGAAGGTATGTTATTTCACATGATTTTTAGAATTTTTTAGTGCTACAGTGTGTATATTAAATTACCAGTAAATTCTTTTAGTTACATCAGTTTTATTGTCAAACAATTAATATCAAATTCAGTAGTGTTAATTTTTTTGTTTACGTTGAAAACGGAGTCTGATTTAGAAAGTTACAGATTTTCTAGCAATTGTGGTGTTATTCCCAAAAAATCAGAAAAATACAAACTAAAAATGCCAGCGAGTGTCCAAATAATGTATTCATAACAACTTGCAACACTTTTTATCCGTGCCGTAAACCCCATAGTCGTTGCTGTGGCCGAATTTTGTTTAAAGGTGAACTATTAATTTGTTGTCTCTAATCAGTTTAAAGTTCAAAGCATAAGAGAGCGGTGCCCGACAGGGTGATCAGAAAAGCGTGTAGAGCCGTAGCTTCCCGTAAGGTTAACTATAATTAACATTAGTAATAAAATTAATGAATCGAACATAGTCATGCAAGTGGGGAGCCGTTCCATCGCTTCACTATATACAGTTGTAAATAAAACCTTATTATTTTATTTTACCTCTATTTATTTAATTTTTAGCTATAAAATTGGTTGTATGTATTTGTTTCTTAAGGCCATTTATTTTGTAAATTTGCAGACGCAGCACAAACTTTAAATCAATATAAATGGGATTGTGAGAAATTATTTATAAACCTTTCCGTTATTTGGACCACAAAACGACATATGGTGATTGATTCTTGGATAACTGTGATTTTTACAAATCAACATTTTTTAAATAAAAAATGCCGTAACACTTGTGTTCTGGGTACTATTGGTATTTTATTATGCTCAAAATTAAGCCTGTAACGTACCTCTACTACAACCTCATTAGAAAAGAAACTAGAACAAAAATTTGAAATTTCCCGGCCACGGTACTGACCCCAAAATGAAATATTATATATATATATGTTCGGTGGTTTCCGGGAATTCAACCGCGTAGTTGATAACTGATCCCTGCTGGGATCGATGGTAAGATGACGACATTTCGGCAGAGTCACATCTGCCCTCTTCAGGTCGGATCGCATAATTCTCGTAGCCTTCTGCTTTCGCTTCTAATTACTCGAATACCCGGCCTGAAGAGGGCAGATGTGACGTATATATATATATATATATATATATATATATGTTCGGTGGTTTCCGGGAATTCAACCGCGTAGTTGATAACTGATCCCTGCTGGGATCGATGGTAAGATGACGACATTTCGGCAGAGTCACATCTGCCCTCTTCAGGTCGGATCGCATAATTCTCGTAGCCTTCTGCTTTCGCTTCTAATTACTCGAATACCCGGCCTGAAGAGGGCAGATGTGACGTATGCTCTAATATACAATGTCGACGGTAAAATACTATCAAATTTATCATATTTATAATTTTCTGATAAAAAATAATTATGTTGAATAATAAATAAAGTACTAGACATAAAAAATCACAGTTGTCTAAAACTCACCCTTAAAAAAGTTAACGTACAGATGATTCATTGAGTTCATGGTTATAAGATTACATACACCGTGATTGAGTTGTAATAAACAGGTCTAATCTCAAATCCTCCTTTTTTGCTAGAACTTATACTTAAATTTTTATGTTTTTCATTTCTCAAAATTCGGTATGTACCTAGTGTTTCGTTTTTCATTAAGTATAAGCATTAATTGCGTATGAGCAAGTCTTGTTGGACCACTCAGTATATTAAAAAGTGATAGTGTTTTAATTTATTATTTTGATTTCTTAGGGTGTGTAAAAAATATTTTTTCTGATTTACCAACATAATGCAAACAAGTTGCTTCATTTGTGGGGAATTTCCGGTAAAATGTCAGTGGAATGCAATCAAAAAAATAGTCATGTACTGCAGTTTGGACTTTCTGTCGATCAAAGGTACGAAAAGGGGCTCCCAAAAATATATTTTATTTGTTGCTTAATAACTTTGAAAGGAGGCCATTTCCAATAAACATGATTTGGACTGAAACATAAAACACTGAAAAACGACGAACGATGATTATAAGACTGAAATTTTAGTCCATCAGCAAAATTTAATCTGCTTACTCAATGTGATTTGAGTGATTTTCTTGAGTTTTATCTTGATTTGATAAGGAATGAAATAATGAAACTTTTAACTAGTACTTTTTGAACATCTGAGTCTGATATTTTTGTAAAACAAGAATATTTTCATACAACTTCTGCAAGACGTGAGATCACTTTAAAGATCGGAGGAACGCGATATTATTGTTATGAGAATTCATCAGATAGCTGGTGCAGTCGGCCATCATCCAATTCGTGGAAGCAACATTTCTCCAATATTTCTAGGAAGCCCAAACATTGTTTGTCTAACGACCCGAGACCGACCACTAGTGTTAATTTGTCAAATTTTGTCGAAGCTTCGAGACCACATTTCCCGATGGCTCGTTGAATTACTATATAATTCCGAGAGGAATATATAAATATGGACAGCTGGCGATGGATTCATGCAGTATCCGACGGTCGTATAGTCAAGTAGAGATACGTTGTAAATAGTTCTGTGAATATAAATTGTGTTAAAGTAGTGGAAATAAATTAGAGTGATTTGGACTGTGTTTTTAAATAAATCCAAGAACTGAACTGAACCCGTACAGGTGAAAATAAAAACATTACATTATATTGATTTCTCAAAAATCAGTTTACAAGTTTCATACTGAATTTAGCATCCTACAATTAATTCTCTTTGCCCATATGTAACAGTTAAACTGTTTCCAAAGTTGTAGTAAGATAAGGACCACTAATATAATTCTCTAGAATGAACAACGCAAAATTGAAAAATGGGACCTCTGCACTACTAAAAAACTGTATATACGGCATACTCGAGTAATCGACCACTGGACACTAGGGTTAAGAACCACGATAGCTATTCAAAGGGGGGAGTTAACAAAGTCTGGATTAACTAATCACGCGTGGAACGAACACCATAACATCAATTGGGACCAGGCAAGAGTAATTCGCAAGGCAGAGTATAAAAGAAAATTCATTGGGCGGGCATACACACATCTCTAATGAGAATATAATCAGCGAGCCCACCGTCCAAATTAAAAACGTTTGGAGACCTCTTCTTGAGACAATGCCGCTACGCATCACCGACAACCAATCGCCAGGTAGGGCGACGCTGATTAGATAAGACAGGGGATTAAGCGACCCAATGAACATGACCGGTTAAGGGTATAAATACGACAGACAATCTGAATTTCCCATCATTCACATGTTGACGATAGCAGAATCAAAGCTATTGAAACTTTGTGAGAAGGAAACTTGGTGGAGGTCCGATTTACTTGGTAAGTGTTGATAGATTTTTTTTTAAATATGAAAAGGTAGAAAACTTCAATATGAAATGCTTTTTAATCTAGAACTATTTAGACTGTTTTATTTTATTGAGCATTTTTTTCAAAATGTTTATTCTTAATATTAGATTTTGACCAAAAAGCATCAATAACGAGAATGAAGAAAAGGTTATTGTTAGCAGGTCAGTTTAATTGAAATTCATGTTTTTAGATAAAGCCTATCAAAAACGCTAACATTCGAGAGTAACTATCTTGTTTATTTGTTGAAAAAAGGGAAATATGAAACCGATTCCGCCTATAAAGTCACAAACGTCATGCATCATATCTAAATATAGGAAAAATAACTGCACATGCATGTTTAACGCTTGATTGTCTTATTACTACAATTACACAATATCATTTTATGGAAAATAATCGCCTACGTATCAAAATTTACTAATGCAACGACAATTGCCAGTCAAATTTCATCAAGTAATTTACTTACTTGCAAATATTCCATCAGATGTTCCGATGAGAGAAACTCCGCAAATAAATATGTTTGTTTATTACATTGCTACTTGAACTCATTCTCTCGTGCACTTACATATTTCGTCAAGTGCATTTTGCATATGTGCATATGCACAACTCCGACAATTTACCTTGGCTGCCTGGCGCTAAGTTTCATCTTAACTGTCGACATAAAATGAATGTACCAACTGACATAGAATATGTAACATATCAAAATAGTGCTTACATGTGCTGGCGGAGAGAATTTATTATTGAGAATCAGCAGACTTTTTCTTAACAAAAAGAATTAATTCTTTATTGGATTTGAACAAACACACTATTATTTAATATTTTTACTTTATTCATCTATTGGACGAACAAATACCATATCTTTCATGTTGTATTAAATTACACAAAACTAGAATTATATATTGTTTAAATTAAAATTACCATTGCTGCACTATTTTCTAGAAACTTTTGTTTCCTTGCTTCTGTCTTATTGTCAATTAAATGATTTGAGTCTTTTTCTGCTTAGTTTCTGAACGTCTAGTCACTGTTGAATATATAGGAAACAATCATCATTATTATTATTAAATGAATAATTTTTTGTTGGTTCTTCTAATTATTCTTTGCTCGGAAGAATAGTAGCCTAACATCGATAAATGCATATAACAAACTATGGGCAACTCTAACTAATATTCAATCAAAGTGCATTACAATTTTTCGGCATATTCTTTTCCTCAGAATAATTGGTAAATACTAATATTTCTATAGTCAAACGAGTTTCAGTGCTTTCCTTGACTTTGGATTTTTTTTAATGAAGAATTCTCATTATTTACATATAGTAATCTTGTGGAAGGTTCATTCAGTTATTACCTAATTTAAATATTACCACTAAAACCTAAAAATTATTCTTTGGTAGTTAATATCTTTGCTCTAAATTTTATTCTTAAACTTTCAATTTAAAAAAGTTCTGCTGGATAATCATTTTATTATTTATTTATTTATATTGTAGTATATTTATTTGTTTATTGTACATACAATACACTAAGATACATTTTGTAACGGGAGAGATTGTTTGAGCATCGCGTGTGTACATTCACTACCTCCTAAAGCCTTTTGTTTAAATAGAAATATTTATGTAGGCAATAAAAGTGGTTTCTTATGAATTTCGAAAAATATTCCGGCCCGTCTTAATGAAGTTTCTGGGGTTAGTTACTTTCGAATTGGAATAATGTTCCCCAAGATGACAACAGGACCATGACGCTCAAAGGGTCTATTTTCTCTTTGACCTGTGGGTCTATTGTCCACGACTAAAGTGACTAAATTAACATGGACTATTAGCGAAATGCGAAACATCTCCTTGCACAGTTATGTATATCGTGCATACCCTATTTCGTATTTCTGCTTCTTTTCGCAGGTCAGTTTTGGTATTTGACTGTTACTATTGTAATTTCCGATTCGGTTTGTTTGATGCTACCATCAAATTGAGGTTGACGTCTTTCTCCTCAACGTCGTCTAACCTTTCTTCGGCCATCATCTCCACCCAAGTAGAATCGAGATTCATGAGAGAAGACGAACTGATGTCATTCCACATTCCAATGTTGTCATTCTCTGCACCATTGTAGTCGTTGCCGTCATGCCTAGCGGTCAGAGGTAGCACAAGATGGGGTCGATAATGCTGCAGTCCAAAAAAATTTATACGGAGATAAACCGTTCGCACACCTACAGGATGGCCTTAAGTTTTAGACGTCGATCTTGAACTTTTTTGGCCATTCGACGTCCGGTGCCTACTGTTCTCCGATTTTGGGTATTATCAATCAACGCTTGACAACATCTCATAACAGTAGTGATTTCTGTGCGCGCGGTAAGCAATTTCTGGAAATGAAAAACCTCTCGTTTGTTTTTTGGTAAATTACAAGAAATGCAAAAAACGACGACAATATTAATTGATAAAAAAATTTACACGAAAAAACATTCAATAAACTCCCAAATTTTAATCATTTACTCCTTACTATAGCATCTATATTTTACCAAAACAATATTAAATTTGAACATCTAATTCTGATTGTTGCGAATTCTTTGTCAGTGAGTATATTATCAAATGGGTCACGCGGGCCATAGGTTACCCACCCCTGGTATAATGGATTAGGAGTAAATCGGCTACGCATTGTACCTGACAAAGAAGAGGGATCTAGACTGCAGGTAAAAAGCATAGAGTGTGAAAATATTTTTTTAATTTTATGCCTTTATTTATTTTTTACATTTTTAGGATTGCCTATGAATGCCTTATCTCTCAAAGTTGAATGCGCAAAGTGTTGGTCAAATTTGTGGATTATGCCAAAATAGAAACAAAAAAAGTTCATTGTTTTGACTACGAAATTCACAAATTTAAAACAATGGCGTTACGGGGGGTCCTCAATCTGCCTACTCCCCAAGAGTCCCTGGGTAACTGAACTGAATTTGGATCTGCTCTCCTTCTTGTATTTATAGTTATCGGTGGGTTAAAAGTGGGTGTCACGTGATGAAGGGGCTGTGTTGTGATTGGTTGGGTGTTAATGGGCGGGTCTGCTTTCTTTAATCTGGCAATTACGGAGTTCCATGCTGTAGGAAGGCGAGAGCTGTCATCGCGTCGGTTAAGACAGAGGCATCTTTTCTCTATTTCTATGGCTTCGCGAATAGTGGATGCCTTAAGGGAATTAAGAGATATGATAGTCCTACTGTCCTCGAAGTTGATAGAGTGTCCTGTTTGGATATGATGATGCGCGAGAGCTGAAGTCGGATCTTTTTTGCGATTTGACAAAGAATGTTCATATACTCGATGGTTGACGCGCCTGTTGGTACGACCGATGTAGCTTTGTGGGCAATCGCGACATGGAATTTCGTAAACTCCTCGATCCTCGTTAGGAGCTTTGTCTTTAGGGTTCCCGGTTAAGTTGGCTATAGTTTGACTGGTGTTGAAGACTCTATTTATTTGATTTCGGTGTAGCATCCGTGCTATTTTGTCAGTGACTCCTCGAATATATGGAAGGAAGGCTTTCCGGTGTTATTGGTGTGTTTCTGAAGGGGTTGGTCAATTCAGGGGTTATTACGATTGATTAATTATGCGCTTAATCTAATCCGATGATAACCGTTTTGTCGAAGAATTTGTTGAAGATTATTAAGTTCGTTTTGTCTATTGTCAATATCTGTTAAGCGAATAGATCTAAGAGCCAAAGATTTCATTACAGAACTCAATTGGCAGGGTGATGGTGTGATCGAGGAATTTAAGTATCTAGGTTGGTTTCCTATAGACGGTATATGAGAATCGGCCATTGCTGGTTTTTGTTATGAGGACATCAAGAAACGGGAGCGAAGATTCGGACTCGATTTCCATTGTAAATTGAATATTAGAATTTACACTATTGAGGTATTGTAAAAAGTAGTCTAAAGAATCTCTGCCATGAGGCCAAATGACAAAACATCAACATATCTAAGCCAGCAGGAAGGTTTTAAATTAGACGAGTTTAAGGCCTGGGTTTCGATTTGTTCCTTGAAAATGTTAGCAAAAAGGAGTGAACCCATCGGGACACCACGTACTTGATTGAACAGAGTGTCTTGAACTAAAAAAGACTTTTTCGTTTTGCAATTTACATCAATAAATATAAATCCATTGGCAACGAAGTCAGAATAGACTTTGAAACGTTTGGTTTTCCTTCAATATACGTCGTTTTATTTCGATTGTGGTGTTATTGCTCAAAAAAAAAAAACATAAAAGTAATGAAAAATATGTGTTAGAAGAACAGTGCTGTACAAGTTTGATGATGTCAGAAGAGATATTGTATTTTATTTTTAGAATATCTAACGTTTCTGAAATGCTGACATTGGTGAAAAGAGATACAACATCGAAGCTAATTAGGATATCATTTTCTGAAATTCTTTAAGCGCCTAACATATCTAGGAAGGAAAAAGAGTTCTTTACGTACTTTTGGGAATTTTAGAAGACTTTTCACTAGGAATTATGGTCTTTTTGACGTCAAGAGGAAGATGTGTTCTGTTAATGATTTTCTTGGTCTTTTTCTCTAAGTAAGTAGTCGAATTGTTGTTAATTATTTCGAAGTCTGGAGTCTGGAGTAGAGAATTCATCTTGTGAACATAGTCCTTAGTGTTGAGAAGAACAGTCGCGTTACCTTTGAAGTTAGGTTTGATTTTGGTGGCTTTGATGTGCGGAGTACTCTAGCAATGTCTTGACGAGTACCTTCAGCCTCAATATCGGTTAGCTCAACCAAAGCTACCTCAACTTGAGAAATGATTCTTTCAGTTGCGATAGTTTCTGGTTTCTGGCGTCACAGCGAAATTGAAACCTTTGGATAGGACTTGTAAACTGGCAGAGTCTAAGGAGAAGTCAGAAAAGTTGTGGACAGGCGTCTGAGGGAGTGAGGTGACAGCTGGTTTTTGTTTTGTAATAAGTTCTGTTAGTTTATGTCTTTGAGTCACTGTTGTCTTTTGAGCCGATTCTGTCGGTTGTTCCCTTGAGGTGCGGTAGGGTGGTTCTTGGTTTCTCAGCAACATCTTCCTTTTGTTTTAGTTGTGTAACCTGTCTCGCGTTGTGTTCTCTTGCTTGTTTGATTGTATGGTGTGTATATCCATTTTGTTTAAGAGCAGTAGTAATCTTCTTAAGTTCTTTTTGCGCTTTGTTTTTGTTATCGGTGAGCCTGGAAATTAGTGTATTGGCAACTCCCTGTATTTGCGAGGAGTGGTGATGGGAATCTTCATTCGATATCTATTAGTATATGTTGGTTTTCTGTAAATACTGCGTTCTAGAATTCCGGTCTGAGCTCTTGTTATGTGGATGTCAAGGAAAGACAACTGCTTGTTTTCTTCGAACTCTAACGTGAATTGAATCCTGGGGTGCATGGAATTTAAATGATCTAAGAACTTGAGTAGCTCTTCTTTGCCAAAAGACCATACGACAAATACGTCATCTACGTATCTAATCCATGTTTTTGGCTTAAGCTTTGCTAACTCTAGCACTTTTTGTTGAAAGTATGTCAGAAACAGATTTGCCACTGCTGGAGACAGTGGTGACCCCTTTGCTGCTCCGTCTGTTTGTTTGTATATTTGACTGTTGAACATAAAACAGGCATTTTTTAAGGCAGTGCCGTGACAGGTCGATTATGTGGCTTGGAAAGTGTTCATTCTCCGAGATCTGTGGTATACTTGAATACAGCGACTTGACATCAAAACTAGCTATGATATCGTCTGGATCTATTGTTAAGCTGTTGAGGATGTGTATGAAATGTTAGGAATTCCTTCCATAAGAATCAGCTTTTTCGACTATCGGTTGTAGGATGCTGGCTAAATATTTTTCTAAATTGTCTATTACCTGACAGCGCAGTGATAATGACGAGTGAGATCTTGTGGAATCGTCTGCAAGATTCAAACATGAATTTAATTAACGAACGGATGTATTCCCGGATGAATACTACTTCATATATATATATATATATATATATATATATATATATATATATATATATATGTATTTTGAAATGTAATATCTATATACCTTTCAAACCTGGGTAATCAGCATTGAATTGGCAATATCATATGCCCGCGTCTACCGTAACCCCTGACCAATAAATAGTTATGTTTTTTTGATAGGTGGAATAGAGTTCTTCCATTTCTGTTCTGCCCATACCTTTATAACAAAAGTGTCTATCAACACCCAAATTGTCGTGTTGTTCCTAGTCAATATCTTTCCTTAGACGCAAAACTTTATGTTTACTATCCATATGGCTTGAATTAACAATATTCCTTAATTGTATCTTTGTTCAAATAATTAAGTTCACTGTCTGTTAGAATTTCTTCATAAACCAGCTTCTTCGCTTTCTCTTTTTATGAATACATTTTACAATTCATATATCTGGTAGGAGATATAAGTTCTTTATTCACTGCTCAACATAATTCATACACATTACAGTTGATAAATGATCCCTTTTTTATTGACTTCAATCTGATCGACCTAGGAAATGATCAAATTATTCAGTGGTGTCATTGCTTTAGGAACAGCACTAGTGTTACCAACGGGGACCTTGTTCACGACTTAGGTACGACTCATTCGAATGATACAAATTACTATATAAAAGCTATTTTTGTGGTAAATATAAACAAAGAATCAACAAGACTAGACTCGTATCTAAAATGTTCCAATTATGTAATTTAATACAATAAAGGTAATCCGAGTGATAAAATATTCATACTGATAATACTGCAATAAATTGTACCCATTTAGGATTGAATTTACAGTTGATTTATAAACGTATTACTGGAGGTATAGCTATTAAAAATATACCGTTAATTTTTATTGGCACCAAGTATATTATCCTGATATTTTATTTGGGATGATCATTTAATAATTAAATGCCCTATTTTCGATATAGTTTAGTGATAAAATCAGTTGATTGGTATTTTATTTGATCATATTATTGCTTAATTTATTATTTAAGCTGTGGACACGCGCGTGAGGTAGTCTTTTTACACTAGAAATCTAAAACTATTAAAATTGTTAAACATTTTATTGTTCTGACTGTATGCATACTCAATGAAATGTAACATCGATTTTTATGGTTTTAGTACTATGGCCAAGTGCAGGTTTTTGCATTCGATTCGATCAAATGCCTCTCGAAGTTGTGATTGATAAACATAATATAACTCGGTAAATAATGGCTGAATATCGACATCCACGAGTTTCAGGAAAATCTAGCTCACAGAGACTTCAAATCAGGAGTCCCAAGATAGAAATCACACGAAAAAATTCTTAGGTTTACTTAAACCTGTCAAAGAAATTACAATACTAACTTTTCGAGATTTTTCAATCCATTGAACGCAAGACAATATATTGTTTCTAGTCGGTGTCCTATGGGACAATCGGTGTTTTTTTATGGAAGACTATTCTGGGACTGGGGGAGATAAGCAATGAAAGAGTGCATATTTTAATAAACCTTTATAGTATATCTCGAAAAAAAAGTGTGATATACATTTTCGGTGACTGTGCACTTCAGTACATTTCATATTTTTAACTTTTTCAATGTAGAGCAGAAAGTGAATGTTGTATTCTTTTCTCAATGATTAGAGACACTTTATCACTCATGTTTTATCGTGATCTCATAAGCCTTGATTCCATGGTTACTTATCAACAAAAAAGAATTGGGCGTATCATTAAATTTTCATTATAATTTTGATATAAGTAACAATATAGAATAAAATTAACAGATTAGTTTCAATTATCAAGTCTCTTATGTCTTTTTAGATATATTTCTTTACTTAGGTTCCTTGTACACAAAAGAGTTAATTAAAATTAAAACTGCCGCCCAAAGTGACTATGGATTTCCAAAATTGTTGGTCTGATTCGTTCTGAGCCCCCATATGCAAATTGATTTCAGGCTCTCATTCCTTATTTGAGGGTCTATATTGAGGGATGATAATAACAATATCCACAATAGATAATTATGACGAATTATATTACAGTATTTTTCAGAAATTTCTCATATTTTCACCCTCTTACCCGAAATATTTTCGTACCTAATGCAGACGATGATTGATTGCATTTTGATAAATATTTCCTTAATCTACATTAATTAACCTATAATTTAAATATATAACAATAGCTATGTTTTTCTTTGATTTACACCCTTTCACCAATGATTTCCACCTCTAGAATAAGAAATCATTTCAGCCTTAAAAATCCCAAAAAATATGATGTATTCTAGTTTTTTGCTTATAGTATGAAAAAATAAAAAAAATGTAGAGGATCAGAAAATCTTCAAAATGAGTGTTTATAATTTTTGATCGTAACATTTTTCATGAAGAAAAGCTGGAAAAACCGATATACAGTTAGTGTTTTTAAAAGAATCATAACTTGGTTGTAAAGAAAGCTGGAATCTTAATATGCCTCCTAATGATAGCTTATAACGTTCTGAGATTAATAATGCTGACCGATATTGTACCTTAATTTGTAGAATGTACCGTATTAACCACGACAGTTTGATAGGAATGTGCAAAATGTGAAGTCGCATAAAATGCACTTCACCTCGTATTTCTTGGATTTTTGTTATAGTGTAGTGAAATGTATTAATACCTACTTGCATGCTTGCGAATTTTTGCAATTTAATAAATAACAGAAAACAGTATACAGATAACCATTAACTTAATAAAGCAATGGAAAAACAGAAAATTATTGGCAAGTAATAGTTATGTAAATAAAAACCTAGTAGACGTTGTGAAAAAAATTACAATTTACCATAATCTTCTTCATCTCGTGGCCCTAGCTTAAGGAAATCCTATGCACCGTTGGCTGACTGTCAATACTACTACTTATGTTCCAGACTATATAACATTTTTTAACCACCCTGTATAACTATAATTCCACTCCACCTTATATTTCAATCATCCTGTATATGCAACTGCTTCTAACATTTTTTGAACCCTCCGCCCTATAACTCGAATATTCTTACTGCATATGCCAATTTCACCATTTTTTGAATTTTTTATCCGTATAACTATAGTTTTACTTCACTCTTATTTCAACCACCTTGTATACGCAATGAATTATGTGCCACCCAATACAACATCTTTTTAACCAACCTGTATAACAAATTTCACCGTCCTATATATGGAACTGGTTATGTACCACCCAATATCACATTTATTTGTAAAAAGTTTTGAACCCACCCACCTGTCTAACTCTAATTTTACTTCGCCCTATATTTCAACTGCGCACATTGCCTGCTGATTGAATTTCGATGCACCCACATATCTACCACCATATATTCTATTTATAGAAAAGATCGGTCACCTCAAAAATTTTCTTTCGATACACTAATGGATAATTTTGTGCCATTTCACTGCAATGAAAACCGTTACTAACACCCTGTACGATATACTTTCATGGGATATCTTTATATCTGAGCTAGATATTTATCATGGAAATTTGACATTTTCATTGATGTTTACCGTTTTTTTCCAAATAGTTTCACGATTTTCACAAAAACTGTACGTTTTACGATATGGATAATTACAAGGATTCAAACTGGAACAACTCTTTGTAGAATACAATTTAAAATATTTTAGAGAAAACACTGTAGATTTATTGAAATTCACTGAAAATCCCTTAATTACTGTTTTTTTTTAGATTTTCTAGAAAACTATAAATCTCATGTTATAGAAAATTTTATGGTACCTTTCTGTAATATCCATTAATAAAATGCCCAAGCCGTTTTTGAATAATTGAATAATACTGAGCATACATAAATAAAACGGGCCGACGATTGATAACCTCCTCCTTTTTGGAAGTCTTTTAAAAAGTACCAGTCGTCGCCACACCGGGGACTCCAGGTTCAAAAGTACCCAGAAATCTCAATTTTCATCGAAATATAAAAATTCTTAAAGTGGGATATTCGTTTTGTATGGTACAAAGCTTAATTTTCTAAATGTGACTTTATCAATTTGCACATACCCGAGTGACCTTGAAAAATGTAATTCTACAAAAAATAGAGATATCATCACTATCAAGAATATTGAATGGTTTAACCTACAATCAAAACATATAATTTTTAAATATTTTGTTAATTAAGTATTATCTGTCTGTGTCTGGATCTGTTTCTGTATCTTTCCACGTCTGTGTCTGTGTCTGTCTGTTTCTGTATCTGTCTGTGTCTGTTTATGTCTGTCTGTTTCTGTATCTGTCTGTGTCTGTATTTCCCTGTGTATTTGTCTGTCTGTTTCTGTATCTGTAGCTGTAAATGTCTTTATCTGTCTGTGTCATTTTCTGTATGTGTTCGTGTTTGTCTGTTTTTCTTCACGAAAATGTTTGTTTGCCTGTCCCTGTTTATCTTGTTTGTGTATGTTTCTATATTTTTCTTATTTTCAGTAAATATTTTAAGCGTTAATGATATCTTTTTTATAATTTTCAATGTTATATAATATTACTCTTCTATCAACATTTTATTTGCTGACTTATTTATTTCGTGTTTTGTGTTCTTCATCTTGTATATCAAGCTTGAAATGTAGGGATCGGATAAAATTAGCAATTTATGTATCAAGTAACAGTTTGTATCGATTCTACTGCATTTTCTTGTATTAAATTGTCTATAATGTTTTACATCTTTATTACGTGATTCCTGTGACTCTTCGGACAATAGACCTATTGGTATTAGTTTAAAATTGTCAATTATTTTAGCTCCATGTATTAAAATTTTATGAACAGACGCGGGCATATAGTACCACTTGTACAATTTAACGTACAACTCCGCTGTTTCTGTTGCATATATTTGAAATTTGGTTGGATCTACTTTAACGCCACATGCAAGTGTTTGTAAAACTTCTCCAAATCTAGAGATTAATGTTTTATCAACTCCGGTTATTTGGTACGCTAAAACAGGATCGCGGAAAAACCTTCTTGCAATATTGCCATCATTTGAGTTTCCTGCACCTTGTTAAGGATAGTCTATGAGCAAGTCGGTTTTTTCTTTGAATTCTTTGTTTCGTTTCTTTCAATTGTCTTTGATGTTCCACTGACCTTACAGACCATTTACAAAAGTTTAATCTGTAAGCTTTATGAATAATACACTCCATGAATCTTATCCATGCGTCTAGACTTGATAAACCATATTTATTTTCTTCAATTTCTTTTCTATTTTGAAGATTTTCCAAATCATTCATCATTGATGGAGATGCTTGACATATAATACAAGATGCACTTGTAGGTGTCTCTGTCAATGTCAAGTATTATATATATATATATATATATATATATATATATATATATATATATTCTTGATAGTGATGGTATCTATCTCTATTTTTTGAACATTGATTTAAATTTTTCAAGGTCACTCGGTTATGTGCAAATTGATGAAGTCACATTTAAGAATTTAAGCATCGTACCATACTTCATTATGACAAAATGAATATCCCACTTTAAGAATTTTAATATTTCGATGAAAATTGCGATTTCTGGGTGGTTTTGAACCAAATCACTTCTATAGCCCCTGTATGGCGTCGCGTCGGGTCGGTATGGAATTCGAAAGTTATATGCCAGGGGCATACTCAGCTTTTGGTTTAGGAAGGGGAAGATCAGAAACCAAATTGTCCTAGAGAGTGGGACAAGTCAGAATTTTTTTAGTCCAGGGGGGGGCGGGCAAGTCAGCAAATTAATGGGAAGGTATAAGGCCGGCCCGGCGACCGGCAAGTGTGTGAGATGAACCCGGATTCTCTTTTGTTCTTATAGAACAGAACAGAATCGGTAGGTCTGTGCCCAGCCTAAGGCTCACGACAGGATTTCAGGTGCAGGGGAGGGCATCTGCCCCGCTCCACGATACGCCCATGCTATATGCTATATGTAAAAGTATTACCTACCAGAAAATAATTTAAGTCCTGTGAAATATTTAATACAACTAGTGGCCGCCTAATTGTCGAATCGACAGTAGTTCATCAAATTTTGAAAGTCATTGAGGTTTTTTATGAAAATTATATCTCTATACGAGATACAGTTGTGGCGCAATCGGAATAGTAGGCGTGACCTGTACTTTTTCTAAATTTATAGAAATAGTTCACAAATTACTTTTTTCTATTTCTATGTATTATTGTAGGTATATGTAAAATAATTATAGTCAAAAGTACCTAAATTCACTAGGTGCCTAAACATGATTTTATACATAATAAATTTAATACACAATCAGAGACAAACTTGCAAAGAACCTAACTTTTCGTCTGGTTTCAAATTCAAAGTATTTTTGACAATACCACAAAACGATATTTTTTTGTATATGGTATTAAAGTTATATGCTGTATGTGCTCTAAGGTTAGTTATTAATGTACACTGCACGCTACCTCCAGAAGTATGTGCTCTAAAAGTCCTACATAATCATGGTTATAAGAGTGTAAATTCACAAGGAACTCATACATGATTTCATAAATAATAAACTGACAAACAAACAGAGACAAACCTGTAAAGAACCTTTTCGTTTGATTTCAATTTCAAAGCAATGCACAAATATCGTCAGAAGACCAAAAACAGGGGGCAATATTAAGGAAATTAAAAATAGGGCATTTTTACTCTAAACTCAAGTATTATTCCGAAGTGCAAATTTGGTTAGCACATAAATGTAATGGCTTCGTGGCAACTTGTATACATAGCTGCTAACGTTGTCCTTTTTGTGGTTTTCTGGCTTTTGACGTAAGTGAAGTCTCTAATTTAAAATTTGGCAAACAGGTAATTAGAATATTTATTAGAACGAAAAGCTGTGCTGGTATTGTATATTAATTGGATATTACATTTCTTTATTTACTAGAATTCTTTGATTTTCTATTAACGAAGAGACTCTTAATACATAACCCGGTCTCTTTTTCTTGCAAATAAACCTAAGTGTGAGTCTGAGTTAGGAAGCCTTCGCTTCAATAATTACAATGAATTAAAAATAAATTCGTATTTTTAAGATTCGATTTTTTAGATTATATATGGTATTTTCATTGATATATAGGCAACACTTTATTTCAGGAACACAGTACTCTATCTACATAATTTTTTAAATTTCACTTGAACGGAATCGCGGTTGTCAACATATTTAATTCGTCTTAAATCTTCATGTACCTCTTCAAAAATATCCTTACATAACTAAACGGAATGTATAAAGTTGTAACATTTAGTGAAGGTACTCATTATGGTACTTTAGACAGTAATTATAGTAATTAAGGACCAAAATACAAAGGATATTTTTGCCGAAATACGTAAGTTTAAAAGCGAATGCTTATTATTTTTCAACATGTCAAAAAGATACTCTCTCGATAAAAATTAAATTATTTAAAAATGAAAAATACAGCTAGAGAAGAACTTTTTAAAATACTATACATTGTCAAGCTGATGCGTTATTGCTCTGTATCTTTCTCACCTGATTTATCAAGTAGATCTGTGGTCTCGTGCGCCATTATATTAATGTTTAACTTATGATATGCACAAAAATTGCGTTATTACGGCATACTTTCAACCAAAACACGGTACCGTCTTACACTTTTTCACCGGCGCGAATGAACTAAACCATTAAAATGACTTGAAAACTAGTAAGGTTGCGCAATTTTTGTTTGAGGAGATATTTACACATCTGATTCATAATGTGGTAAAAGTTGTGATCATAAGTTAAGTAAACGTTTGAAAATCCTACCAAAGAGCTTGTGGATCATGGATTATATTTGTTAACATCACATAGGAATATTTACATTTTTTCTAGTTTTTAATGTCACTGATTTCGTATCGTGTGGGATTACTGTCCTTGCGCCTGTAAGCAAAGTGCGTACTGCTCACTCCCACAGTATTAATTGAACGAAGGAGAACGTATGTGGTTCTAATAATGTTTATATTACACCAGGTAGGCTAGCAATATAAAGTCGTCGATATTAATTGGTGTTAATTTGCCCTGAATTTAATGGGTGATAAAAGAATTGCCTGCGAGATTAAAAACACACAATGCAATAAAGTTATAAGTGGGAAACCTCTCTAGGAGAATTAGGAGATATACTCTTTACTTTTTAATTAAATTACTTTTAGCAAAATACCTATGGGCGCTTGCTCCTATTAAATATTTAAATGGAATGCACAGAAAATGAGCACTGTTCCATTTTTTATTATTGTTGACAATTTATGACGTTTTTTTTTCAAAATGAGGACTAGACCTGTGTTGCAGAAATAGCCTATATGTTTAATAGGTAGTCTATTTATGTGGGGTATACCAGAAAGTTGTGAACAATTATTTATAAACAAATAAGTGGAAAAAAAGATTTTTGTGTATAACTTTATTAGTATAAGTTGTCGAGAAAAACTTAACAAAAGCTGAAACAAATGGTTTGCGACATCTCATTTCACCATCAAAATATTAATCGATACTTTTTATGAGCTAACATACTAAGAACAATATTTTATTTTTTACTTTTTTATGGTAAATACAGTTAATATGGCAATAATGGTCATTTTAGATTTCCACGGGAACATCGAGATTACAGCTTCAACCATTGTGAAATAGGTATAAGAATTAGGAAGTAGTAAGCACCATTAATTGAGTCAATTAGTGCGCTGTATTTAATACATATTTCAACCAATGACTGTATTTTTTCATTACTAAGTTATAGGGGTTAAAGCAAGGGAAGACTTCCTACGAATTTAAAAGGAATATAGTCACAAAACAAGTAATATGGGGCTTTAAAAAATATAGGATACATTAAAAATTTAGTTGAAGTAATTTAATGATCTATTTCAAAAAGGACTAAACAATATTTATAGTGAATAATGATACATAGAAATAAGTGGATAGTTCTAGATGTAGGTTGAACCTGTAAAAAATATTCACTGGTAATCATAGTGACACAAAGCTGCCTTAATAATATGAAAAAAATATACTATGGTTTTTATTAATTTACAAGTATTTTGAGAGTTGCTCCACATTTTGCAGTAATCGATAAGAATAAAGTAGCAGAGTATCTCCAAATTTCCAGCTTGGTTTACTCCTTGATGATGACAACTTAGAGTTGATGAAACGGCGTTGAGTATTTAAAATAAAGGTTTGGTGTTAGGGTGCAAAACTGTGTTTTTACATTTGTGACACTCCAAAGGTTCCACAGCATTTCCATTCCGAGACAAAAAGAAAAACTTAATCTGTATGTGCAAAAAAAAAATGTGAGTCAAACTTCGGCTTTAGTGTAATTTTTTCAAGATATCAGTGTCATAAATTTACACGCCATGGGAAATTTCTGGGGAGTAATGCTTCTACAAAATTGGTTAAACAATTTGCTGACAATTATTCAGAGCTCTACCGATCCTCTACGTAATAGTCGAAAGATATTCGTCAATTTTTTGCAGAAATTTTGAGATCTTCCTTCCGAAATACCTATATGGAAACTACCAATTTCGGTATAATAATATTCGCAAAGGATCGGCTACTTGACAAGGCATGATTAAGATGTCTTTCCTAATAAATACGTCTGGGCTTCTGTTGCGTTATCATCTACGAAGCCATATGCGTAAAGCAGATTGCATACCTTTTTCTCTCCGAAAATGTTTGATGAAAACCAGTACTGGGTATTGTTTTGTACATACTCATGCATTGAAAACGAGTACTAAAGTTCATAAATATATCTACAATAGTAGGTATCACAATTATATAAAAAGGTTTGTTCCAAAAACTTTACCAGCACGTAAACTAAAAATTAAGACGTTATGAAAATCCATTCATGTGAATTTTTTATTTTAGATATTTATAATAATGAGTACCTTAAATATTAGCAGGTCATTCAGGAACACTCTTTATATATATGCGTCTTTCCCATAAAAATAACATAAAATGTTGGGAATCACTTTTACGGACGAAATCCCTAATTGAACCGTCAAATTCAGTGCAAGAATAACTCAATCAATAGAGTCGAATAGCAATTTGATCTTCCCAATTTCCAGAAAATTCCACGTAACATGTCTTAAAAGGAGTTCATATGTGACTAAAACACAAAATTCAACTCCAAATGGTCATAGAAAATTTGTTAGAGATCAAAATGTTAGAAAATTGATTTATCCACATAAATATTTTGTCAACGTCACACTATTAACAACCTGGTTTGTTAGATTTGAATTTTGCAAAGGGATTCGGAAATAGAAATTACGCACTATATTTCAATCTCAAATTTTCTTATAAATTTGTTAAAAATGCTTTCGAATTTATAACTCATGTAAAATCAAAGATAAACAAGTTGTAGTTAATAATTTCTATTTTCAAAAAAGAGAAACCAAATCGTGCTCCTCACTTACATTAAATAAAATATAATAAAAAAAAATATTTATGTCCATACTGTCAATGCTAAACAGATCACAGTAACAGTGTCGCCAGATTGCTTGGAAAGAAAATATGATGGATTGACTCGAATGTGAAAGACAATTTAAATTATACTAAAAAGTAACAAATTTTGACACTTTCCAAAAGTTATTCTACATCGTCATGCTATTGAAATAGATCGTGTGGCTCTCGCAAGTTTGCTACTATCATTGCTTTGTAAATATGATTCGTCAACTAAAATGAGAATTATGTTACAATTGATGAATTTATTTCGGATTATATTTTATTAATTATAATGTTATACTTCCAATTTAAAATTTCTTTTAATTTTTACCGTATACACTTCATAAAATTTGAATAAGAATAAAAAAATGTTATTGTAATATTTAAGACAAATAGTTAGATCTGGCAGCCCTGAACTCACAGCTATCTATGATGTAGAGCCTTGATTTGAATTTTGACATTTCAGAATATTGTTTTGTGTAAGATTATTATAACACAATGGTAAAGGTAAGTTGTAAATTCAATGGGTAAAGTTCAAGATTTCAGCTTCATTCAATGCAAAAAGTTTTTAATAAATGTGAGTAATACTTATTTATCATTAATTAACAGCAGGTGCTTATATTTCTTTATATTTTTCATACAAAACATTGCTTACTATGTGTTTCACTTAACTAAATGAAATTATGAGGAAGATTCACGGAACGTCAACCGAATGACGGCGTCAGTGCATACAATGGCCGCCATGCACGAGTATTTTTATATGTGGCGGCCATTGTACCCTTGTATGCAGTGGCGCCACCATGCAGTTGACGTTCCGTGAATCTTCCTCATATGGAGTCTTAAGATTTTGGTTGAAGGTTTATTAATACGTTGTTATATTTTGTAGTTATTTGCAATGTAATAGTAGGTATAACACCTTCATTCTAACTTTTGAGTTCATTTTCAGCTTACGAGCTGAAATCGTTAACTTTGAAATGCCAGAATAAAATTTGTCAGTCTCAGATCTAGAAATATTTTTGAAAAATGTAGGTATTTGATGTTTTAAATATCACATTTAATATTAATTGATTATTTCATATAATATTACTATTTTTAAATGGATTTTTTTATGTTAAAAAATATAACTACAAATTTGAATACATTTAAAGCACGAATCTTTCACTTATATTTAGGTAGGGAATCAGTTAATTATTGTTTTGTGTTCATATATCTAATAAACAATTTAGTAATTATTACATGGTTCCATTCCTGCCAGATCCTGGTTTTATTACAAGGTACCTAAAGTAAACATGTTATTGACATTTTTTAATGTGTATTTCAATTCAATGCATTTACTAATTGGTTATGGTAAGTTAGGTACATACGTCTATTCTACAAAGAAACATATTTTTATTGAACATATTTTTCCTTGGAAAATGGTCTAAATATTGAGCAATTATATTTGGAACGAGCGATACGTGCGTTAATCATGTGAAGACCATCTTTGGTTTATTGTTCAGTAGTAAAATACTCAAAGTAGTAGATCAGTATTGATTTTTCGGGCAAGTAGCAGTAACTTTCATTTTAATTATTCTGTAAGTTTTTGTTGTGAATTTAATTATTTGATTACTACTTTATTTGACAAATGACGAAAACTTTTAAGTTACCAAGTGCAATCCTACCAAAAAATGGGGGGTCACGCATTTTTCAAAATTATTTGCAATTCCTATATTCAATTAAAATCTCATATATATTTTTTATTTCAATAGATTTGTCAATATGACATAAACGATTGGGGGGGGGTTCATGACGCCTTCTTCTCCGGTTTCTGCTCCACTTCATTTCTGATAGACATATACTTTTGACAAACGAACCTCAATAATGTTCACAATTTGATAAAATAGGGTCAAATTTCGACCACTGGGAGACCACTAGTTATTTTAAAGCTGTTACTATTATAAATTTTATTTTCCCATGTTTCATATATTCCTAACAAACTATCATCATCAAGTGCTTTCTGAATAATAATTGAGGCTTCGTGGCATCTCTAAATTATATTTTAGAATTTCTTGGAATTAGCCCCAAATTTACGAGAAGTTTGTATACTTCAAATGCTCAAAACATTATAGGGTCTAAATCAGATCAAAATGGCAATAACGTAATGAAATTGAAGAACTTTAAAAAATAATAAAAGTTTCGAAATGTCAATTAAGAAAGTGTACAAGTTGTGATTAAAATGTGTAACAATCTAAACTGACGTAACTATCAGAATTTACTGCTTATTTGATGTGTATAGAGTAGAACATAAAAAAATATAAAGATCATATGAAAATAGCAAAACATCTTTCAAATTTCACTGAGTTACCCCCAGAAATTTTATGCTGCGTTCCTAGGTGCCACCTTCATTATATAATATCAAAGAATTCTAATATTTCAGATATCCCATCAAAGTCCTTAGGTAAAAAACTCGGAAAAACGTTATAAACTATCCCGATATAGAGTTGTTAAGAATGGTCATAGCGAATTTCCTTTTTGATTTATTGGTAACGAACTGTTGAGTTCTGTGGAAGTAAGAGTGGTGTTATTTCCAAAACATTCAAAAATACATATCATCCTCAAGACAATAAGATGGCGTTGGATATTAGCTACCAGCTACGAGAGAGACTTTTTTGAGCACTGGCTAGTGATGACAGTGATGGTAAGCAATTTTAATTTCAAAATGCAAGTATCACCATTTCATTTTAATATATAAACATGTACATACATCTATTGTATTGCAATTATTTTTATCTATAAATTGTTCCGAAATTCTATAATATTGGCAGTTTGTTACGAATTCTTTACATATTATTTAACAAACACAATAGACTTATTTATGACCATCATTTCGCCCACATTTTCTCCAGTGCGTTAAAATTTACAACATTAATTGTGGAACTTAATACTTTGTTTGACATATCGCCTCCAATATGATCATTCACGTGTACAATTTAGAAAGAAATATTTATGTATTTACACTTCAGTAAATATCGAATCCAAATAATTGATTACTTGCAAAATATTTTAACAGGATATTCAGATGGAGATCAGTTAAAGTAGGAAAAATCGTAATGTTCTTTTATTATTATTCAAATATTCCTTGAACCTAACATTTGAATTGGGAACGAATATTAAAATTAATTAGAACAAAACATCCATTGTCACTAGAATTGTTCGAATAAATATTTATAAAAGAAGGGAATCTTTTACTTTTCTTGAATTAAATATTGTTGAACTGAGACCATCACAGGGAGGAGTGCTCAACCCCTTCGAGAGCTTCAATGTTATTCAGTTCAATACTAAAGCCAGGAAATTTGACATCTAAGTAGGTAGTTAAAACCAATTAATCTCTGTAAGTTCAAATCAAAGTACGACTATTTTTACGACTATTTTTAATGATCTAGCCGAGAAAATACAATGTACTCATAAGTATAGAAAAACCACGCCCTCTCTGCTTACGTAAATTTGGAACAAAATAACCCCACCCTTTATGAAAGTGCTGTCACTAAATAAGATAATTGTTAAAAACTTATGTTTATCAGTATATTTTATTATATGACGATAATTAAACTTCATATCAGCTTATTTTCAATGATTATAACTGAATTAAAGTTTTGTTAACTTCTGGTTTTTAAAATGACCCTTCCTGGAATTGATTCGATAAATGTGACTAAATTATATTTTTAGTGAGGCTGATTGTAACTAAGGCGAATTTTAAATTAACGTTTTTCTGACCATCCCATTGATGATTATTATCCTACCCGGATATAATTGAAAAAACGGAATAAAAATGTCCCGATATAATCATAAATTCCACCAGAAAATGTCATATAGTTTATCCAAAATCCAATTTATTTTTTGATAAAGCTATATGTTAGAAGAATGTTATGTTCACCGACAGAATGTCAGGTACACGATAGGTTGTATTGTAAATGATTCCCCAGCAGTTAAACGTGTAGGTTATTCGCTTGTAGGTCTAACCTGAATATGCACAAGATAAAACGAAACACTATTCCTGGGGATGGTAGAAGGAAGCAACAGTATAGTCACAAAAATCTTTCAGGATTATAGAGAAGAGACATAATGCTACTGGCAACATATCAAACACGTTTTCAACGAAACTTTGGAATTTTTATTACTGTAACTTATTATTAATGAGACATTTGAAAATTTATCTTCGAGGTTCGAGTGAGGCAAAAAACTGTTTACCTTGATGCTATGCGAACAAAGGTAAAACAACCAGAAAACTCGACGTACGCTATATAAGGCAATATGAATTTCAGAATATCGTTTTTTTTCTAATTAATTAACTTTGAACCCACTGAGTTTATTGTAATTTGGTGATCAAAAGTGAAGGATTAAATGAAGATAAAATCATAAATTGATATATGGCCACAACTCGCAGAGGGCATTTGATGGCAGTTCATCTTGGTATAAACGGCAATTTGAAGCAGTGGCTACAACTAATGGATGGGATAACCAAGAAAAATCTACGTCTCTTTTAATTCCCTTAAGAGGTCCGGCCTTAGAGCTCCATTCCAGTCGATGAACAAGGCAATTTTGACAAGATCATCGCCATCATGGACAAAAGATACGACAATCAGTCGTTGAGCCAAGTATACCAGGTGCAACTAAGTAGAAAAATGCAAAAATCCGAAGAGGGCCTTCAACAATTCGAAGCAGAGAAAACTAAGGATCAATTGACCACGCAGAGCTTCATAAACGGTATCAGAGATGTAGAAGTACAAAGAAACCTAAGACTTAGCGGTATTAAGAAGGGTCCTGAGTGATAATGTCGAGCGTACAGACGTGTGTTGTATGCTCCGATAATTTTATTGTAAGTTCGAGGAGTATTAAATGTGATTTTTGTGAAAAACTGTACCATAGTGCATGTGCAAAATGTTAACATTAAGTGGTTCTGTAATGACTGTGTACAAAAATGAAAATAACAAATTAACTTAGAGGACATAAATGAAATAACAAAAGAAGTATTGGAAAAAACTGAAACCGTAATAAATTTTATGAATAAGCAGCAACAGCCTAGAAATTCAAAAATAGAAAAAAACAAAAACAAATTGGAACCATTAATTGTTAAACCTAGAGATGGCAAGCAGAGTAGTACACTAACAAAAAATACGCTTGAACAAAAAATTAGTCCGGGTGATATTTCTGCGTCAATATCAAAGGTTAAGGAGGTCTCACACGGGAGTGTATTGATGCACTACGAAAATAAAAAATCTCTAGATAATTTGAAATTGAAAACCAAAAATGAGTTGGGAGATGAATATGTTGTTACTACTGGTGGTGAAGTCAATCCAAAAATAAAAATAATAAATGTGGTAAAGGACGAGTTAAACAATACAGAAGAATTTTTAGCTAAAGATGCCAAAAAAAAACTTGCCAGACAACATGAAGGATGGTTTAAAATTAGTGAAAAAATATAAACCTCCTAATAATAAGATCGATAAATATAATATCATCTTAGAAGTCAACCCTGAACCGTTTAATTTCTAGAAAAATAAGGAAAATCGCTTATACATAGGATCTAGTTCCTACAGATTTTTTGAATTTTACATTATTATTAGGTGTTTCAAGTGCTGGAGATATGGTGATTTTGCTGATAAGTGTAATGCTCAGGAAGTGTGTCCTATGTGTAGTGGTTCACATAAAAAGAATCAGTGTAAAAGTGCTACCCATGACTGAATTAATTGTAAGTACGCATATAATAATCTAAATTTGAAAAATATTAAATATAATCATAATGTCTTTGATAGTAGATGTACTAGCTATCAAAGACAATTAATTAGAGCTAAGGAGAGGATTAAATATGATGTGTAGCAATTAAAGTCGATTTCTGATGAGCAATATTAATAATTACACAAACCTTACAGTTTAAAAATAAATTGTTTCATTCATGTATTAATGCTTATTATAAACATAGGGATGAAGTTATAGTATATGTAAATCAATTTGACTCCTTAATAGTGTGCTTAACTGAGACTTGTATTACTGAGGATATGCCGATTCGGAATTAGAAATAAAGGGTTATCATATGGCTCGATGTGATTCAAGTAATCGACATACAGGGGGAGTAATAATTTTCAGTAAGAAAAACTTGAAATGTTATAATATTAAAACCTTCCTAATTGAAATGAAGTTATGGATATTGTCAATAGACCTAAAACTAAATAATACAACATATGTGATTTCCGGTATATATAGATCTCCTAGCGGTAAGTTATCTGAATTTTATGAACCCTTCTTCAATTGGTGTGATGCCTTCTGTGAATCACAGCATGCCAGTAGTGTAATCGTTACTGGTGACTTCAATACCAATTTTGATCAGAATGGGACTGACAGGTAGAGACTTCAAGTATATATTGAAAACAATAGGATGAAACAATTCATAAATGACTACACTTGGGTATCCAGCAATTCAAAATCAATTTTTGATCTGGTCATTAGTAACGATTATACAATCACAGTATATTTGGAAAAAGATTATATCATTACTGATCATTCAATCGTACAGATTAATATCCAATCTTTAGATGAATTAAAAATAGAAAGTAAACAAGTTCGTGGAAAGGTAAACTTTGATGAAATGACAAATTTATTAATTGTAAAAGATTGGGGCTATTCCTTATCAGATGTTAATATTGTGGCTGATATATTTGTAACTAATGTTATAACATCTCTGAATTCTGTAGTACTTCTTAGTACAGTAAACGATAATGATGCGGAAAATAAATGGTTTAATAAAGATTGTAGGAAAGCAGTCAGAGAAAAAAATCTTAATTAAAAGAGATTTTTATTTACCATTGAGGTGGAAGACTGGAATGAATATTTGCAGTCTAGAAATGCAGCTGTAAGAATATTTCAAAAAGTACTATGTGGAACATATAGAAGGAAATTCAAAATTAATGTGGAAACATTAAAAAAAATTGTAGGAAATAAGAAAACAACCAATGAATTTGACAGCATACAATGTAATAATACAATCTATAAGGACGATTTAGCTGATGTGTTAAATAAATTTTATATTAGTAGCATAAGGGATATTGTAATCAGTACTGAAGTATTAGATAATAAGTCAACGTTTTTAATGCAAACGGTACATGTAAATAATAACACAATAGACAAATTTCATATCATTATTATTCAACAACTGCATGAGGTTGTTAATAAACAAAAGAAAAGTAATAACATTGATAATATCACCATGAGTATTATCAAAAACTGAACTGAACTGAAGGTGAGTCTGCGCTGCTTCTTTTATTTATAGTTATCGTCATGAAGGAGCTGTGGGGTGATTGGTTGGGTGTTGGTGGGCGTGTCTGGTTTGTTTATTTATATATATATATATATATATATATATATATATATATATATATATATGTATATATGTATATGTATGTTATATATTTGTACATGTGTATGTATGTGGGTATGTATATGCGTATATGAGTATATGTATTATGCTGTTATTGTTTATAATTATCTAATTATTATTTTTTTATAAATTCTTTAGCTTCACGTTGGGTGCCAATTATAAGATATTAATTATTATTTTATTTTGTTTTGTATTCTGAAATTAATGGTTTATCTCTTTAATTCATGTATTTTATTTTAAAATTCATTGTGAAATCATTAACATATTTAAATTATAAATTTTATTGAATCTTTTAAACTAAACAAATATGTCAAACATTATTTTTGAACAACTATTGAAAAGCAATATTTTTATATCAATAATAATTTTCAGAAATGTGGAGTTTTCTTAATAAAAATTACCTATATTACTTATTTTTATTATTATATACACCTAATTACTAAAATCATGAAATATCAACAATAAAAATTATCAACAATAAACATATATACAAAACACATTAATCATTGTTTTTATTTTAAATCAATTTCGTTTTAAGTAGCTTGTATCACTTTGTTTGAGTGTCCGGCTGAAAACTCTCTTCTCATTTGGCGTGTTTAGTTACTCCACGGCTCTGCTACTGCATTATTGGTAAAGATCGTTTATAGTTTGATCCTTTTATATCTGCGGTATTCCTTCTTAACTGCTCCATTCCCATGTTTGCCTCATAGCTGATGTTCTTGGCTATTAAAGATTCCGTATTGATTTTCTTATCCCCAAACATTAGTTCTAAATTTACCATGCTATTTGCCTCAACAATTTTTTTATTATTTGCCGATACAATGTTTATTTTCCTTGTTTTTATTATATTGTCTGCCCTTGAATGTAATTTATTCACTCACGCATTCAATCACATTGATTACACTTCCCTCTGATCCAGTATCAATGAGTATTTTGAAAAATACTGCATTGACCTTTCCTTTTATAATTATTAATTCAGATTCATCCTCTTCCTGGTCTATTTGGTTTTTCCATTTGAATTACCTCTCTTGGATGTTTGTATATACAGATTTGACATGTTTTAAAACTACTATTTACATTGTTCTTATTATTAATATTTTCAACATACTGCGCTTCTAAAAATTTTGATTACTCTGTTGAGTATTGTCTATATTTGTTGGATTGGTATTGTAATATACTTCGTGGGTTCAATTTAAAATTATAACAACTAATATTTACTTTCACTTTTTTAGAACTTTATTTACATTTAAAACAGCTGATTCACAATACATTCTCATATACGCTAGTCGTCGCGGTATCTCTGAACTGCGATCGTGTCGTGCTTCTTTTATAATCCCAGCGTCGAATTCTCCAGTAGAAATCATCATCGCTCCTTCCGCTGCCGAGTCTTTTCGAGAATCGTATTTTTTTATCTTAAAGCGTTTGTTGTCGTGCTGAAATGACATAGGGTCGGCTTTGGGTAAATTTCGTAACAGTATTATTATTTCCTGGTGGTCTATTGCAACTTCTGCTCCTTCTCTCTTTTGTGTATAGTTTCTGCAACGTCAGTACTGAAATGTCTAGCTCAAGCTTCAAGACTCTCTCTTCTTCCTTCATTGGTGGCTGCATGTAGTTTGCAGAAGTAATTAACTTAAGTACATAATCCCTCAAGTTTCCTCTTCTCTCATCATATGTTGATTGTTGTGTCTCTCCCCAAAAATATCATAAAAATTCTTTTTCCAACTGCTCAAAAGAATTGATATCACCTTCGATTGAAGCAAACCATAATGAAGCACTTTCAGTCATGCTCTGCCTCATTCGGTTCTTTATTTCATCCATGTTTTTAGTATACTTCAATTGGTTCTTCATGGTGTTGATAAATATGCATGGGTGTAATTGTGCAATTATTCCACTGAATTTTAGATTACTCTCTGTTGTTGTTGGTGTCCTACCCCACATTTGATTTAGCCTACTTTCTTCCATTCTTTTTAATCTCCCCTCATATTGATTTTTCAAATTATCTTCAGTTTCTATAAACTTCTTATCTATTACTTCCCCATAGTTTATGATGATTTATAGAGTTTCTATTTGTGATATTCTCTCTGCTTTCTATCCCCAAATTTAATCTTTTCGTCACCTCCATAGTTTCTTTCTTCCATCTGTTGAATATCCTTGTGTCTATTTGTAATTTCTTTTTTTTTAATTAGTGCCAAGTTCTTTTATATTAGCTTTACTCTTTTTAGTAAGGTTATGTTCTAATTCTTCTAACGCCTTTGCATTAGCTTCACTTTTCTTAGTTAGATTTTCTTCTAATGCCTTGTCATTCTTCGCATTATCGTTTTTCATTTCCTCTAGTTTGCCAAATAAGTTCAGCATCAAAGCTTTCATTTCCATTTCAGGTTCTTGTGATTTTTTACTTATATTTTCTTCTGAAATGACTTCACCACTTGTTTTTCTTGCTCAGCTGTTGCTGGTTCCAGAACAACTTCTTCATCCTGCTCTTCCATATTTTGTTCTTCCAATGGTTGGTCTTCCATTTGTTGTTCTTCCATTGTTTCATCATGTTCTTCAAAATCTTAAGGTTTATCCTTGTTGCTCCTGGTTCTCTTTTTGTTTGCCATTTCATTTTATTTTTACCTTGCAATACTCTTACCCTTATTTATTTTACCTGGGTTTATATTATTAGTATTTTTAATTTATTCAAATATTTATTTAACTTTATATTTTATAGTATTATTATATTTTTTTATTTTATAGAATATTTCACTTTAAATTCTTTGCAAATTGTTGCCTCAGCTCCCCAAATTTATGATATCAACTAATTTGTTGACAAGCAAAACATGTACTTTGTGATTACCCTGTATATTTTTATACCTGTATTCATATTATATTAATACTTTTACCTTTAATACCCCACACTTCTTTATATTTTAGTAATCTGGGTACTTTTTTCTTTTATAAGTGTTTTACTGAGTTACAAGTTTTATTTTCCACTTTTCTGTTTTGATATTGAGTTTGTTATTGAGCCTGGTTTTTAAGAGAGCCTCACGTTGGTTGGGCTAATTATAATGACATAACTATTTTGGTTTAATTATTTATTCTATAGAATATGTTCTTCTTTAGCTTCTCATTGGTTAAGTCAATTATACTGTTATAAGTATTTAATTAATTAATTTTTTAATATGTTTTTTATTTAGTTATTTAATTTGAATTTTTTTTTTTTTGATTCACGTTGGGTTATACCAGTTATATTTTTCCCACTAGATCCATGATATTTAGGGTTTTTACAATAGATTTAGTCATATAGATACTCACAATTTCATGTTTACCTTGTGAACAAACATGCTCGCTTTGCTATTTCAAATACCGTAAATTTCATGTCTGGTTAGCAATATTTTTTGTTAAATTTAATTCTTTGAACCTATATTATTACACTCAAACTTTATTTCATTACAGTATATATATATATATATATATATATATATATATATATATATATGGATATATTTTTTTGATTTGTGTATTATCTTTTGATAAATAAAAATATTTTGATTGATGAAGAAAAGTAACGAAGCTTTACTCCGGGCTTTGGAGGTAGAGGCCGTCATGAACATGTCCAAGTCCAGGGTGCGAGCAGTTTCCTTCAACCAGGAAGAGTCAGAGTCACCATTTCAAGCACTGCTGGCTGGTCTGAACAAACTATTAGAACGTCCACAAAGAACTGGCACCAGAGGAGCATGCTACCGGTGTGGACGGACAGGACACTTTCAACGTGATTGTCGAGTGAGGCTACCTGAACGATCACCGACCAGGGGTAACCAACAGAACAGCCACATGTCCAGGGACAGTCAGCCAGTCAGCATAAGGGGGCAAATGCTGACTAGCCCTCCACCAGCCCCCAAAACCTTATCCATCCAGGGATTTTGCCGAGATAGCAGAAGCCTAGTCATCAGGGGTACCATCAATGGCCGAGCAATTATCATCACCATCGACACCGGCCCCGCTGTGTCCATTGCCAAGTCCAGGGTTTTGAGAGCATTAGAAATCCAGCCAATTACCAACAACATCCAGTTCAGAACAGTCGCCGGCGAGTCCATGTCAATACAGGCTGAGGCAGATGTCCTGCTACAGATAGGGGACAACATGATACGGCATAAGGTCCTGGTAGTGAATATTGAGGATAATTTTATATTGGGTATGGACCTAATTAGCCAGTATGTGTGATGACGAGATAGTCACATTTGTAAATAGACAACATGGTAATAGTTAACTTAATTTAATTATTAAAACTCTTGTATTAAATTAAGTGTTTTATAGGTTAACGGTAGATGTTTTTGGAGTGAAACGTGGATTTAAATTACGATTTCTTGCTGCAATGTTGATCTTGTCATGAAATTATGAAGGCCTATCCCCACGAAATAGACGCTCAAAGAAGAGAAAACACCTATAGAAGTGATTATTGATAGTACAGGAAGTCCTAGTGAGATGAGACAGCATCATTATTTTTGAATAAACTCAGTAGTTTTTTACTATGATGAAGGTAAAAGTTTTGGAAAAGAGGAAAGATTTTTTATGGGATATTAGACAACTCTGTGAACATGTTTTTTGTTAAACACACTGGTAACATCGTCAATAGGAGCTAGGGCTCAAGACCAACCCCAACCCCTCGTAAGGGTTTTGAGAAGACGAAGAAGGCTACTTTGTGGAAAAATTAGATGGAAATTTCTTTGAGAGTTTTGGGTTTTTCTTTACTCTGAATTAAACACATTTTGCACAACATAAATATTCACTATCACTATTCATGGAATAATGTGGTTTTTAATTTTCTAATCGAAAACAAAAGAAGACAACAAAATAATTTTACAAGCAAAATGGTTGTATTTCAGTAGCTGAAAATAAATGTCAAAATAGCAAAAAAAACATAGCGTACATTACTGTTTATCACCCTTTATCTTTTTCTTATTTACATTGTATATTATACATTGGCGTCAAATTACATTAACTTGAAATGTTTTTTAACCTTCCATAAATATACAGTGTCTCCAGAATAAGAATAGAAAAGCATTGCAAACTTGACCTATCAAGAATTTTTTTTTTTGAAAATGTGTTGTAAAGTAAGTACACATCCAAAAATTACAAATTTAAACATCATAGTTAAACAACCAGATTTGAAATGATTGGTAAAATTTGTATTTAATATTAATAAATGTATTTAGTCAATGAAATACATTGTACATAGATAAAAATGACTTGCAAGCAAAATTTTATTTGTACATTTTTTTAGGAGTCAATATAAATATCCTACACAAAGTAAACTCTGAAGAACCCATTATTATATAATTACTAAACTGATTATGGCATTGTCCATCGAGAACTTCAACAAACTTCTGAAGATATTTTTCCAGGGCCATTCACCAGGCGTACCTTTGGAAATATTTAAAATAGACCTACAGCAGAAAGATGCCAAAAATAGTCATTTAATTGTAGTTAATGGAGACAAGAAAAAATATATAGAAAACCAGTGTGTGAAAATGTTAGAATCATTGAAAAAGAAACTATTCTAGCATAGCATAGCAAGTGAAATTTGTTCCATAATGATAACAGAAAAGATAACTTAATTATAGCAGTTTATTCAGTGATGAAAAGAATTGTTAATTACCTTTTATCCATAGAAAGGTAAACAAGGAACTAGAAACACCAACTTTTCAAAATAAATATGTAATATGAACACAAGAATGTAAAAATAAATAATTTTTATTTACATCTAATTCACCAACATCTATTTGTTACTAAGTATAAAAATATTACAAATATACAAATTTTTCAAAATGTTTAACTGTTTCAAAAAGTTTTATAAGAAAATAACAATTATAAAATCACTCCGTTTTATAAAAAGTCAAAACTGGGGCACACGCTTATTAATTTATATCACAATTAACACACTATAAACTCATCACTTGCAGAGATTACAAAAAACGGAGACAACCATTTACAAAGAGAAGTTCACATAACAGATTTTCTACGTTTTATTTACGATTTTTACTAATAATTTTACATCATTCTCACTTTTTCAGCCGCTTCACTTCTAAATGTAGGATTTGTGTATTTCAATCCGTTGACAATTAACTTCATAACATACCCTGTGGTCACACTTGCGCCATTCTGGTCATTTCTTGAACTTCTTATTTGAAACCGTCCGCTGGACACTTTTTCAGTTTTATTCCCATATAAGTTTGTCCTCCTTTCACTCTACACTCCATAATTGGGTTACAATGTTAGACGATGTTATCGATGCTTAGGAATTAATAGACATTTGTTTTAATATTACTTACACATATCAAACACTTGGTTAAATTTTCACTATTTATTTATTTTTATTAGACATATGTTTCGCCAAGTCTGGATTCTTAAGAAATTGTAAATACAATGAATGAATTGGAGAAACATATGTCAAATACAAATAAATAAATAGTGAAAATTTAAGTGTTTGGTGTTTTTAAGGAATCTTAAAAATGAGTTTTCATCAAGTGAAGATTGAAACAATCACCAATTTGTTTTAATATTTCCTTCTATCCTTCCATTAATATTTTTTTTTATTTAGAATTAAGTTAGCAAATGTTTTTAAAGCATCCCCTGACAGCTAAAAACAGTATTAAAAAAGCTAACAATGGTTTTTCGAAAACTAAATGTCACATTGAAACCAAGTAGGTAAATACTATTTTGTTCACGCTAAAAAAGTGACAATGAGGGAGTAGTATTGATTTTCTTATCTCGAAATTGGTTAAAGATAATTTACTATTGCAAAGACCATGTAAAAGGTATTAGATTGGGCAATTTTTTCTTAATTTATCCAACATTATAGTTCTTATAGTTATCCAAAATTCAAATGCTATCCCATTCTTATCTTGTAAATAATATATCTGCATATTAATTATTTCTTGTTGAAATAATTTTTATTTTCCTTTATTTATTTGGCAATTAAATTATCAGAAACTTTATCAACATATTTAAATGTACTTAAGAGACGATTACAAAATATCAACATTATGTCGAAATTTACTCGTATATGTAAACCTGAATGAAATAATAGGAAGTACTGATGAACACAATTAATTTAAATATTTATATAAAAAATACCATAGGCTCGATGCCATCATAACAAAATATAAACAAAACTAAAAATAAATGAACTAAATGATTCAGAATTAATGTAAAAATAATTTACCTTGATTGTAATGCCCGACCATTTTTAGTCTATTTGTGTTTAAACTTATGTTTAAACTTAATGAATGCCGAGTTGTTTGAAATCAGTCAACATTTCACTTGAAAGAGTCAAATGAAAACACGTCGCACGCGTCTCTAACGCCGAAAAGCGTTTTAACGCCGAAACCCGTTTTTCTGCAGCAGGCGCGATGCCAACTGCCCGATTATGTTGAAAAAGTTCCTGGCAATGATATAGTATCAATTGGGATCGCCGAGCTATCGCACACAACAATATTAGGTCGGTTTTGACAGGAAATTATAGGTCGTTATAAAAAGAAAAATAAACTTTTACAAATCACGTTATAACATATTGTAAATATCAGATGTGAACGGTTCATTCTCCGGTAGGAGAATGCTTTTCACATAAATATTAAAAGTTATTAAAAATATACTATTTTCGAAACATCCAGGGAAAAATATTATGGAGATTGTAATGCAATTTTAACTTTTGTCTGGGACACAGGGGGGGGGGTAATCTAACATTCTAGGGACATAAATAGTTTCCCACATACTGTTTTATACTCTGTCAATATTTCAATTATGTATAGTATTAGGATAAAGTTTTGTATAAAATTTCTAAATCGGACAATTTTCTTTTTTTCGAAAAACGCAGAAACATGTCAAGCGATTAATTTCTTTACGCTTCTAATGATATACAAATAATGTATATTTAAAAAAGAACCGACTTCAACTGGCTTAAAATAAAAATCGTTTAGAAACCGTGTGCTATCAATCACTATTTTCTGATATATATTCTTTTTCATCTGATTTAAGGTACAATTCTATTGCTTATTTTTGCTTATTTTTATCTCCCCCCCTCTCTATCTGTAGTTCCTATCTCTCTCATTTATATATTTTCCACATAATTTTTAACTTTGTTATTCGTTTTATTATTTGAACCACTTTCTATAAGTGTAACTCTAATTCACCCTATATTGGAATACCCTCTATATGTTTGTGTTTATTGGTCACCCAATGTAAATTATATGTCTAAATGTTCTGAACCACCCTGTACAATAATAATTCAACCGCCCTGTATAAGTATTAATCCACTTCACCCTATTGACTGTTTCTTTTTTCTATTGTTTAATCACCCTATGTACCTATAATTTTACTTCGCCCCATATGTCAAGTATAAGTAACTACTTACGTTCCATACTATATATCATTTTTTTAACCACCCCCTACAGGCGTCAAATATCCTTACTGCAAATGTTTATTTAACAATTTTTTTAAAGTTTTTTTGATCCACTCTGTATAACTATAGTTTTACTTCATTCTTATTGCAGCCATTTAGTATACGCAACTACTTACTTGCCACCCAATACAACATTTTTTGAACCACCCTGTATAACTTTAATTGTATGGTTGAAATATAAGGTTGGTTTTCAACCATCTTATATATGCAACTGCTTTTGTACCACCCATTATCACATTTACCTGTAAGATTTTTTGAACCCACCTGTATAACTGTAATTTTACTTCGCCCTATATTTCAACTGCGCTCATTGCTTGCTGTTTGAATTTCGATGTACTCACACGCACACGTTCTACCGTATAGAAAACATCGCTCACCTAAAAAACTCACATAACAATTTTTCTTCTCGGTACATATCACTCGACGATAAGCCCCGTAAATTGAAAAGCGTTACAAACACCCTATACGATATACTTTCATGACATATCTTGACCTTAAAGCTAGATATTTATGATGAAAATTTGACATTGATGTTTACCGTTTTTTGCACATATTTTTTCAAATTTCAGAAAAACTGTATTTTTTACGTTATAGAAAATTATACGAAATCAGGCTGGATCATCTCTTTGTAGAATACAATTTAAAATATTCAAATTGGTTGAGCCTTGTTAGAGAAAACAGAGTAGATTCCTTGAAATTCACTGAAGTGTAGTCTCTTAATTACTGCTTTTTTGATTTTTGGGAAAACCGTAAATCTCACCTTATAGAAAATTATATGGTACCTTTCTGTAATATTTCTTAATACAACGCTGTTTAAATCATCAGAATTGCCCAAGCCGTTTTTGTAAAATCACTGAGCATACGTAAAAAAAGATGCCGACGAATTGATATCTTCCTTCTTTTTGGAAGTCGGTTAAAAAAAGAAAAAATATTCGATAGATGACGTTTTCCTGCAAATGAAAACGTACTTGAATCAAGGAATTACATAATATTGTTTGAAAGAAAAATTAATTTAAAGAGAATACAAGTTAGTTCAGCACATACCTTGTAAATAGTCTATTTCGTATGTGTCAAAAATTTGTAAGTGATAAATTTTATTGTAGGAACTCCGGTACTCCAGTCAAGTTTAGGTATGTGCTTCCCTTGCTGCTTCCCTACTAACATAAAATAATTTACTAGCGATAACTTCTTGATCAATAACTACATTCAAATTATTATGTGTTTATTATTTTCAATTGGTAGCTGTGAGTTTCAGACATTTGACGTTTAGTCTACATCGTTTCCTATTTCACATTAGGGAATATTGCATATCAAAATGGATTGTTCATCGCAGATACAAGGCATAGAAATTTTAATAACGGTGAATTGCGGAGATAAGTAACGCACCCCGAAGAAGCATTTAATTAAATGCATCCCATAATGAAAAGTCTCCAATTTCTAGAAGTGAAGTAAGTAGGGTTATCGCAACATACCAGGCAACGGGAGGTATTAAAGATTTACCTAGAGGTACCATGCCTAAGACGAACGACGATACCAAATTAAAAGCTTTATTATGGTTAGGAAAAAACCCTCATATAAACTACAACGGAATCTGCTCAATATAAAAATGCAAGCCAGTTATTGCAAAGTATTTAACGGAAGTAAATTTTTATCCTTATGAGGTGCACCTCATTCATGAGGTGACAAAATATGTTGACGCGAGATATAATGATCGACATCTAGGATTTTGGGATAAAGTGGCAGAAGATGATCCTGACCGGCGCGGACGACTATAATTTTATGAAACTTTTATGCGGTAATGTGGCGAGGATCCCTAATTATTAAATCAAGTTATGATTTCCGATGAGACTGTTTTTTATTTTAAAGGTGCAGCAAATCGCCTCGATTGTCAATATTGGTTTTATCTAAGTCCTTTACAGGGTACAAACCGTACATACCCAGAATGCACAAAAAATCAATATTCTGTGAGATATAGTAAACAAGAGATTAATAGGACGTTACTTTTTTATTTGCATAAACTTGATTACCTTGATGTACTTACAGATAGAACAAACAACACAATAAGAACAAGCACTTATCGAAACCCTACGAATACTAAGAGATATTTGAATTTTAACTCCATCAATCCCTTGAATATAAAGAAAGGTGTTGTAAAGTGCTTATATGATGGAGCAAAAAAACATAACTTCGATCACCGAACTATTTAACAATGAAGGTTTGATAAAGAAAACTATAAATCAACCAGAAAGAAAATCACAGTAACAAACCTGAATAAACAATCAACATGCCACTAACACCAATCAAATATATACAGCAAACAAAATTATGAACATAATTCCATATGTCCTGGGTAAATCTGAAAAAAACTAAGCTATTAGAAAATAAATGCGATGTTAAAACTATTTTTAAAATTTACACATACCAAACCATTTAGCGCACCTCAAAATTTCAAATATACATATACCGGTAAACTTCGAGACTTTTAGAAGTAAGGAAAAAGGGACACCAATATAACATTTCCAGAAGATACGTGGACAAATCAAAGGTCAACCATGTACTAACCAGCACCAGCAGCCATAGGATCTACAGGGAAAGAACAAAATTTTAAGAAGAGAAAACTTAAGGATGCCAGCTGTATGATGATAAAAAACTTTGATATCGGGGCACCTTTACTCGAACTCGATTTGAGTCGGAGAAATCTATAGATATGAGTAGAAGAGCAACAAAGTGGTACCCTCAGTAGCAAGTGCCAAAGGACAAATTGTCACTGGCACACATGTTTGACAAACAAGAAAATTAGTATTAAGACGTCTCCAAACACAGATATGTATCACACAATATACAAAACACTATTTATGTACACGAATACTGGTTGATCATTTTGTAGACATCTCTTTCTCGCAGAATAACTGTGTGGAAAAATTTTTGTTCGGACAGCCAGTAATCTGGGTAATTTTACGAAATTGCCTTACTACACTTTGCATTTCATATATAATTTTCAAATACTTACGAGTATCTGTTGCACAAATGACTTAATTCAAGCATTCCCAGATTCCGACAATGTTCAAGATTATTATTATTTTCCCAAGAAGATTCGGCAACTCCGCATGTGTATGGTTAAAAAGGTTTCTCCAGATTTTATCCCAATCGATCTGCAGGATTTCCTGGAACGCATTAGACAAGAGGAGAATACCGTGAATCTGGAAAAGATTAAAAATTCCGTTAATGCCTTATGTCATCAAGTGAGCGTCGTTATCAAATTGCAATATGAACAACTTATGTAGATTACTATATACAGACATTATTTGTTTTTATTATGGAGGTTTGAGTACAAAGAGGACACACTCTATGTAAGAAAAAGTGTCCACAAAATGGTTTCAATTTGGGGGAGCCACTAGTACCGACCGGGTAATTTGTTCGTAGAAATCAGTTTTCTACGAACAAACCTACGTTAATAAAATTAGGTTAATGTGAAGAATTCACATCCAAAAAATGCAAATTTAACCATCAGAGTTCAGCAACCAGATTTATATTTAACATTAATACAGTGTTAAGTCAATGAAATATCTTGTACATAGATAAAAATGACTTGCAAGCAAATTATTATTAACATATTTTTTAGGATTTAAGATAAATATTCTTCATAAATTAAACTCTGAAGAACCCATTATTACATAATTACTAAGCTGATTATGGCATTGTCCACCAACTCGAGAACTTCAACAAACTTCTGAAGATATTTTCCCAGGTGCATTCACCAGGCATACCTTTGGAAATATTTAAAATATAACTACAGCAGAAAGATGCCAAGAATAGTCATTTCATAGTAGCTAATGGAGCTTTTTGTCCAACTAGACAAGAAAAAATATATGGAAAACCAGTGTGTGAAAATATTAGAATCCTTGAAAATAAACTATTCTAGACTAAAATGCAAGTCAAATGTGTTTCATAATGATAACAGAAGAGATAATTTAATTATATCAGTTTGTTCAGTGATGAAAAGAATTGTTAATTACCTTTTATCCAGAGAGAGGTGAACATGGAAGTAGAAACACCAACTTTGTATAGGGACATTTTTCAAAATAAATATGTAATATGAATACAAGAATGTAAAAATAAATAATTTTTATTTACATCTAATTCACCAACATCTATTTGTTAATAAGTATAAAAATATTACAAATATACACATTTTTCCATTGTTTAACTATTTCAAAAAGTTTTATAACAAAATAACAATCATAAAATCACTCCGTTTTATAAAAAGTCAAAATAGGGGCACACGCTTATTAATTTATATCACAATTAATGCACTATAAACTCATATCACTTGCAGAGATTACAAAAAACGGAGACAAGCATTTACAAAGAGACGTTCGCATAACAGATTTTCTACGTTTTATTTACGATTTTTACTAATAATTACATCATTCTCACTTTTTTAGCCGCTTCACTTCTAAATGTAGGATTTGTGTATTTCAATCCTTTGACAATTAACTTCATAACATACCCTGTGGTCACACTTGCGCCATTCTGGTCATTTCCTGAACTTCTTATTTGAAACCGTCCGCTGGACACTTTTTCAGTTTTATTCCCATATAAGTTTGTTCTCCTTTTACTCTACACTCCATAGTTTTTATTGAAATGACACGACATAAATCCGATAAGCAACCGGTAATAGTATTGCGCGTAACATCACTGTAAACGGTAACTCGTCACCGCGCAATACGATTATCGATTGTGTATCGGTAATTCGTTCTGTTGAAACGAACCTATAAAACCATGTTAAGTGTCTTAGATTTTATCAAAATTATAACCTCTGATTCAATTCGTTGTCATTTGCAGAAAAATGACCTGTGCCTAATATAGTAAAAGAACTTATAACTTACTGTTCGACGACGTCATCACTTTGGCAAATACACTTTATGGTCATTATTAAAAAAATAAATAAAAATACTACATATCCGTTTTTGGATAAAAAGAAAATTGTACGAACACAAAACTTCATCATAACACTGTATATCATCATGTTCAAGTATACTTGTTTCTCATTTCTCTCTATTGTTATCCCTTAGGAACCAGGTAAATGCAAAAACAAAGATAACATTAATCTATTATTACAAATGCGACTTCACAGAAATTATCTTAAGGAAGTGAACTGTAATTAATCTGACCCTATATATCATGACTGTTACAGTGATATAAATATGAATTATTTTTCTGTGAAATTTTGACTTCTACAACTACTAAGTTATAATAGATAACATCTAGAAATAATTTAAATTACAGTACAGTCTTACTTCTACAAATGATAACATAAATACGTACCAATTCCTTATATAGATCAAAATTCAACAGAATTTTGCAAAAATCATTGAGAGCAGCTATGTTCATTTCTCATAGACTTATTAAAACAAGCCTCTAGAGTCCTCAAAAGTAGAAAAGTTTCACATAAAAGTGAATGTAAAAGTTGATAAGAAAAACTGTGCTTTTGCAGTACTGTCTCTATAATCATGACAATGGTTTAGTGCGACCGTATTAGGAAAAGAGAAATACAATTTTCCTTAAATATTATACTCACTGTCAAAAAAATCGCAACACACAGAAAGAGTTGATTAAATTAAATATTGTTTAGGTAAAACATAGATGCTGTAGTAAGGAGTAACTGATTAAAATTGGGTTAAGTTTGGGAAATGTTTTTTCATCTAAACTGTTTTTATAAATTTATATGGAAGCCGTTTTTGCATATTTTTTAATTTATCAAGAAGGGATCAAGATGGGATCTAAAATCGATGTTTAGTAATGTTAAAATGCCATAATGTATTCCCAGCTAAGTGAATTTGAAAGAGGTCAAATTATTGGTTTAACTACTGTTATGAGGTGTTGTCAAGCGTGGTTTGATGACACCCAAAATCGGGAAAAAGTAGGCACCGGACGTCGAAAGGAAACAAATGAAATTCGAGATCGACGTGTACGATTAATCGCCTTTAAAGAGAGATTTTCGACAACTGGAAAGTTGGCTGATGAGTGTTTAGGAGAACACGGCCATCTTGTAAGTGTCGGAACGGTTTATTGCCGTATGATATCTTTTGGACTGCATCATTATCGACTTTATCTTATGATGGTACGAATACTCGGTAGTGTTTATATTTACTCCTTGTTTAAAGTTGCAAAATCAGTGTTTTTTGGCCAATTTTAAATTATAAGTGGTGTGCACAAGTTTATTAGGGCACTAGATAATCCATGTGAGTTATATTCTGTATCAACGATTACTTATTTAGTTAGTTTCGCTTTTTTCAATTTAGTGTCATCATCTAACCTCTATATTGGCATATGATATTTTCGCCTTTTTTATATTTTGGCATTGGCGTAGCATTTTAGATTGTTTTTATAGTACCAATTATCTTATTATTGAGTAAAGAAATTTGAAGAACAAATTAAGAGAACAAATTAGAGATGCCATCTACTACACAATGTGCTTGCTGCAATAAATACTTCAAAAATAGCCTCATGATAGGCTGCAGCGTTTGCAATAAATCATATAAGCACACATGTGTGGACATCGCCCTAGAGGAAGTGAAAGTCATTAATGATAACACTGATAAAGGTTTAGAGTGGTCATGTTCCAAGTGTAGAGAATTCGGCAACGAGTTAAAAGGATTGAAGGCCCTCATTTTGCAGTTGCAGAATGACATTCAGCAACTGAAAACTAGCCATGGTTCATCTGCCGTGGAACCCGTTCCGTTCGAACAAATTATTGAGGAAATTAACCAGAGAAATAAGCGAAAGTGCAACATAATCATTTTTGGTATTGAAGAACAAGATCAACGGGAATCTTCGCAAGTCCGCTTAAATGCTGATAAGTCTGCTGTTGATAGTATTATTCAAGCGATTGCACCCGATTACTTACTTTCAGAAATTAAGCCTGTTAGGCTTGGTCAATTTGATCAGCGTAAACGTCGCCCTGTGAGAGTTAAATTAGATAGCGAAGATGCGGTTCACAGTATAATCCGGAAAGTCAAAGGACTAAGGAATCATAGAGAATATAGGAACAAGCCTATATCAATTACCTTTGATCGTACACCTCGACAACAGGATGCCTTTCGTATACTAAAGGAAGAGCTGAGGGATCGTGAACAGTCTGGGGAAACCAATTTACGAATTAAATACATCAAGGGCGTTCCTCAGATTGTGGGAAACTAACGAAGCCCAACAGTCCGCAATTCTTGGTGGGTTACTACCAGAATGTTCGCGGCCTCAAAACAAAAGTTGATACGATTTACGCGTCGGTCTCGGACTGCGAATTTGATTTGATTGCTCTTTCTGAAACTAACTTAAATTCAAGCGTGAACAACAGTGAACTCTTTTCGACGCAGTACAATGTTTACAGGAAAGATCGGAAGCTTGATATTGTTGATCGTGTAAGTGGCGGCGGCATACTTTTAGCAGTGAATAGCAGATTTATCTCAAGTGTTGTGAACTGTACGTATATTGATACCAGCTTTCCTGAGATCGATCTTCTTGTGGTTAGATGTAATTTTTGGCATAAATCATCATATATTGTAGTTGTATATATTCCACCTGATATTGACCTGAATTGTTTTGAGCAATTCTTTGAATCTTTTGATCAACTAGATTTTATGTGTAAGGATGAGGTTATTATTTTAGGTGATTTTAATATACCTGCCTTTGTACATCACGATCCAAATAACAGAAAGTCTTCAATTATGAATAACTTTTTAGCAATCTACAATTTACACCAGTTTAACGATGTTAGAAATTCCATGATGAGGTTATTGGACTTGGTTTGCTCCAATTTAGGTAATATTACTGTCTCACATGATTGTAATCCGTTAGTTCCCGAAGATAATTATCATCCAGCATTAGTTATTAACTTTTCTACTCCAGAACCTTATTTTAACTTTCGGTCTAATCAATGTCCTAATTCATATAACTTCAGGAAAGCAGACTTTGCTTCGCTATATTACTCTCTTTCTTGTGTAGATTGGTCTTTCTTAAGATCTTTTAATAACGTAGATGCTTGCTTAGAGGCTTTTTATACAACTTTGTATAATATCTTTGATGCGCATGTTCCGCGGTTTAATTCACACAAACGTATATTTCCTAAGTGGTTTACCTCTGACATAATTAAAAAAATTAAAAGAAAGGCTAGGTTGCATAAGAAATTTAAGAAGTCTCATAATATTACTCATTTCGAAGAATTCAAACGTTTAAGGGCAGTGGTGAAAAGACAAATTACCACAGCATATAAGGAATATATTGTAAGTATCCAGTCTTTGATACGAGTTGACTCGAAAGAATTCTGGTCGTTTATACGTGATAAAAAGGGTATATCCAGAATTCCTGGCAACATCACATTTAATAATGGGTTTCTTACGGATCCGCAGGAAATTGTTAATGCTTTTGCTGATTTCTTTCAGAGTGCGTTTGGGCAGTCCAGTCTAATCATTAACTCTGTTGGCCCAATTATCACGCACGTAAATTTGGAATTACCAACTATTTCCGAGCTAACTGTGTTTCAGTCTATGAAGAAGCTGAAAAATAAGTTTACATCTGGATATGACGGTGTTCCGTCTTTTCTTATTAAAGATTGTGCTGGAGTTCTGAATATTCCTCTCAGTATCGTATACAACCGATCATTAAGATCCTTAACGTTTCCCTCTACTTGGAAATCAGCTAAAATATGTCCGGTATTTAAATCCGGAGACAAATCTGCTATCGAGAACTATAGGCCAATATCTATATTGTCGAACTTTTCGAAGGTTTTTGAGATGATTTTGTACGATCACATTTATCCTTATATATGTCATCAAATTTCTGATTCACAGCACGGATTTCTGAAGAAAAGATCGACTGTTACCAACCTTACTATTATAACTCAGTACCTTGCGGAATGTCTGGATAATAAAAGTCAAGTGGATGTTATTTACACCGACTTTGCAAAGGCCTTTGATAAATTGGATCACGGTGTTCTACTTGGTAAATTGGCTAAATTTGGATTCGGTAGTCAACTCATTACTTTTTTAAATTCTTATTTTGACAACAGAATCCAATCTGTTTTCTATAATGGATTTAAATCAAACCAATACGTTGCTACATCAGGGGTTCCTCAAGGGTCAAATCTGGGACCTCTGCTGTTTCTTCTTTTCATTGATGACTTAACAAGTAGGCTAAAGTGTAACAATTTATTATATGCTGACGATTTAAAAATCTTTGTTGAGATTACAGGTATTGATGATTGCTATTTTCTACAAGAGAATCTTAATGTTGTTCGTGACTGGTGCTTGCAGAATAATCTACATTTGAATGTGTCTAAGTGCAAAATAATGTCTTTTACCAAGAAGAAAACTTGTCTAGATTTTAATTATATGATAAGAGATGATTGCCTTCCACGCGCAACTTTAATTAAGGATCTTGGTATGTGGTTTGATACTAGGTTGAATTTTTACGAACACATTAACCTTAAAATTGCCGAAGCTAGTAAATTGTATGGCTTTATTGTCAGAAACTGTAAATCGTTTCATAGTATAGATGCTCTGAAAGTACTTTATTATTCTTTTGTGCGCTCCAGGCTAGAATATGCCTCGATCGTCTGGAAACCGTTTTACAATTATCAGAAGTTAGCATTAGAAAGTGTACAGCGAAAGTTTCTTAAGTATCTGTGTTTTAAAATTGATGGAGTCTATCCCAATAGAGGAGTTAATGAGCAACTTATGTGTAATAGATTTAATGTGGAAATTTTGTAGCTCAGGCAAATAATATGTTCGCTCACTTTTCTATACAAGCTTCTGCATAATAAAATAGACGCAGTGAACTTGTTATCACAGCTTAATTTCAATGTACCTTCTGTTTTTCTCAGAGATCCAGTGGTTACAAAACTAACTTAGGCATAAACTCTCCTGTTTTTTGTATGACACAAAACTTCAACCTCATTTGTAGGGAATGTGATATTCATGTAGACTCTTTGTCTGTTATTTTGAGTAGGGCCAACGCTTTATTTAGTTTATAATTATTAACTTTATTTTTGAGATCGCAGTTATCGAGTATTTGTTTATTTTTGTTTATTTTTTTGTTATTTTTTAGTACATTTTGCTTTCTGTTTTTTTTTAAGGATTCATTAATATTGTCCTGTTAATAGTTTTTTACTGTTGGGCAATAAAGCTTTATTTATTTATTTATTTATTTATTTATACCACTGACCACTGGGCATCGACGGCAACAATTACAGTGATGCAGCGAACAACAACACTGGAGTGTGGAATGGCATAAGGTTATCTTCTCTGATGAATCTCGATTCTGCCTGGGTGGACACGAAGGCCCAAGATCTTTCGCCTATAGAATATGTTTGGGATATGATGGGTGGAAGCTCGGAAATTTACCGCCGCCCCCAAGGACTTTGGAAGTTCTAAAACATGAAATAACAGCGAGCTTTGGAAGAAGAAATAGACCATATTATTGAATCAATGCAAAAACGTGTTGGGGAGCGTATAGATAACAACGGCGAACAAATACATTATTAACCAACTAAAATAAAAAAAATAATTCAAATTTTAATCATTTACTTCTTACTAGAGTATCTATGTTTTAGCAGAATAATATTAAATTTTAACATCTCCTTCTGGATGTTGCAATTTCTTGTCAGTGAGTAGTACAGTTAGATAAATGGATCAAAGTCTGTGGGATTTGGGTCATTTTCTCTCCTTAGATTATTTTTGGGAAACAAAGAAGGTGTAAATGAATAAATGCGAAATATTTCAATATTTGCTTCCTCCAGTCATTTTATGACGAAAAGTTCCCATGAACATATTTCCGCAAACGCTTCGTTACCGATGTACAAGGTGTTCAGTTTTTTCCCTCTGACTACTAAAGTTTTTGAGATATTTAGTTCAATTTTAGAGCATTAATGCTTCTATGAAGTCTTCATAATAAGATCACAAAAATTGTAAATGAATCTCTTTTATGAATTTGCAATCTTTTTTATTGATTGAGTTTTTTTTTTTCGAATCTGCCAATTAATTTTATGTGTACAGTAAAAAGAAACAATCCTTCTGTAAAGCAATATGCTATTTTTATTTCAAAATCAATTAAAAAAATAATTTGGTCAAGTGCGAGTTAGACTCGCATACTAAGGGTTCCGTAGCTCCTTCAAAATTCTAATATTCCAGTTTCAGAGAAGCAGTGAATGAGAGCATTTTCTTATATTCACCGTAACATATTTTAAAGGAAGCCTTTTAAATTTATAAAAAATATAATTTTATTTCCCAAACATAGACTTTTCATTTCATTTGCTACATGATTCGCTTGATTTTTATAAAAATACATATGTATTTAATTTTCTAATTTAGCCCCTAAAATTAACATTAGAGTTTTATTTTACTATTAAACTTTCAGGAAAGCCTTTTATAATCCACTGTCTGAATTTTAGGCCCTGTAGAATGGAAAATAAAGGGGAAAATAGGTCAAGTTTTCTATAATAAATTATTAAATCTTTTAGACAAATTATTTAAAAATATAAATAAAATATATTTTTCAAAATTTTAGATAGAGTAGTTTCTAAAGTGGAATTTAATTCGATGTCCAATATTTTTGGGAATATCTTTTAAAGAAATGATTTAAAAATATGATAATATATTGCATGATGCGTTTGAAAATTGAATTTTTATTTTCCATTTAATTCTATAATTTGTCCCCGAAATTAATATTGGGGTTTTCTAGTAATCTTTCTTATAAATATCAAGTGAGCCCCAGTACCCCTAATCATTTTCAATATTTTAGGTAGTATGGTTTCGGAAATAAAGCGGGATATGAGAATTTTTTATATATTTTTTGTTAATATCTTGTAAACAATTAATGTCAAAAATATGAAAAATATATATATTTGTATTCCTCATAATGAGCCCTTTCTTTTGATGTATTGCATGACTTGTTAAAATATTTTTTTATGTTCCGTTTAATTCTATAATTTGGCCCGTAAAAATAATTATAGGGATTTGTTCGTATTTTTCCTGTAAACAAAAAAATTAACGTCTTATAGTTTGAAGAATAAAGGGGGGAATGGGTAATTTTTTAAATAGTTTTATTAATTTATTTGTTTTCGGCATAATGAGCCCTTTCATTTGATTTATTACATGATGTGTTAGAAACAATTCAATTTTATATTTTCCATTTAATTCAGGAATATGCCCTCCAAAATCAATAGTAGAGGTTTCTCCTTATTTTTCCGGTAAAATTCAGGTAATGCCCTATATCTCTAATTTTTTTCAAGATTTTACGGCTTATAGTTTTAGAGATTAAGGTAGGTGGAAAAATTTTTATATTTTTGTTAATATCCTTAAAATAATTTATTTTAAAAATATGAAAAAATATATTTGTTTTCCGCATAATGAGCCCTTTCATTTGATTTATTACATGATGTGTTAGAAACAATTTTAATTTTATATTTTCCATTTCATTCAGGAATATGCCCCCCAAAATTAATAGTAGAGGTTTCTCCTGATTTTTTCGGTAAAATTCAGGTGACGCCCTATATCTCTACTTTTTTTCAAAATTTAACTTAATTTCGGAAATAAGGTCGATGGTCGATTTGTTTAGTCCCCCCTCCCCAAGTACCCCTAAAATTAAAATTTCTTCATTTACGATATATACTCCTCTTCAAGTCACCAGACTCTACAGTGATATCAAATTTCAACCTCTTCCGTCTAGTAGTTTAGGCGAAAATTGCTGTGATGAGAGAGAGGCAAAAATCCGGAGTGATATTATAAGGGTATCCGCATATTGAATACACGGAACTCTAACAAGTTTACCTCACTTTGAAAACGCAAAGATCAAATTAAGTCCTAAAAATGGCCTTCAGCTATTACACAGGAGTTTAGATGTCGACACATAGATCTTTTTTCTTCTTGAACAGGAATTCCACTATAAACCAACGTTTTTAAATACCCCCAAGTTGAAAAGCGAATCGAATTTAAATTAGGTGAACGAGCTGGCCAAAATTGAGGTCCCCCTCGACCTGTCCAGCGATCTGGATACGTTTCGTTCAATATTGATGTGCTCTCATACTAAAAAGGAACCGGATCAAGTAGAACTGACAGCTCTTCGCTTAGAAACCGAGTCTATGTATCTCTATTTAATGAAGATGGAATGTGGGCCAATTAGGTGATCTCCAATGGTTTCACAAGTTTAGAGGAAATCGTTACTGGTGGTGAGCTTCAATGAGGATTTTCTTCCACCCATATGTGGTTGGGGGTGTTATTAAAAATGGCTTCTCTTGAAAAACTTGCTTCGTCCATGAATAAATATGGTCGAGAAAATCTGAGTCTAATCATATCTAGCATCCAAAACGAAAATGCATGATGCTTAAGAAAATCAGGAGGTACCTGGACTTGTTGTACATCATATGGATATATCAAGCTGTTCCTTTAAGATGGCAAATACCGTCATATGATTAACATATAGCTATAGAGCAATTTTTGTAGTGCTGGTTTCGGGTTGCTCGTCAATTAAATTAAGTGCAGCTTCTTCTAATTTTAGTTTTCTAATATCCCGGTGGCGACTAAAATCATGATTTCTGGGTTTGAAGCTAGCTGTTTCTCTTTGTCGTTGATGAAATCCAAACAAAGTGTGATGAGGGTCTACTCCTTGAGGATACATTGAAGCATATTTTCTCGACGCTTCTGAGGAATTACCATTCGAGAGACCGTAGACGAAATTCATGTCAGCCATTTCTGCGTTTGAATAAACCGCCATATTGGTGAAAATTCGCAAGAAATCACGCACAACTATCACTGCTGCCAGTAAAAATCAACGAGAGTAAATTAACAACAATTAATTGTCTCAGTGAGCTCGTAGTGGGCAGACGTGTGTTTAATGGCTCCCAACTTTTCGGCCAAGTCAATGTTAATATAATGATATCTTAACATCAACATGCTTAATATGTGCACTGTATGTGAATCCTAATCAATGCGTTCTAAGATTACAAAGACTTTCAACGATAGTGAACTTTTTCTTTAAAGGCAAAACATTAATAGGACAGAATAATTGGCGGATATGGACATATTCAAGATACAAGTGCATATTGGATGCCAAAAGGTGAGGCAGACTATTTGAACTATATTAACTTAACAACGCAACCAGCAACTTTAAGATATGCAATAGTGCAGCCATTCAAATGATAGAAATCTATTTATCCCTTTTATCGAATCAAATCACATTAAAGTAAAAACCCACAATAAACATGTTTTTTACATTTTTTACATTGGAACAAAAAGTAACATCCATCCGTCTCTCGCCATAGTCCATCTACTATAACAGTGCGACGTTAATATAATCCATCAAGCAAACCACCACTTCGTTAGCTGCCAAAAAATATTTCAAATTAATTGCAAACAACATCATATCATAGCTAATTTAATTAGCTATATACGACACTTTAAAACAACACCATATTTGACATAGTGGTTAACAAAATATCGATCGATCGAGTATCGCTAGCTGCTATCAGAATTTAATGAATTAGCTAAATACTCGTACTTCTAACCTCCGCCAAGTAAATGATGCGCACGCAATGATGCCAGGTGACAAATTTTGAAACAACTGCTAACAACCAATTGTAATTCAGCAAGTGTGACACCTATGAAGCTACATCGAGGTTGGCCAATCTCTTGAACCTTCATCATCGATCAGCCGAATTAGTGTTGTGTGTGTTAATAAAAAACAATAAATGTGTGTTTGATTCCTACCTAATTTTGTTAATTTGTTGCTAAATTGATCTTTTTCTGCAAAAATCTAAAGACACTTGGTGGATGTATTGCCTTTTTAAGGGTGAAGATTACGTATTACACCAAAAGCGTTGTCGGTGAAATGTAATTTTCAAACATTTTTTTTTATTTTTTAACATAGATTCAAATTTTTGCTTTCCATTAATTAACAAATAAATTATAGAACCTTTTTAAGTAACAATAAAGTAAAAGCCTAACTAATTCACCGATATATTGTAACCTATAAATTCAAATATTTGAATTTCCACCATTTTTATAATTTTAAGTAATTCTATAGCTTAAATGTAATAAACGAAATAAATAATAATTGAAAATACTTACCCTTAGGCCTGGAGCTCGTCTATTTAGATATAGTATATTTGTTAGAAAGTTTTATATTTATTCACATGTAAACAGATACTATTTCTATGCCACTTCACACTTAAAACACAACGTCTGTTTTCCTCGTTTATCACCGGCCGCCTCAGATGTAAAAATCGAGAATTACTTTCCGCTTCTTTCTCGAAGCGATCTTCTATGCAAACTGTATTCAACTATATCTCCTTATACGTGTTGACCTCCCGACACTACAGTTTTCACAATTATAGACACCCTCTGTGTCTTTATTCCTGTATAATTACAGAGAGCCAAAATTGCAGCGGCTACTTAATTTGCGTCCAGATAATTAAACCAAAGAAATATAATAATTCTTGGTTTATCCCGCTGCTCCCTTCATCCCCCTTATCTTTCCCCCTTGTAACACCACCCATATTTAGTGTCAATCAATAATCTAATATGGACGGCGAGGCAGCTGACTTTATCTGTCCCTGTGGAAAATCATATTCGTCTAAAAGGAATCTGTATAACCACCAAAGACTACTAAATACCGTAGAAGAGGAGAAAAAATTTCCATGCAGCCTATGCGGAAAGAAATTTCAAACATTCATTGGGGTGAGACAACATCTTGCCAAATCTCACCCTATTGAGTACAATAGAGAGATGGAAGAAGAGGCGTCTAGACCAAACCTATGGTCTGCACAAGAAGTCTTGGTATACGCAGAATTGAGAAATACTGGTCGAGCAATAAATAAACATCTTACAGAAATCTTTCCACAACGATCACTGAAAACCATAAAAAGCAAGCGGCTAAGAAAATCATTCCAGGACCTCTTTACCCTAATTAAAACAGACATTGAAGAAGCGGGAGGTTCCGTTGCTGATGTCCCCCCTCCTTCTCCACAACCTCCATCAACACCTCCCTCCACCGCTGACAAAAAACGCTCATCACCATAGAGTACCCCAGCATACTCTCCATTTCCCCTATCCTCTTCTCCCCTACCCCGGAACACAGGACTAATGAAATCCTAATAAATCACAGCAGTAACCCTCCTATATCATCCAACCCCAATCATACTGATCACAATGACCCTATACCTTATACGGATGCAATTAGCCCTATTAAAGCCACCCCATCTGACTTACCTATAATTCCTCCCTCCCCAATACCCTCTGAATTACCTATAATTCCTCCCTCCCCCATACCCCCCGACATCATTATGGAAACATTTGGGTCCATCGCTCACACTCTCCGCCTTGATTGTGATAAACATCTGGCTAGTCGTCTGGCTGACCCGACATCTACCAAAGACGAAAAATCTGAACTGTTCGACGCATGGACTGAAAATTTTCTTAGAAAGTCCAGACAAAAATACAGGCGTAATTGTAACAAAACATCGGAAAAAATCCACGGTCCCTATAATAAAAAATATAATAGAACATTACAATATAAAAATTGCCAAAATTTATACAAAAAAAAACCAAAAAGAATTAGCCAATAAAATCATCGATAATCTGCCGCTTGATACACTGATTACACTCCCTGAAAAAGACAATATTAAAGCGTACTTCCACTCTATTTTTGAAGTAGAAAAAGTAGTCAACGTAAACAAACCAACAATTAAAGAAAATGAAGTAGGCTATGATATCTATAAACCGATTACTTATGAAGAAATAGATAAAGCCATCAACGAAACGAAGACCCTAGCCAAAGGACCCGATAATTACAATATTAAGGATATCAAAACCATCCCTAGAGAGGGACTATGGCTGTTTTTCAATGCTGTACTATTACTACAGAGAGTTCCTGAAACCGTTAAAAAATCAAGAACAATTCTTATTACGAAACCCGGTAAAGATCTCAATGAAGTTGGAAATTGGAGACCACTTACTATCGGTTCAGTTTTTATAAGAACACTCAATAAAATTCTGATCTGGCGATTCTCTAAATTGCCCCTTAATAACATCCAGCAAGGTTTCATGAAAAAGGATGGTACGCTAATTAACAACAGCATATTAAATGGTTTAATCAAACACGTAAGGGCACAGGCAAAACCGCTAGATATCATATCACTCGATTTGAAAGCAGCATTCGACTCTATCCCGAGAAGCAGAATAAGGGAAGCAATGGCTCGTTTTAAGGTACACGAGAATGTAATAAATTACGTCCTGAACACGCTCACCAACGCTAAGAGTTTTATTGAGATGGAAGATGACTCAGAAATTTGTATTAACCTCAACAACGGAGTCAAGCAGGGGGATCCCTTGTCACCCTGCCTATTCAATCTATGCTTCGACGAACTCCTAGACCAACTTAGCACTAATTTTCCTCCCAAGGCATCATATATTCCCTGTAACTGCCTGGGCTATGCAGATGACCTTATTCTGCTAGCCAGTACAACATCCGAATCGAATGCTCTGTTAAAGGCGACTACAACATTCTTTGATAGGTTAGGCATCAGCCTAAACGCGGATAAATCTCCCTTTCCTCCGTGTCGTCCCTCGTAAAATGAAATTATATAGTGTAACTAAAACACTATTTTTCGTCAAAGGCCGCCCAATGAAGCAAGTCGGGATGGACACACTTAAGTATCTGGGTCTCCGATACAAACAAATGGGGGCTGAACTTCCCTCCTTAGACACTCTTCAATCCCAATTATCCAATATCCTTCGTGCCCCTCTAAAACCTGCACAAAAACTCCATATCCTTTCTTCCTTTCTGATCCCGCGCTGGATTAGCGCCCTTCAAAATATCCTTGTTACTAGAGCGCTCCTCAAGGATACAGACTCCAGGAAGTGCCGCGGAGGGTGTGACAAACGGGAATCAAACTGTCACATCCTCCAAAGCTGCTACATTACCCATCAAAAACGAATAGCAAGGCACAACAACATCGTTAATATCATACAAAAGAAGGCCGGGAGAAAAGGCTGGACAGTAGAGGTAGAACCGCGTATAAGGAGCCCTAACAATATTCTTAAAATACCCGACCTAATCCTGACTAAAGGCCTTAAATCTTTAGTTGTTGATGTGGGTATACACTGGGAAGGACATCGACCATTGAGTCAAGGATACAGAATAAAGAAAGAATATTATGAGGACCCACAGTTTTTGAATACTGTAATGGCCACACGATACCTTATTTGACTCACTAAATATCAACAACACCACAACAAAACGTTGTCTAATAAACAGTGTAATAGATGGTTCACTCGCCAATCATTCCTTTTTTAATAGAGCAGTGTGGAGATAGAATTGTCATTTGTCTCTAGTAAATATTAAAAAAAAATTAAATATCCCCAGTAGTTTTTCTTCTCTATTTTTTAATCATCAATTTCTACAATTTTATTCTTCAAATAAAACTAATTATATGTATTCACGTCCCACATCCTCCCATTTAAGGAACTGAACCCAAGCACAAGCTATCTCGCCACGGCTACAAAATTCATGTGAAAACACTAACGTAGATACTAATTTTTAGCCCGCTTATTCGTGGCACCGTTCACCGGCCGATTCGTAGATTGGGAAATAGACGCTGTAGTCATAAATGTTAATGTGTGCTATTTGATGTAATAGCCTTATATTGAAATTATATATTATATTAAGGTTTAATTTAATACCTCTGAGAGTCCTTTAAAATGTAGCACACTTGTAAATTTATTAAATTCACTTCTCCTTTGTTGTATTTTAAAATGTTTGTTTCTTAAATTGATTGTCCTTATACAATGACTGTTGACTGTAAATATCTATTTAATGACTATTTTTTTATTATAACTATTATTTGTATAATATATAACTGTCGCTATTTGATTTCAAAGTTTTAGCGCCTGCTCTTTTAGTTGATATTAATAGATTATTGAATGCCAAATTAAATTGACACATAGAAATAAGTAGGTTTTTCCTTAGTTAAGTTAGGTTAAGTCACCCCATCTCCCGGTTATACTGGTGAGCCAATTGTAAAGCCTCACAGCCTGGCTGTTAACATGGCTGAAATGTCTTTTTAACATTTGTTAATTGTAATCATATTAACGTAATAAAGAGTTTGAATAAAGTTGTTAATAAGTTTAATTAATATGACAGCCGCCCACTAGAAAAATAAATAACAGAAAAAATGTTTGTTTCTACGGTACATATGAAATTGATCATTTGTTTACACAAAAACATTGGCAGATACGAAAAAACGCACGAAATAAAATTGCAACTTTATAACAGATTCATTTACAATTTTTGTGAATTGGCAGGTGGGGTATTGAAAAAAGTTGTAGGGACAGAAAGAAAGGACAGAAAAAGTATAACACTGTAGATTTTCATGACCGTTTCTGTGATCTTATTATGAAGAGTTCATAGAAGCATACTATTCGAGTAACTAGAAGCGAAAGTAGAAGGCTACGAGAATTATATGAACCGACCTGAAGAGGGCAGATGTGACTCTGCCGAAACGTCGTCATTTTACCATCGATCCCGGCAGGGATCAGTTATCAACTACGCGGAAAAATTCCCGGAAACCATCTAAAACATATATATATATATATATATATATATATATATATATATATATATATAATGATGATATTAATATAAACATTTTGTCGACGTTTCGATGACATCTCATTAAATCTCATTAATATTCTTCTGGACTTCACGTTGAGTTGCAACCAAACACGAGAATTCAGGAAGTCTACAAATGCATGCAACACTCACGAAAACATCAGACCAAACGTATACATATATATGTATACAATTTTCAAATACTTATCTGTTGAAAGAAAAAAAAATGAGGTGAGAAAATCCAATGAACAGGCAAAATAATTCAAGACCTCCTCAGCAAGTTTTTCGAAATCATCTATTTAAATATGAGGAAATCTATATATTATGTTTTATGGTTCAATAAATAATCGCAGTCACCGCTTTGGAATCTCTGAAATTTATTCCACCTATTTTACCCTAACCAATTATTGTCAGTCCCCTTTATTGGTTCACCTATATAAAGAAATTGGAAATGAATTAAGGAAAGTAAAGGGTGTGTCAACAGAGCGGCTTGATTCTTTATCTTGCAACGAAACAAAAGGAAAACCGTTAAGAAATTGATAGAATTGGCCGATGCTTACGTAAGCTCTTCGTGTCATCAGCACGAATTATAATTATTAACATCTTTATTGGACATTCTTTTTTTGGTTTATTAACGGCAGTCAGTATCGTATCACATAATAATTGGGTTGGGAATAGAGCATATTCCGTTGTATATTCGTACCACGTAATTAAGAAAATGAAGTTATAATATATTGTTTTCTATTGTGTAATGTGTAGAAATTTTGAAAGTTAATTTATTAACAAAAATTATTTTTCTTGGTAGACATATTTTTTCTTGCTTATTATGAAGTTGTTTTGAAAAAAGCATGAATTACTTCTTATTAAGTTCCCTATATTTTGAAAATCCTTTAAAACATCTTTAATTCTTCAGAATAGATCTATCAATATTATCACAATTAATAAAAATAATTTCGCCCTCAAATTTTAAATATAAGTCAAAACTATATTTTAAAGTTTTAATTACGTTAACTAAAAAAAACTTATATCTAGAGTCTAATATTGCAACCAGATAACCAACAGTGTGGGTAAAAAATTAACTGTGATATTTGTTAGTTTTAATCTCAAATATCATGAATTAATTATTATTATCATAAAATAAATACTGTTACTGGTTTACAGGAGGCTACGAGAATTATGCGAACCGAACTGAAGAGGGCAGATGTGACTCTGCCGGAACGTCGTCATCTACCATCGATCCCGGCAGGGATCAGTTATCAACTACGCGGTTTAATTCCCGGAACCCACCAAACACACACACACACACACACACGTGTATATATATATATATATATATATATATATATATATATATATATATATATGAGCTAAGCTAGGTTCCGGGTGAGAACCGCGTCTGAATTTATTGAATACTCGACGTTTCGACTCCTGCTTTGGAGCCATTATCAAGAGACAAAAGTGAAAAAGAGTTTCAGAGTCTAGATCGAACTCGGGGCCTCAATCTGCCTACTCCCCAAGAGTCACTAGGTAACTGAACTGAATTTGAGTCTGCTCTGCTTCTTTTATTTATAGGTAGCGCTGGGTTAGAAGAAGATGTCACGTGATGAGGCAGTGTTGTGATTGGTTGGGTATTGGTGGGCGTGTCAGCTTTGTTTAATCTGGCAATTACGGAGGTCCAAGCTGTGGGAAGGCGAGTACTGTCATCGCGTCTATTTAGACAGAGAGGTCTTTTTTCTATTTCGATGGCTTCGCGAATAGTGGATGCCCTAAGAGAATTGAAAGATATGATAGTCCTACTGTCCTCGAAATTGATAGAGTGCCCTGTTTGGATATGGTGATGCGCGAGAGCTGAAGTCGGATCTTTTTTACGAACTGACAGAGAGTGTTCATTTACTCGATGGTTAACGCGCCTGTTGGTACGACCGATGTAGCTTTGTGGGCAATCGCGACATGAGATTTCGTAAACTCCTCGATCCTCCTTAGGTACTTTGTCTTTGGGGTTACCGGTTAAGTTGCCTATAGTTTGAGTGGTGTTGAAGATAGTCTTTATTTGATGTCTTTGTAAAATCCGTGCTATTTTGTCAGTGACTCCTCGAATGTATGGAAGTACGGCTTTTTGATGTTGTTGTTCTGTTTCTGACGGGGTTGGTGTGGTTGGGGGTTGTTGAGATTGATGAATTATACGCGCAATGTGGTCCGGATGATAACCGTTTTGTCGAAGGATTTGTTGAAGATTATTAAGTTCGTTTTGTGTATTGTCAATATCTGTTAAGCGAATAGATCTGAGAGTCAAAGATTTCATTACAGAACTCAATTGGGCAGGGTGGTGGTGTGATTGAGCATTTAAGTATCGATTGGTATGGGTTGGTTTTCTATAGACGGTATGTGAGAATCTGTCATTGTTGGTTTTTGTTATGAGGACATCCAGAAACGGGAGAGAAGAATCGGACTCGATTTCCATTGTAAATTGTATATTAGAATGTATACCATTGAGGTGTTGTAGGAAGATGTCTAATGAATAAAATCATCCACTATTCGCGAAGCCATCGAAATAGAAAAAAGACCTCTCTGTCTAAATGACAGTACTCGCCTTCCCACAGCTTGGACCTCCGTAATTGCCAGATTAAACAAAGCAGACACGCCCACCAATACCCAACCAATCACAACACAGCCTCATCACGTGACATCTTCTTCTAACCCAGCGCTACCTATAAATAAAAGAAGCAGAGCAGACTCAAATTCAGTTCAGTTACCTAGTGACTCTTGGGGAGTAGGCAGATTGAGGCCCCGAGTTCGATCTAGACTCTGAAACTCTTTTTCACTTTTGTCTCTTGATAATGGCTCCAAAGCAGGAGTCGAAACGTCGAGTATTCAATAAATTCAGACGCGGTTCTCACCCGGAACCTAGCTTAGTTCATAATAATGACCGCGGAAGCCTCTCAGAACATATATATATATATATATATATATATATATATATATATATATATATATATATATTTGTTTTTTTATATATATATATATTTTATTTTTTTCGCGGGCACTAAATGTATTAGATGGTTTCCGGGAATTCATCCGCGTAGTTGATAACTGATCCCTGCCGGGATCGATGGTAAAATGACGACGTTTCGGCAGAGTCACATCTGCCTTCTTCAAGTCGGTTCGCATAATTCTCGTAGCCCTCTGCTTTCGTTTCTAAGCGAAAGCAGAAGGAAACCATCTAATACACACACACACATATATATATATATATATATATATATATATATATATATATATATATATATATATATATATATATATATATATATATATATATATATATATATATATATATATATATTATATAACTAAAAGGTCAATTAAACATTCATGTGTATATTCAACAAAACTAATTATAATTAAAAATTAAAAAAACATTCTAGTGTGCGTCAGTTCAATTCGAAATATATCCTTCTGTCCTATTAACGATTTAACACAAATTATGGCAAAAATGAACCCATATCGAAATTGCCAAATATATATAACCTTTATGTTAACCAAAGCGACGTGTTTTTAAAGAGTTTCTTTAAATAACTGTAGATTAATTTTACTCCAGTGTTAGCAGTTATGACTATTTACCTCATCCAATAAATAAAAGGGGGCTTCATCAGAGAAGCAAGCATTGTATAATAAATTAGGATGGTTGTTTATGCGAATTCTATTCTTTTGTTAAAGTTGTCTCCATTTAATTCTGGGACCGGTCTGATTTTGTTGGGATGGAACTTATTAAGTTTCAGAATTCTGTGAAAACCTGATGTTTAAGGTTTTTTCAGTTCCATTACAAGATGTCCTAATACTGCTACTTCAACGTCATCGTTTCTTCTTGGCTCGCGTTTCTTGTTAACCAGGATCCCGTTTCGTTGAATTTGCCCCACAATTCAGTAATGTATTTATGCATTATGAGTCTTTCTAGATATCTTTCATTGAAATTACGATCAGTTTCAATAGCACAATTATTATTTTGAACATAAAGAAAAAAAACTTAATTTTTTCCGCTAAAGTTTAATCCATTTTGTCGAGACAGAAAAATAACGGTGTAAGACTTAACTACACTGAAGCGACAATGGACAGAAACTGACATTTACAATTGTTTTTCTTTTTTAATGAGAGAGGTTATTTAATTTTTTGTTATATCAGAAGTGATACACAGTGGCACACCTCAAAAATTACACGTCTTCGTATATACCATACCGGACATCAGTTATAATAAAATGATTTAAAATCAATTTTCAGTAACATTTTCCTTGTTGAAATAGCAAAAAGTCTTTAAAATTATATGCGAATTATCAATTTTAATTCTAATTCGTCAATAATATCAGAGATCAGAAAAATATCGAGGAATCACGTTTTACTTGTTAATGTTAATGAAATATCAAAAACGACATACCATTGAATTTCGTTTTAAACAGGCTTTAGAACGAGGTGTCATTTATGGTAGGGTTCCATTTAAAACAAATTCAGTAGCTAGCGCTAGCGTAATGAGAGTGCAATTTAATTAACGGTTCAGAATAATGAGTATTTTGGTAAATATTCCAGGTGGCAAAGCAGGAAGAGGAAATGCTGGGAAGAATTATGTTGACAGCTGGAAACAGACGTATGGGGAAGGGCATATGGGATAGCTATCCAAAAGATACAACCGACACCATTGTTGACACTTAGTACAGAGAAGAAAACAGAAATAGCAAATACCCTTTTTATAGAGACCAGAGGTTAATGGAAAGAGCGAATAAAAATATCAAGAGATTTAGTACCCGAAATAACAGAAGAAGAATTTAAAATAGCAATTAAGCATATCAAGATGAAAAAAGCACCTGGACCAGATAATCTACCGCCAGAAGTCATAAAAATAACATTTGAAAAGAACCAAACCACAATAAGGGATATGTATAACGAATTAATAAAGAAACAGGAATTCCCTACAATCTGGAAGAAGGCTAAAGTAATATTTCTGAGGAAGGGCGCTAAACCTATGAATGACCCAACATCATATAGACCCATTTGCCTGTTGGACGTTATGCGTAAGGTATTAGAAACAGAATAGACAAAGAATTAGGAGATGAAAAAATTTCAGAAAGACAATTTGGGTTTCGGAAAGGGAAACCAACAGTAAAAGCAGCAAACTGGATTCGTGACAAAGCAAGGAGCACTAGAGCGGGCTGGGTGATACTCACCACTTTTGACGTTAGAAATGCATTCAATTCGGCATCATGGAACCTATTGTTAAGGAAATGAAGAAGAAAGGGATTAGTGAATATCTAATAAGAATAATAGAGAGTTATTTCTCCAAAAGAAGTATTATACTCGGGACAGAAAAAAACGTTAAAAATGAGCACAGGCGTACCACAAGGATCAGTACTAGAACCGACGTTATGGAATATATTGTACGATGATCTTCTAAATCAGAAGCTGCCAACTGGTGCAAATACGATAGCATTCGCAGGCGATCTGGCACTATATGTGGAAGGGCCAAACGCTGACAGACTGGTTGAAAAAGCAAATCAGACAATAAGAATAATAGGAGACTAGATGAAATAGGCAAAGTTGAAATGGGCATCGGAATAGAGCGAGGCGGTGCTACCCAAAGGTACAAAAATGCAGAAAATAAGAGAAAAAATAAAAATAGAAATAGGGGATCTAAATATAACACCACAAAAGAGCGTAAATTATCTTGGTATATTTATCGATCACCAAGGTACATACGGGACACATATTGTAAATGCAGTACGCAAAGTGGGTGATAAGTTAGCAAAACTTGGAAAAATTATGAAAAACATTAAGGGGCCATCACATGCAAAGAGACGACTGCTTTATGGAGTGGTACAATCAACACTTTTGTACGGCACAGAGGTATGGAGATAAAAAGATATAAGAACATGATGTTAAAAATACAGAGACAGGCGCTGCTGCGGGTAATAAGCGGATATAGATATAGCCGGTATTCCTCCGATCCATCTGACGGTAGAAGAACTTAGAGAAAATTACGAAAATAAAAAATACAGAGAAAACAGGAATAATACGCTAAAAGAATAGCAAAAAGAATGGGATGCGGTAACGGGAAAAGCGGAATGGACAAAGAAACTAATACCAGACCTAACAAAATGGGCGAGCAGCAAATATAGAAGTACAGATTACTTTATGACACAATTTTTGTCTGGGCATGGTAGTGTCAAAGCATACCTGAAAAGGATAGGCAAAATGAGGGAGAGTAACTGTGATATGTGCCAAATTGAGGAGACAATGGAGCACGTGGTTTTTGACTGCGAAAGATATGCAAGGAATAAAACAAGAACAGAAACAACGATTGGTGAAAGGATAACACCATATAACGTGATAAAACTAATGATAGAACGTAAAGAGAACAAGGAAATTATATACAAATGGATAAGGGAAATTATAGAGGAAAAGGAGAAAGAAGATTTAAACAGAATGGTGTGATGAAGGCAAAGAAAGGCAGGAAGGTGGCGACGCAAGTTAGAAATAACAGTACCACCACCTTCATAAACTGCAGAAACAACAAGGTGATTTTAGTGGGTGTGAGTTCCACACTAATTTGAGTGATAGACTCTAAGCTCAAATTGTCCATAATGGATTTCCACCTTCAAAAAAAAAAGGTGGCAAAGCAGTAGCAAAGACGAACATGTTTGTTCACAAGGGAAACATATCATTGTGATAATGAATATGACTAAATTTAGTGTAAAAACCCCATAGATCGTAAATCTAGTGGAAAAATAGAAAGCATACTTACAATTGAGTGCTAAAATCCAACAGAAGATTCAACTTTCAATAGTCTATAGGACCAACCAAATTATTTAATACTGAATATTCAAAACACATCTTTATAAAGCTAAAAATACAAAAACTACAATAGAATATAAATTAGTCATGAATATAAGCTAGTATGGTGGAACAGTATTAAAAACATCTAAATTTAAAATAAATATATCATGTCAAAAAGTCAATCCAAAATAGAAAATAAATAATACTGATAGTGTAAAATATATGAAATTCAGAAAGTAGACAACAGCATGAATAGATAGATAAAGTTATAGTTAGTTTGATAAAGACTAAGGGAGTAAAACACTCAAAAGATAGAGGCAAATGTAAAATGGTTATCGAGCATGAAAATTGTAAAAATATAATAGCAAAGGGTTAGGAAATAAGTTGGCAAATACCTGCAAAGGGTTAAACAATAAAATATAATATAAGATTTACTAATCAAATAAAAAGTTTTCAAAAGTATAAAACAGTATCAAAAGGCGAAGAAAGTCTAAAAGAACACATTTCAAAAGAAAATAATTAGTGAAATCGTTTTAGAAACAAATAAACTCAATGAAAGTAGATTACATAACCTAGAAATTTCAAATGAAAATAACGAGACAAAGACTTTATTGTGAAATAAGTATAGTATAGCGATGAAACCAGTTTTTTCTCTAGATTTTAATGAAATACCATGCAATGGGTTTAATAAAAATTTTGTTTTCATAAAATTTGTCAATAATGTAATTTAAGTCACAGCTAGCATTTGTTTTGAATTTATTATAAAATATACTTGTCAAAGAAGTGACCCAGAGCAGGCTTTATTTATCGATGCAGCAATGCACGTGGACCAAAATTTGTTAATTTAATCAAGTGAACCGTGAAATAAACAATAGTGAAATTAACCTATTGTAAAGTAAAAGTGACAACTCACAATTAAACAGGAGTTTCAACGAGGCGAACCATTCCTGCAAGTGATATCCTAAACGTAATTATACAAGGGGAATTCAAAATGAACTAAATATTAAGTAAAGTAAATATCTCAAAGTTTATATAAAAATTCATAAGCCAAAAAGATGAATTGTGAAGCAGAGATCAACTAACAATGATGGACAATAAAAAGTAACAAACAGGAAAGATCACATATTAATGATCTTAAAAAACTCCAGGAATAGAGCCGAGGAAGTTTTAGAACACGCCCAGAGAAGAAGTGCAGCTTGACACTTAAAACAAAGTGAAATAAGGTATTTACAAAAAGAATGAATTTCAATAAAACAAAAAATTTATACATTTATATGTTTATTTTTTTGATAATGTTTATTAGTTTGATGTTTGATTAGTTTAGTAGTAAGGTTTATAAATAATAACACAAGTCATATGGGTAATTTTTTTGGAAAGTCCACGTTTTTGGAAATTTTGAATTGATCAAATAAATAAGGATTTATAGAGAAATTTTAGATAAAGATAATGTAGTAAATTTTATAAAGAGTTTAATAGTGGTTAGATAAAGTTTGTTAATAATTCCTATAATTTGTAATGTTAATGGTTTAAATTGAATTTAAAAATAAAATAGTATTGAAAATTTAAAAGTTTCATTTAATTTTCATTTCGGGTGTTTTATATTTGCCAGTACGGTATACTCAAAGTTTATTCGGTTTGACGTCGTTGTGGCTGGCTCCGCTATGGATTTTGTCGTTTCTTGCTTTCGTATGGCATTCTGGTGTTCATCACGTCTAGCTTGAATTCTTCTGTCAGTTTGCCCCACATAGGTTTTATGACAGTCTGCCCATATGGAATCTCAAACACTCCCTGTTGTTCTAATGGGATCCTCGTCTTCGGATTCCTCAACACCGTGCTCATCTATCTTTCTATCGGTATTTAAAATAATATCGATATTGTGTCTCCGTAGAATTCTCGCAATACTGTCGGTAGTACCCTTCACATACGGTAAAAAAGCCTTGCCCATTGTAATCTCATGCTCCTCTTCTATTTTAATCGGTCTGTAAATCTGTTTTCTCTCAGAGCTGTTTTTAAACTGTCCGTTTCCTGGTTGATGTTATCCTGCTCAGATAGTCTTTGTGATCTGGTTACTAAAGTCTTACAACTAATTGGAAGGGTGTTTTGTAGTCAGCACATGTGACATGGGCTTCACTGCTGACAACAGAATGAAGTATTTTTCATGCCATCGGATTCTTGACACATCCCTTTTGCTGTTCACTAATAATGTTCTTCAGCAATAGTGTCAGAAAAGTATCGACGGATTGGTAGTTTCCTGGATCCTGTGTACAAAGTTGTGTTTTAGTGATAAATTACATTACCTGCATCTAGACAAGAATAATAATTCAACATGAAGATAATTAGCGTTATCTTCAAAACACGAAAATATTAACATAGCATAAAAATATTTATTACTTCGAAATTATGCAACTTCAATTATAGCAACATTTCTATCCACCAGAGCGAATTTACTAACGTATTTTTCTCCATTTGTAGATTAAAAGTTTAAGACCTTGATTCGAAATTTTCGCGAATAAATTTGAAAAACTAAATTTAGGAAAATCTACTTATTCCACCTTATAAGTAATTCTTTCACTACAAGATATTTTCCACTTTTTTGGTAATAAAAGCTACTCTCTTAAATGTTGTGTTGCCGATGGTACGCTTATGGAATGTTACACGCGAGACCATTAATTATGGCTGGATCGGATGGAATTACAATTGTAATTGGTAACTATCATTTTCGATTAAATGAGATGTAATAAAAATGTTTCTTGTTTATTTAAGTAACTAAAGCTCTCTAGTAATTTTTAACGCATTATCAAATAATATTTAGTGTAGATCGTCTGATTTGTATTTTAGAGACTTTATGGAACTGAGTGTGTATGCTATCTCTATGAAGACTGTTTGTAGGATTATACAATTATACACTGAGAGAGAGAGAGATAGAGAGAGAGGGAGAGGGAGAGGGAGAGAGAGAGAGAGAGAGAGAGAGAGAAATTTACCCGTTAGTGGGGTGTTATTCCCTAGAAATTCTAAAATGCATACATACTATAGGTGTCCCAACCATTATTCAACAAACAAGGAAGATTTGATGTGGAGGTACACAATATAACGTTTATTTATCGAACTTAATTCTATTAGCAATTGCCACATTTATTTTTTAATTCATGTTGTAAAAACTTTTGACAAACCATAAACATAAAGCCAATATTTCAATAGTTACAAAAGAACATAATTTGTTAAAGTTTATATTCTTACTGACTGTTACTCTCGGCTTCAAGGCCGTAGCCAGAAAATTTTTTCGGGGTGGGATATCCCAGATATATAAAAATGTATAAATATAAAATTTATTCTCATGAAAAAGATGATTATTTGGGTAAAATTGAATCTTGAAACCCAATATTCCAAAATTTCGGGGGGCGGGGGGGTTGAACCCCCAGACTTCCCCGCTGGCTACGGCCTTGCTCGGCTTCACTCGAAATATGTTTATAAATTCTCGTGTGTAAACAAAATATTATGTAATATTGAATTATCTCATTTCCTGTTAAAAAGATTTGTTGACTAACCAAAACCTTGTTTTTAATTTTATTCAAGCAGAAACGAACTAGACCCTACAATCAATCAGAAATCATGTTCTGAAATGTGAGAGTCTCATCAACCCAGATATCTTCCTTGAATTATTTCATTAAGAGTATCAAGAAAACAAGCGATTATTTTTTATTCATTTCAAAGTGTAAAAATTGTACATCAGTCAAAACGTTGAATTTTTCTAATCAATTGACTCTGATATTTAATCACGAACACAAAGAGCCTTTGTTTCAATTTTTATATAATGTCAGTCAGTCTTGTTTCTTAATGATATATTTCATTTAGACGAATTAGCATTGCCAACAAATAATAAGATAATTTATAAGATAACTTCGCTTGACGAATTTGCACAATATTAGTATTATTCTCCCAATTTTGAATTGTTTTGTTTTTACAATTTTGTATTGATATTCACAATTTATTTTATTATTCAACTTGATTCATGAAAAATCTTCGTTTTTAGTTAAATTTACTCAAAAGCGAAAGTACAAGTTTAGAAACCCCAAAAAGTATTAGAATCCAGTGATTCTGAAACAGAATTAAATTTTTCTTATTTCCAAAAAGAAATAATCAAAATCATGGATATACCAAACTTCCTGAGTCACCATTAAGATCAACATAATTAAATATTCGATGGAAACCTTTTAGAGTTGCGACAATACATCGCTCAAGATTAAAGGATGTTCAGTGAATTCCCTGACACAAGGTGGTGCAAAAATAACATGTGCTGGACGGAAGGAGCTAACCACATGTGAAGCTGGGAAATCCCAACTAATTTCTCTTTATTCATGCCCATATCTCCTCAACTTTGGTTACAGATTAAAGCCATGCGTTCTCGAATCATTAGTAAAATACATTTGTTAGAACCAGATTTAAACCGGCAAATTATAAAAATTAAATTTTGTACACTTAACGCAAAAAATCAATTCATAACTATTATTCCTGAGCTTTATCAAACCGACATAAGAGTAGAAAATCTTGTTGTCCTGTACAAGTAATTGACATTTTCCAAAACCTTAAAAAAGAATGGAAATATCTATAATGCAAAGAAATTTAGAACAGTCACAACAAAGACATCCAAATCAATCAAAACCTCATTTTCAAAATCAAAAAGGTTTTCAACCCACTTATTATTTTAAACCTCACAATTATAATGAAAGAAGTCACAACCAAAACTTTCATAACAATTTCAGCGGGAAACAATTCACAATTCAACCCAACCAACATCAAATAAGAAAATTTAACCTTCAATTTCAGACTCAAAGACTCAACTTCAATAATCCCCAAGGATTAAATGGAAATTAAAAGTAAACATAGATATTTTACTACCCTTGACCTAGCCTCTGCATATCATCAGTTCGAAATGCATCAATACATCATAGGAAAAACAGCATTTAACACAAACAACGGACATTACGTTCAGAAATTCCAATTCTTGAATAAAAATTTCAAACTCGGAGATGTGCTAATCTCAAAGTACACTTGACAAAAGAGATTTTTTGGGAAAAGAATTAGAATTCTTAGGACACATCATAACATCAACAGGAATAAAACCTAACCGAAAAAAATTGAAGCTATTAAAAGATTCCCTATCCCCTAACTCACCGAGAAATCAAAAAATTTTGCGAAAATAGTTCGACTATAGGATTTTCACAAATTAGAACCACTACGGCTGATGCTAATCCATCTTAGTTTTAAAATTAATGATAGAAGAAGCGATTTAATTTCTAACACTAAGGGTTTTTTGCACCCAATGAAAGGCAGGGGATGTTAACTTAAAGCAATCAGTTCGTGATGTTTGGAAATTTAGTCGGTTAACATTGAGAAACATTTTATTTACAACCTTGATAAAGATAAATTTTATAGATCCTATACTGAGTGCATATTTCCTAAGTTCACTTAGTTAACTGCAATTTGTTTATATTGTTATAAATTTCGTGGGTTCAATTAAAATTTAAAAATCCCTACCACTTTCTAGAACTTTTATTTACATCAAATATACAGAACAGCTGATTCGAATATTACAATAACAATTCAACTTAAGCTCTTCGCTCCACTAGCTAACTGCCGCGATTATGGATCGCTCCTTTTAAAACCAGCATCGAAAACTCTCGTGCAATCCATTCTCTGTTCTACAGCTGCCGAGCCATTTCGAGATCAATTTTTTTATCCTAAAAGCGATTGATGTCGTACTGGAATGAAACCAGGCCGGCTTAAGGAAATTTCGTTACAATATGTAAAGTAACATGACTTCTACTCCTATTTATTTGTTATTTTTGTAGTTCTTAATGAATGATTTATTAAGATTCGTTAAACTTTATTTATTTAACGATTTTATGTGAATAATATTGTGAAAGATTTCATAAATACCATAATTTACTCATTTTTTACTCATTATGATGGAGGAAATAAAATAGGAACGCCGGTTATTTATTGTTAAATTATAAATATAGAAAGCTGATTATTCGCTTATGATGATATAGGGTAATTAAGGGAATTATATAAATTTCATAGATTAACTTTTTTAAATTTAATTTAAAAAATATATATTTTCACTAAATACAAATTTAAAATTTAATCCGGCAGAGTTACGCCTTACACAAGTTACTATTATGATCTCCGACAAGAATATCTTGTCTTTCTTATTTATACGTATGAATACGTGACAAAATGTGCAATTACATGTCTACAAAATAATCACTAGGAATTGTTATATCGTTGTTGTAATATGATACTTGTGAAATAAGAATGAATATAATTCCTACAGAAAAAGTGTTGAGTTAGCACACACGTGTATCTGAAATATCATATAACAACTCCCATCCATCACATATGAAAAGTTGATGGAAAAGCATCAACTGTTAGAACAACTGAAATATAAAATATCATATAGAATATAAATTGCTAAATTAAAATAGTGAATGAAGAAAGTACATACTTTATTAAGCAGTTTATTTCAATTCAATGTTTTTTCGGGAATGTCCAAAGTCGGCCGATGTTTTGGAATTAATTAAAACTTCTTTTGGTGGGTTGTGGCGTTTGTTGTGCAGAAGGGTTTCTTCTTCGGAGCTGTAATTTCTTATGCATGGTGCGGTATATGATGTAGGCAGCTATGATTATTATAACTGCAATGGTCACATATGTGAACCATGAAATATTTTTTGTTATAAATGGTTGATTAAGTCATCTAGGTCTCTGGAGTATTGGTCGAGTTTATGACTGGCTATATCTAATTCCTCAATATTTAGGTGGTCCAGTTTTTAGGTTTAAGTTCTGGAAGTTTGACTTTATCTGGTATAAGTTATAAGGTATATAAACTGGATGATAATTATCAGTGATATTTATGAATTTCCGATTTTCGGCTTGTACTCCTAGTAAAGTTTGAGAATTGAGTTTTTATTTATAGTTACAGTTTTTACATCAGTTTCTGCACAATTTATTGTGATTCGTATGGTTTCTGAAATTATAATTAGCCACGTATTTGATTGAAGTTTTTGCACATTATAGTCTTGGCTGAAAATAACGAAACTTTTGCAATTTTCCGGCACATTTTCAACAGTTGGGCTTCACATAGGGCGTTGGTGTCTATAGGGTAAGCATACAATTCGGAGCAAAGTTTTTCGAGAAAGTTTAGCGGTTTGCACGCACTTAAATCCTTTATTGGGATGTACATCAATGAATCATCATTTCTCGCAATGTACTTCTGGGTGAACTGAAGTACATGGTGTAGACCTGTTCTATCGTCATAGATAGGGATAGGATAATGATGGAAAGCGATATAGGGTTGTTGTTCTACGAGTGGTATTTTGAGAAAGATCTGAACGTTTTTGAAAAGCTTCAAGATCTATAATCTCTAAATATTTGTCCACACTTGAATATCTTACCGGAAGAGGTAAATTATTTTTTACTAAATTTTGTGAAATTTCTGGCTGTTATTAAGTGTTCCGGGGTTAAGATTGATGTATGTATAATTTTCAGTCTTGCAAAAGTAATAGCGTTGAGTAAATAGTTTAAGTTATCTTGTAAATAAAGGTAGTTTACCATCAATTTTTCACAAATCTCCAGAAAGGTTAGTTTAGCTTCGATATACGCATTTTTGTCAGCGAAGTGAATGATTGTTCTTTGAATACGTTTGATATCTTCGTTAAAGATATTTTCGTTAATTTGTAATTTTTCGATTGTCAACTGATGTTGTTATACTGATTTGATTTTTCATTAGGTTTTCGATTTGCAAATGCTTCCGATTTAGGTTGTTAATGCTGTTTGTGTAAAATTCACCTTCTGAGGCATTTAGATTGCCTGTTATCGTTTTGAATAGGGTTAGTTTTTCCTTTAGGGATCTAGAGATTTGAGTTAATAAGCTAATGTGAGTTTGAATTTCAGCTCTGAAGTTGTTCATGGAATGTATGTCAGGACGATTAAGATGTCGAGTAACTGATTGTTCGATGTGAAAGAAAGTTCTAGTGCTGTTAGGTTGCGGTGGGCTAGAAGAGTCCAACTGTAGTTTGATACGACGATCCTCGTTTCGTCATGGTAATATATTCCAAGAATGTTGTTTATTGTTTTCAGTTCAAAGTGTGATATTGCTGAGCCGAACAGCAAACAGAAGAAATGAAGAGAAATTAGGTTTCTGAATAAGGTTTCAGTCTATCGAAGTTAACTTTAGTCATTTGATTAGTTGCTAAGTTTAGGAGAGTTGCGGAATTGTTATGAATTTCCAAAATTTGCAAAAGTCCGTTGAATTTATTTTAAAGTTTATTTTTAAGTTGCGATTCTTTGACATAGACTTTGTCGCCGATTTGGTAATTTGGAAGGTTTTCAGAAATGTGTTTATCCAATCTTTCTTTTGCTTTTTGCTTTTGAACTTCTGTTCGTTCGCGTGCAATTCTGTAATAATGAGATATGCGATTGTTGAGGTCATGAACATATTTGGAAATTAACTCTTGTTGGTTATAAAGTGTTTCGAGAGGTCGGCTGGATGTGTGGCAAAATACAAGTTCATACGGTGTGAAGCTGTGGGTTTTACTTGTTGAATCATTGTATGCTGTCACAGCATAAGGTAAAATGTTGAACGGGTGTTCATCAGAGTTTTCTAATTTGTGAATCCTTATCATTTCTAGAAGTGTCGAATGAAAACGCTCAAGTGGGCCATTGGACTGTGGATGTCCAACACTGGAAAATGACAGTTTAATATCAAAAAGTTTACAGAGGTTTGCCCTTGAGTAGGGCATTATCAAGTTCTCTGCCGTAGTCGCAGTGTATGCGAAGGGGTGTTCCGTAATGCTGAAAGTAAAGTAATAAGGAGTTGACGACTGTTTTGGCTGATTTATCGCCGATAGGGTAAGCTTGTGAAAATTTGGTAAGTTCATCACGGATAGTAAGTGCATAGTTTTTAGTTGGTACTTCGAGAATATCGATGTTGATTCTCTCGAAAGGTGTCCTAGGAGTTTCAGTAATTACAAGTGGATTATCTAAGTTTTTACGCAACGCTTTTGTCTTTTGACAAATATCGCACTTTCTGATGAAGTTTTCTACGTCTTTAGTTAAACCGGGCCAATTAAATTTTTGTTTGATTCAGGGAATTGTTTCATTTATTCGGTGAATATTACTTTTACCGTTGTGGAACCAGTCAAGTATTACGGGAACTTGGTCTTTTTCGACAGTTTATGTAATATTTTGGCAAATTTTCCATTTTATATCAGTGACTGCGAAAATAAAAGAGAGCATCTCAAATATGGGTAGGTCAATGTTGTTCTCTACGCAATAGGTTACTTGAGGTGTTAAGAGGTTTTTGTTTTTGTAGAGAGCGGCAAATAATACCTCGTTAATAATTTCCGGATCGGATGGAATCCGTATGATAAACTGTTTTATTTTTCGTACAGCTTTACTTAAGTACACGTTGATGCTGAAAGTTTGAAAGTCCGCGTTTTCTTCAAAAATGTCGTCAAATATTTTATTGTGAAAATCTTGGAGGTTCGATTGTTCTGGAAATACGATTATGTTTTTATTTTCTTTGTCGAGGAGTTGACGGTTAGACAATTTGGTTTTACTGTAGTCAATCAGGGAAATAGTTTGGTATCTTTCAAGGAAACTTTTGAATTCGCCAGATATGTGTTCCGGATTGATTTTGTTGTCTTCGTCTTCGGAAACGTCACTATCGGAGTCTTCGTTAAGTGGTAGTATTGGGAATACTACTAGTTCGTGTTTTGATTGAAATCCAGTACATTTGTTAAAGTTATTGATTTTTATACGGGATGGCCATCTGCGTTTTTGTTGATTTTACCGGGTTTGTATATTATCTAGAAAAGCCAGGTTAACGGGCGGTGATCGGTGATTAATTGAAACTTACGGCCAAAAATTAGCGGCCTGTATGTTTTGACAGCCTATACAATAGCTAAGAGTTCACGTTCAATAGTTGAGTATCTAGTCTCCGTTGACATAAAGTTCTGGTGGCATATGCAATAGGTAGATCCTTCCCTATCGGTCACTGTGACAATACAGCATCGATTGCAAAAGCGTTGGGTCTGTAGTTAAGACGAATGGTTCATTGAAGTTTGGGTATATTAGAATTGCCTGTTTTAAATCGTTAAAGGATTTAGTCAACTCTGAATCAAATAGGAATGGTGTATCTTTTTGAAGTAGTCTCGTGACGGGTTTAGAGATTTTTGCAAAGTTTGGGATAAAGCGTCTGTAATAACCGGCTAATCCCAAAAATGACTTAATTCATTTTAGTTTTTTGGGTTGAGGGAACTTTATTATACATTCGACTTTATTAGGATTTGGGTTTACGCCATCGGGAGTGATGAGGTGTCCTAAATATGCCTTTCTTTGAGAAGGAACTCGCATTTATTAAGCTCGATTTTTAAGTTAGATTTTCTAAGGCGTTTGCAAACTTCTGTTAGTCGAAGGGTGTGCTCATGAATTGTGGACGAGAAGAGAATGATGTTGTCCATATAGACAAGACATCTTTCGTTTTGTATACCTAGAAGTATGTTGTCCATGACGCGTTGGAAAGTGGACGGGGCATTTTTTAATTCAAAAGGCATTCGGACGAATTCGAAATGTCCATTTTCTATGGTGAATGCAGTTTTCTGGATATCTTTGGGGTTTATTTCGATCTGATGAAATCCTGATGCAAGATCGAGAGTTGTGAAGTATTGGCAACGTCCGAATTGATCTAATAGATCAGAAATATTTGGAAGAGGGTATTTGTCGCCTATGGTTTGGTTATTGAGTTTGCGGTAATCTACGACTCCACTCCATTTTTGCTTACCTGACGCATCTATTTTTTTGGGTACGACCCAGACTGGGGAAGACCAGTTTGCAATTGTTGGTAGCGATGGAGTGTTTCACTTCGTTAGTAAATGTCAACTGATCACCTTTTAAGTAAAATATGTCTGAGAATTCGAGACAGAGTTGAGTAATAAGTTCGCATTCTTCGTCATTTAAGTGTTCGAGGCGAAGTTGATTAATTATTTCGTTACGCCTATCAAATTGCGTATCTGTGTTTTGGTATTTGTTAAAACTGTAGAGATTGTCAATTTGTAAGGATTCTAGAATTATTTTTTTCGGAATGGCGTTCGCGTTTAGAACGGATGTTAAAAATTCGCCGTTATTGTCAATTTTTACAATGGCGTTTGCGAACATTGTCATGTTTGGTTCCTATTAGTATAGCGTCAGTATTTCTCAGGTTGCTCGTGAATTTGCAATTTTTTTCGGTTTGCTGTTCAATACTTACCATATTAATTTGAGTTATTGGAGAGTTCGTGAAATTTTGGTTTGGTGGAGTAGGAAGTATCGAGTTAGAGTGAATAGTTTCGTTAGTTACTTTGTATAGGGGTAGTAACTTGAAGTTGGTTATAAGCAATCGTAATGCTCTAGGAAGTCTGATCCTAAGAGTCCATCAAATTCTATATCTAAATTACAAATATAGACTTTGTGGGGATCGTTGATATTAAAGGGTACGAGAGTTGATTCATTAATTAAAATTTTTTTCGTTTGTAATTCCTTGAATTACGACATTTTCTGGGAATCTGTTGGAGAATGGTTGACAGGTTTCGGGTTTGAAAATAGAAAGTCCTGCATTTGTGTCGATCAAAAGTTTGTAAGAATTGGAAGCATCAGTACCTAAAAGTCTTACAAAAACTGCTGTTCTGTCTTGAACGAGTTGGGGTGTACTTCTTCTAAGTTCAGGAATTTCATTTGAAGTATTGGTACTTCGAATTCGGGTGGTTTTGAATTCTGGAGGAGTTCGCGAAAATTTCGGCGTTTTGGTTCGTCTAGGGTTTGTTCGTATGAGACATAGTTTGAAGACTCATCTGTCGTTGTTTCTGGTTGTTCGAATGTGTATGTGTAATCTACAGAACAGTCATATTGATATTGGTCATCAGTCAATTGATAGTTGTATTGATCATATTGGTAGTCGTATGTGGTATCATAGTAATTATATTATCGCATTCGAGATTATTTACGTGATGAGTTCTTTGCTGTCTGAAAAAATTGGGGTTTGGTCGGTATTGACCAGAATTGTCTGGGGTTTGGTTCCAGTTTGATGGAGGTTGATTCATTGGTCGTTGTTGCGTACTTGTCAAAGGAATGGGTTGTTAATTGGTTCTAAAATTTTGAAATTGTGGACGAAAATTCTGTCCAGGAGAGGGGTTTTGTTGTCTCATTCTTACCTGGCATTCGATATACGTATGCCCTGAGCGTTTGCAAAAAGAGCATTGTTTTATAGCTGGAGGAATCATGGGTTTACGGTTTGGAGTTGGTGGTTGTCTGACAACTTGAAACTTTTGGTTTTCTAAATGGTGTAACTGTAATTCGCGCTTAATTCTCGATACAGCGGTTAATATATCGCGAGAGTCACTAGCTCGTACGATTTGTCCTATCTTGGGTTCTAAACTGGATAATAAACTATTAAGAGCCATATTTTCGATAAGGTCACTTTGCGCTTGTTTCTCTTTTATCGTTAGCATTTTGATTATTTACGGCGGCTAACATTTTAGCTAAATGTGTTTGTAGCCTAGCTGCAAAAGTCAGAGATGACTCATTTGTTTATCTCATCCTCTGGATGTCTTGTATTAATGCCGATAGATCTCTCGAGTCGCCAAAATGATTATCTAGCAATGTCTAGCCAATTATCTGCGTTACGTTGAATTTACTAATTCGGCTTCTCTACCGCGAAGTTTGTTTTTAATGTGTAGCTAAATTAAACAACTAAAGTGAGTTGGTTGTCTACAGCCATGCTGCAAGCAGTATTGCAGCTTGTTATAAAAGTGTTCAAGAAAGTTTGATTTCCATCATACTCTGGTATGATAGCGAAAATTTCAGATAATTTGTAGGGCTTGCGCTCTTGTTTCCGGCATAATTTATTAAAATATATTTGAGATGTTGCAAAATACAGAAATATAGATGGAATTATAATTCGTTCAGATATTGTTGATGGTGTTGGTATGGGTTGTGGTAGATCAGTAACGTGTAATTTAGAAAAATAATGTGGATAAAACGTAGCAGTGTGTGAATATTTGTGGATATTTAGTATACGAAAGTTTCAAATGTTAAAAATTAACGATAGAAGATCAACATCAATGATATAAAAATATATGCAGTTCAAATATTAATCAATGTATGCAATCATAAAAATATAAAAATGTTTATTAAAATAGTCAATAAAATCCTTCATGATGATTCGTTTCAGTACTTACATGTACCTTCCAAGCATTCGACTTGTTCGGTGCTAGTGCACCGGTTAGCGTCCTCTAGGGTGCGTGTTTCCTGATGCCTTTGGCCTCAGTTGGTGTCGCCTACTTTCGTCCTTAAATCTAGGGTCCTTCATTCTACGTCTGGCAATCGACGTCTGTTGGCTGGTACACTGGTTAGCGGTATGTGCGTGCTCCTGGTGTCCTTGCTCTTCAGATGTTGTCTCTTACCGTGGGTTAGTTTGTCTAATAAAGAATTGGAATTCAACACAATTTTTAGGAATTGCCTAAACAGTGTGTTTAAACAATTCTACTGACTGCGCCAATTTTTAGATTAACTCTTTTAAATTTAACTTTTTAAAAAAATTACTTGCACTAAATACAAATTTAAAATTTAAACCGACAGAGTTACGCCTTATACAAGTTACTATTATGATCTCCGACAAGAATATCTTGTATTCTTATTTATACGTATGAATACGTGACAAAATGTGCAATTACATGTCTACAAAATAATTACTAGGAATTGTTATATCGTTGTTGTAAAATGATACTTGTGAAATAAGAAGGAATATAATTCCCACAGATAAAGTGCTGAGTTAGCACACACGTGTATCTGAAATATCATATAATTACTTATAGTCCTGGATTCAACCGAATAAAACTTACATTCCTTCCTAATATAAACTTTCCCCATTTTTACAAAACAGAAATATTAAGACACCCTTTGAACCTTTCTACAACTTATTAAAATAAAAGGAAGATGGGTAAAAATAATAAAAATATTATTTCCTACGCCTATTAATAATAATAGTAGTTGCCTCGGTTTCTACCTTTAGAAAAAATGGTCAGAACATGTCACAATCATAATTATGTATAACAAATCAAATTTGCTAGCTTTTTGATAAATGAAAATTGCATACCTCCGATTACTTTTGTAATATTTGCAGCAGAAAGTGAAAAATTCTTCTCTATGTACCTACTTCCGTCCATGCTGCCATATCTCATTCGTTTTGCTAATAATTGTGTTTTCTTTGCTTTTTCGATATTGATTTCGTAACACTCCCTTTTTCCTGTAAAATAAAATGGATTGGTGGGTTCGTTGTATTGGTTGCTTCTGTTATTTCCCCATCATGCTTCTAGATTTTTTAATTGTTACTCCAATCTCATTACACCACTCAGCAGTGTGAACTAGCAGTGTGGACTAACCCACTAGTTTACAGTTTCCCTTTAGCATAAGAAGATCTTTTGGCTTCTATCATTATGGTACTTAACTTGGACAATTTGTTCTGCTTTTTCTACAGCCCTCTGGATGAGTACCTGGTTCCCTTTAACATCCATTCCCTTACAACTTTTATTGCTATTTTTTAAGCCGCACAATTTGTCGGAATCTTGTTTGGGTATGTTCATCCGATAATTCTAAAACGGCAATTTCGATAATTTATACGGCATTGTACTGCATTGTGTTAAGGAATAGCTATAAGGGGTATCATATAATTTAGTTACAGATCGCAACTATTCACAATAGTTATTTACAATGGCCATGATGTCTAAATACTTCACAGATCAACTCAACCTACACTGCTCGAGACGTATAGCCGTCCTCTTCTTATACCTTCACCGCTTTAGAGATGTTTTTCTCTCTGTTCTAAGGGCGCAAGTACAAGCGAGCGTTTTCCGCTGGCGGAATTTTATTTTTGAGGGGAAGTGATTTCGATCATAGACATATATATTGCCACAGACTGAACATGCAAGCAATTTTTAATTAGAAGATGATTAGCACAAACGAATATTACATAATGGATATTACCAAACGGAAGATAAATTATGAACTCCCTAGAAAAGACAGAGATCAAACGAATAGGGAGGAAAAACTGTTACTGTTGTTACTTGGTTATATCCTATGCTCAGTGTATGGGAATGTATATGTTATGGATTTCGGCACTCATTTCCTTGTCAGTGCAATGCTGCCAGGTTTACTGTTGTAACAGTCGATTGATTGATTTATTGTCTTGTCTCTAGTGTTACCAGGGACCTGTTTCAAAATAAAGTTATAACTTTTAGTTTTGTAACTTGTAGAATTTCGTTTCGAAATTCAACAAAATTATTCTACAAGTTACAACTTGTAAAATCCAAACTATTAGTATTTGAAATTTGCAAGTTGTGTACATGTCGAAAACTTTTCTTGTGTGATCGATAAAAATTATTTTTTACACTTCGATAAGATTTTTAATAATACATTAGAGAAACTATAAATTCGAAAATTATACTCTAACACGATTTACAAAATACTCTTTGAATATTACGAACGTGGAAATAGTACATACTTAATTCACCAATTTACAAAAATACATTTCAAAGACCCATAATACTTTCGTGATCTAAATGACATTTTTTTGGTGAAAAAAAAGCTGTTTTCCAATATTATGTTTTTAATAAGCTTAGTCTGCTACACATACCTTGTTGAATGTAGAAACGATTTACTGTAGACATTTTTCTTAAAAACCGAACAACAGAATATATGACCAACAGATAATATTTCAGCTATTTGCCCTGAAATTTACATGTCAGTCGCAGGAGAAAAACTGCAACACAATTAGGTACCTTACTTACTTATTTTTTGTAATAGATAAGCATTTGAAGTGGAATCAAAGTATAGTAGAGGCAATTTGAAACAATTACCTGGATAACTGGTTCTTTCTTACAGAAAGTATTCCTCACAGCTCCAGGGGCGGATCCAGTCACGTGCTTCCAGGGGGCGATTTCATGCTTCAGGGGGGCGATATTGTACTAAATTTACCTAAATATAATTTTAAACCTAGATTCCTTGGACTATTACATTAAAAATAGTCGTTCTGAGGCCAAAACTCATAGAAGTTACCTTTTTCTTGGCTCTTGGAGTTAAGATTACCTCATTTTAAAATTAAATTTATTAATTTTGAGGCTCTCCCCCTTGGATCAGCCCATGTAGATAAAAGGAAATCTAATAAATAAATGCAAGGTTTGTTTTCACATATACAACTTAATAATAAATACATGGGGTTATACAATTTCAAACCAGTTATAATTGTTTGACACTGTGTAATTAAAATTAGGCAACTCAAATTTAATTCGTTCCATTTGGTGATAATCCATTTAATTTAAGATTTCTGGTATATTTTATTCAACTTCAGTGTAAAAGGTTAGTATTTATTTCAAAGGTAGCAATCAATTTTATGTATTGTGTGTGTATTGTTCTTTTACAAAAATATGTAATGGAAATAAAAAAAATAGGACAGAAAAAAACAGTATATTAGGGCATGAGCTAAACATAAACAATAGAAAAAAGAAAGCTTCTTAAGAAATATAATTCCTGTCTCTAGTTATCTACCTGTCTCTGTTTCTCTTTGTGTCATTTTTACTAATGGAAAATAAAAATAATTGTAAATTTATCTTATTGTGATTCAAGTATTACTCCCAGGGGCGGATCCTTTACTAAATTTACCAAAATATAATTTCAGTATTTCAACTCCAAGTCTGGAGTCGTTGTCAATCACTGAAAGGACAATTTATGCGTAATTTTCGTTTCTGTGGTAATCAGCAAATCAATTACGCATAAATAGTTCATTCAGTCATTAACAACGACTCCAGACGAGTTAAGACGTCGCCACAACAGATAAGTATACACTATACGGCTGTCAAATACTTATGTTACAAAAAAGAAGTGAGGAGAGAAAACCCAGTTAGATGGAAAGAATAATCATTGACAACAATTTTGACATTATTTTTAAAATTTTACACAATAAAATGAGTGTAAGTCGATCAATTGTAGAAACTATTTAATTTTTTTATGCAAGATATTTGTATTTGTAGTTAGAAAGGTACCTACTATTTCAATATATGTATGACCAGATAACATAAATAAAAATCATAAAAAATATGTATTTATATATTATTAGATTGATAAGGATGGTAAAGAACGTATTTATTTTTATATTTTGAGTAATATATTTCTTCTCCTAAACAATCCCTCTAAATAAAATATTTTATGATACCAAAGATCAGTTAATTTTTGTGTGTTAGCTAAAAAAATATCTGACAACGCTGTATAAGTTTTATATTCGACTATGTTTAAATTGGCTTTCCATGGCCATTTAGTTTGAGGTTAGGTTATGAAACCGAAAAATCTATATATAAATAGGCTAAGACAAAACGATTAGGTACCATTTTCTCCTCTGTTTCTCAATCGATTTTCTTCATTTTTGTTTTGTTTAGTAGCTACTGACGACCTTCAGTGCAGAATGCTAATCTTAATTTATAATATTGGTTCATTCATTAAATAAAATATAATAAAAATTCATTATTTACGTCAATAATGTCAATACCAAACAAATGAATGTGCCGCGTGCCGCTGCCGCCAGACTCAAACCATTGAGTAATTATATATAGACAGACCAATGCTATTATATACTTAGAGCATGTACTTCTGGAGGTGGCATGCAAGCGTTGTTATTGTTTAGTGGGTAACGTAATCGTTGAATATCATAATTATACAGGGCGATTCCAGATATGTTAGAAATAATTTTTTTAATGGGTGGCACATAAGCAGTTGCATATTTAGGGTGTTTAAAATATAGAGTAGAGTGCAATTATAACTAATAAAATAATTATATAGGGAAGCCCATTAGCGGTTGAATTTACAGGGTTCTTGGAATAGAAGGTGCAGTAAAATTACAGTTATACAGGGTGGTGCAAAAATGTTATACATAGATGCATATACAGGGTGGCGGAAATGGAAATGCCACATTTCGTAACCCATAAGCAGTTGTATATATAGTTAAGATGAAATATAGGGTAAGAGGAATTATAGATATACAGGATGGTGATAAAAAATGTTAGAATAGGAAATGATTTATAGAGTAGGCCACGAAAAGTTCCATATATATAATGATTGAAATATAGGTCGGAGTAGAATTATAGTTACATAATTTCATAAACAAAAAGAGTAAATATGGTGGGTCATAGACAGTGGCATATACAGAATGGTTTACCCGGTGGTTGAAAAATGTTAAAAAATATTATGCGTGGTCCATAAGCATTTGCATATACAGGGTGGTGGAAATGTATAATGAGATGGAATTATTATAATGAGGATTTTAATAAATGTTAGAGAATTGAGTGCAATTATAGCTATACAGGTGTGTTAAAAAAAATACATATGTAGGGTAGCCCATTAGCAGTTGAATTGTTGTCATATTAAATTAAGAATTACGAATTTGAACACAAATAAAGTTCTATGAATTATATCTGAAAAAAACTTGAATTTCGTTACTTATTTGTAGAAGCGAGATGTATGACCGACATCTAGGATTTTCGAGGAAACTATCACACAGAGGTTCCGAATCTGGATCCGTTCTGTGTAATTGCTGTTCTCCCTAAAGTCCTAGGATAGAATGTCACGATAAAATTTTCATGTTACTTAACCTGCCAGAGATATTGGCACAATTGGTCGAATTTCGACCACTGGGCGACAGCTAGTATAAATAAACATGTTCACTAATATCTGTCCGAATTCCATTGCCAATGTATTAATTAATTATTCCAATAATGAATTACCGTTACTTGCATTTATATTCACATAATATACAAATTTCATTCATGTACTTTATCTGTATTGTTAAAGCAGTATTCAAATATGGCGGTTTTCACAGTGTCTTCCGCAAAAAAGTTAAAACAAACAAACTTCTTCGGCTTCCCGCTGACGTCTTATATTCCCCTCAGTTAATGTTCCCCCACTCCTTAAAATAATGCCGCCAGCGGAAAAACGCTCGCATGTACTTGCGCCCTAACACGTTAATCGTTTATAATTTCTACTTCCGCGATGACGTCGAACTCATTTCTTTATCGTTAAGGCCTTTTCTACAATCCATTTTTTTGTTGCTTGTGTTTATTTGACTGGTTTTATCGTACACCCAAGTTTAGTTTTTATTTAGGATGATTTACTTCTCGAAGGTTTCTTAATTTTTGACAGCGTAAAATGAACGTTATAACAATATTATAATTACTAGTCGTCGCCCAGTGGTCAATATTCGACCAAAATCATCATTAAATATTTAAAGATAATATACCTATATGAATGTACGACGCTAAAGCATATTCAATAAGCAAAATCAAATAACGTTCTGTTCCTTAATAAAAAACAATACAAAACTGTTCATGCCATCATATTATTATTGAATAAAGTAGAAACACAAATACATGTTGAGAGTTCAAAACTTTCAGTAAAAATCAAGAATTCATAAAAACCTTGATTTGAATTATTTGAAAAGATATGAAATATTTTTGTCCTCTCGCGGTAGAAAGTTCACTGACGCTAGTTCAGCATTTATGGAATAGAAGGTGCCAATAACTATTATTCACGGAAAATTTTTTCTAGTTCCATAAACTAGTAAAGCCCTTTAGTCCTACTTGTTCGGTTATTTTGTTTTTTTGTAATTGTAATAAGTGTCTGTAGTCGCTGAATATAGGACAGTGCACTAGTGACATATTGGGTCATTCTGCTAGAACACATCGGCATCTACTGTAAGTAATTTCGGAAATATGTTTGAGGAGGTATTTGATTATTTTGCCTGTCATTAGGTTTTTGGTATTATTATTTTGTTAGGAAGAATAGTTATACAGAGTGGATCAAAAAACTTGAATGCAGTAAGGATATTCGAATTATAGGGCGGACGGTTCAAAAAATGTTAGAAGCAGTTGCATATACAGGATGATTAAAATATAAGGTATAGTGGAATTATAGTTAAACAGGGTGGTTAAAAAAATGTCAAATAGTGTGGAACCTAAGTAGTTGATTGTACTTGACATATGGAGCGAAATAAAATTATAGGTATACAGGGTGATTTAATCAATAGAAAAATAGAAACAGTCAATGGGGGGAGAGGATTGGTACTTATACAGGGCAGTTGCAACATCGTGTAGAGTTGAATTATAGTTGTACAGGCTGATTCAGAAAATGATAGACAAATAATTTATATTAGGTGACCAATATACAGAAACATGTACAGGGTGGTTGCAATATAGGGTGAATTAGAGTTACACTTACAGAAAATGGTCCTAATAATAAAACAAATTTAAAAAATATGTGGATAATATAGAAAAAAATAAAAATTAGAGAGAGAGGGAGAGATAAGAATGCGTTAAATTAATCAATAGAATTGTTCCTTAAATCGGATGAAAAAGAATATATGTCAGAAAATACGAGCAGTTACTGATTGCACACGGTTTCTAACAACTTTTAATTTAAGCGAGTTGAAGTCGGTTCTTTTTTAAATATAAATTATTTTAATTCTCAATTATATCATAACAATCTTTTGCTTCCATTGTTCAGTCTCAACTGACTGACGCTCTTTTTTTGTAATGCATTACCTGTCATGTAGTACCTCATATACTTCACGCATAGATCCCGTTCAGGATTTTAGGTTAATATGCCGAAAGTCTTTCCTAGTTCCTGTGATTTCTTTTTTTGCACTACCCACAGTTTTGAATTTTTCCAATAAAGCAACCTTACTCAGCACACATGTCTCTGCATATAATTTTTTTATCGGCGTCTGCTGGACTTGTGCGCTACTTTTTTTGCTTTTCAGCCTACGTCTCTTTATTCATAGAAAGGTTCTTCTCGTACTTTCATTTTAGATTTACCACCACTGGCAGCAGTAGTACTCGGGCATGCTATATATTGTTTGATATTATGGACCGCAGACTTTAACTCCTTTATAAGAAACAGGTTAAAGTTTAGCCTAAATATGCAAAATTCTGTCTTGCATACTTAATACTTATTGAATAGTTATCAACAACAAAGAAATAATGGAAAAAAGAATAGTTCTTCTGTTTTTAACGATAAAAACTAAAGATTATTATTAACTACATTAAGTAAGCTTTTTATAATTGGGTTTTATCAGACTTCCGTTGTTAGGCATTCGTTTCTAAATACATTGTGTTTCTGTGCGCTAATATCTCCAAGTTTTCTTCATTTGAATAGGGAAGACAGGTTATTTTCAAAAGCTTTTGACAATATGTATGTCAATTTTATGATTTTAATGAGAAGAAAGCGTACTACTTATTAAAACCCAACTTTGATACTTTAAATTATTAAACGCCAAAATCAGATCCCCTTTAGTTGGAAAGAATGTGTTGCGTATATAAACCCACTTTTTGGCAAATAAATTAGAAAAATTAACTTACGATTTCGATGATACTCAAATCTTTTATGTACTTGAGAGACTATACCATGGGATTTTCAAATAACCTAGAAGCCGATACCAGCACAATATTGAAAACGAAAATTGCGGTATAACATTCTAATAGATGTGGAACCAGTACTTCATGTGTCAAAATCAACAGTACCAAGTATAGAGTGTGTTAAAATAGAATAAGTACCATCCATACGAAAGTCCTATACGCCTTGAGCATTCAACGATATATCACATTCATTCGCGTCGCTGAAGATGAAAGGTACGGAAGTAATTCCTATAGTCCATGGAAAAATAGCCCAGAAAACCATAGTTTATCCATTCACACAGACCGTGAAAGGCTACATACTTTGATAAACCCATAACAGTTTCAGGACTTAAGAAAACTGATTTTCCAGGACGAATGTGCTTCTGTGAGAGGTATACCAGGAGGTGGAATGAAAACCCGATCTTGTATTTCATGTCTTGTAGTCCGATGTCTGTAGGTTTACGAATTATCGAGTTGTGAAAAACTTTCAAGAAGTAGCAGAGAAACGTGTTCTGACTGATTTGGAAATATGGTTTGGTGTAGGGTCTGGTAATTTAATTTAACCTACCTTTTTTATTGGGAACCCATTATAAAAGTGTAAATCATTTCAGAAATTCGACTTAAAGGGCAATTTTTTGACCACAACTTATTAATGTTAAATTGCGACAAATAAATCATGGCCTCCTTATTTACCTTTATGTTCTACTGAACATTCAAAGCGTTTAATATATTACTTATTAATAATATTTTGTGACAAATAGTTCATGGCCTTCTTAGAAAAATTGATACCTAAGTTTACGAAGTGTAATATTTCAATGATATTTAAATTTTTTATGCACTTGTGAGGCATCACCAGACTCGAAATTTAATGCTTTTTTCAAAAAATTCAAAAATCAAGTATAGCGCCCATATGAAATCAGTCCGTTAGCGGAATAACAAAATACCACAGACATGTCATAGACGCTATTTTATTCACTTTAAAAAAAGGCCCCAATAAAATCACATTTTGACAGCTACCAAATTAAATTGTTTCGAATTTACCGACGAAAAACGAAATTCGTATTTTCGGTGCTTGCCAATACTTCCAAAACTAACTAACCGATCTTAAAACTGAAGCCTGATATCAAATTCCCCTAAAATATTCCCTATTTAACCGTTTCTGGAAGAAGCTTGGATACGTATAGAGAAGAGAATCTGGAACACACTGTATAATTTTTTAGTATTCATCTGGATTTTATTAAGGATGATAAAGATTACTCCAAAACTTTGGTAACACGATACATTTTTTTATTTAGTTTTGTTTAATGTGTGTTAAGCTAACATAGACATTGCATAACGTTCAACTGGGAACTACTCCAAAATTTATTTGCTAATTTATTATACAAAATTTAAATTTATTGCTCTAACCCTTTCTGAGAAACACTGGCTCTGCTAACTTTAGACCACAGCCATCTCCATCTCCGGGAGGAACAGCACTATGTGGGTGATCTTGGAGGCGTATTTTATTACTAATTAATTGCAATCGAATGGCATCTGAGTAAATACCCTAGTAACTACTCCTTCATCCCCTACTGAATTTCTCACCCACTGAAATTTTCCAGATCTTTAGTTGTTCAAATCAGTAGACTTTTTATTGCCTATTAATTGCTGATGCTCTACCTTTGTTACGAAATTATTGCTCCAACTCCTTCCGAGCAACTTTGGCTAAACCGTAGAGTTAGTTAGTTAAGTTAGCATAGCCATATGTATATCTCAGGAACGAACAACACTATCGTGGTGATCTTGCGGGCGTATTTTATTGCTATCAAATAGCATCAGAGTAAATACCCAAAAACTACCCATTCAACCTCTGGTGAAATTCCCACCCACTGAAAGTTAGCAAAAATGATCATTTCAATGTTCTTTGTTGTTAAAATAGACTTTTAATTGCTAATTAATTGGCTGAAGCTCTACCTTTATTACGATTGTATTGCCCCTTCCGAAAAACTGTGGCAGGGTAGTTCTTGGGTATTTACTCTGCTCCCATTTAATAGCAATTAATTAGCAAGAAAACACGCCTGCAAGATTAGCCCGAAAGCGTTGTTCATTCCTGAGATATAGATAGGGCTATGTTGACTTTAGTCCATAGTTAGCATAGCCACTCTTTCTCTGAAGGAGTTGGAGCAATAAATTTAAAATTTACGTAATAAATTAGTAATAAAGTCTAAATATGTCCCATTTGGGCGTTATGAAATGGCTATGCTAGCTTAACACACATTTTTGTTTATAAAATTTGAAAGTTTTTATTTTTGCGTTTTTTCTATCTTTAAAGAATTAATAAGGCGAAAAAGGTGAACTTTAGTGAAAAGCTACTGAGGACTCTTTGTACTCCAAAGAATCTAAATAAAAAGTTTTAGGGCCAAAAAGACAATTTTTGTAATTTGTTTTAATAAAATTTTTCAGCAAATCATTATATAACTACTTTTGTAGCAGTTATACATTCCCCATTTATGGGGAAATGGGATAAGAAACACACACACACACTATATATATATATATATATATATATATATATATATATATATATATATATATATATATATATAAAATATACCGGTTTAATGTTACTCAGCAATTTAATGAAAAATACTGAATTAAATTGTGTATACATTTATTATCATTAGATAGAAAAATTCTTGCAACATAAACTGGATGCATATCGCATGTTTTGATAACCTTGATATTGTTTGAAAGAAATTTGTTCAGAATTTCACTTCTATGATTAATTTGATTACTTCATTAGATCTGAAACAATTTGCTCAAATCAGTATCACGCTGACAAAAATAAATCGAAACGAGCGATAATTTTATGCTGAAATTTATCATCTGTATCTTTAGATTTCCGTTTTATTTTGAAATGGGTGTTCCTACATCTATTTTTACTTCTCAATGAATGAGATAATCGACTAAAGCGTAGTGTATGATATTTCACACACAATTACTCATTTCCAGTCGTAAACAATAGGTTTATTTATTTATTGTGGTAGGTAATAGAATAACGAGTAATGCTTCAGCATTAAAACATAATTATTATTATAATCAAATATTTTTTTCAGATATATAGAAATATTATTATTATTACTTATAAACATACCGGATAAAAAATGTAGAAGATATTAGCAAGATATATATAATTTGAGAAGTGCTAAGATTAATATGCATTAATATATCCTAGATATCATAAGGGTTTAGCTCTGTGGGAGCCCTTACCAGGTTATCAGGCCCATAGTTGGAATCGTGGCAGTTTACCAGGAATTTTCTGACCGTTCGGGCTGTTCCTAACAAAACGGCTTTTTGCATTAGGTGATAAAGATGTTCTTCCAGACCGAGGTATTTTAAATTATTATTAGTAGAAATTTTGGGACTACTCCTGTTGTTGGCAGAACAACTGGTACAGTTCGTGTGTTATTCATGTTACACTGTGTCTTTATTTGAAATTCCAATTTTTTTAGCCTGATTATTACTTATTTTATTGTTGTTGGGATTGCTGTGTCAATTAACGTTGTTTTTCTAGACTTTATCTACTAAAACTATGTCTGGTCTATTGTGAGCAACAGTACGATCGGTCAGTATCGTGCGGTTCCAGTACAGCTTGTAGTAGTTATTTCTAAAACAGATTCTGATTTGTATATATAGTAGGGTATTTTTACCGATTGTTCAGTTTCAGTGCGAGTTCCTGGTGTAGTATTTTTGCCACAGCAGTGTCGTTCCTTGTATTAAGTTGCAGCGAATGCTTGACAACCTCCTGTGATAAGCTTTAAATAGTTCTTAGTTGGAATTACTTGACCTTGGATTGCCAATATAAATCAACAAGTAGTTCGACGCTGAACTGTCGACATAATCTTGGTTGACGTCATTTATATATCTTTCATGAAGGGGCTTCTCTCTCCATTTGAGCAGTTTCTTATCTTTACTGTTAAGCTTGGTTTTCAACAGTCTTCTTACCCTTCTACAGAACTCTGTTGATAGGTCCTTTTTCATGGTGGGGTGATCAATACGCTGATCCTGTTTTATTCCAAGATATTTATAAGTACCTTTCACCATTGATTCAATTGAGGTGCCATCTCCCATTTCGTAGCGCCCATGCTGTATTTTGCCTTTAACTATATTAATAACTCGGCATTTGTCTACACCAAATAGCATATTATGGATGTCACTAGAGAAACCTTCTATTATTTTAAGCATATCATGCAGCTGGTGTTTCGTAGCTATCATCAACTTTAAGTCGTCCATGTATAACAAATTGTTTATCTTTAATACTTGAGACTGAACCCAAAGTTAGTCAAGTTCAGATTGTAGTTAGTCGAGTTCAGATTGTCTAAGAGTGGGTTCATGGCAAGGCAAAACCACAGCGGGTTAAGCGAGTCTCCCTGTTATATACCCCTTCTGATTGGGATAGAGTCAGTTTGTAACGAACAATCGGATTCATTAACAAAGATTTTGGTTTGGTTTGACAAGCCTTTCTATTCTGTTGTTCCTGTCCCCTCGTTGGTACTCGGTCAGCCTTCCAATGTCTTTCCGAAAAGAATTAATTCTCCCTTCAAGCCTTCTTTGCCAAGGGGAATTCGAGAAGTTTGTCTAAATTGGGGAGGGTCTTTCTTTGATATTATAACGACTCCAATTGTTCTGCAGCAATCAAGTGGACACGGCATATTCTAAAATGTTAACAAAACAATTATTTACTTTATAGAGTTTCAGCACCTGAATGTGTGGAACTGAATCAAAGTCCACATATGCTATGAAGAGATTTCGTCATTTGACGTGGGCTTGATTGCAAACAACGGAATCAATTATGAGTTGTTCTTTTCGCGCAACCCTTTTGTTGTTCAGTAATTATGTTGTTCAGCTCACAATGTCTGGAAACGCGATGATTAATGTATGACGTTATAAGTTTGTATAAGTTTGGGAGTCAAGTGATTGGTCGGTACTTTGCGGGGTCCTGTGTACACAGGTTGTACTTTGATAAGAGGTATGTAGCACCAACCATGCGTAAGGAAACTAGGGATCTTGTATAGATGGATAATTAATAAGGGCTATTAATTTTTCGTGAGCGGCGTAGTTTCTTTATCCAGTAATTCTGCACACCATCTAGCCCTAGTGCTTTCTAGTTGTTGAGTTGCTTTATTATGTTGGATGTGTCTTCCGTTGTAAATGTTTGGTGTTGCATCGTATCACAATTCTGAAATGCAGCTTCCTCCTCTATAATCCAGCTGCCTCTGTTGTAGAAAGTTGTGCTTTCCAGAATTGCTCGATGGACGTTCTCAGTGGATAGCTAGGAGCTTCATTATTATTGATGTTGTGGAGATTTCTGTAAAACCCTTTTTCTGATTGTCGGAATAGTGTGATCTCTAGTTTCCGTTGGTTATTGGTTTTGTACCTCCTCAATAGAATGTGTAGACGGAAAGTTTTTGTCGTAGACTGTCCACTGACTGACACTGCTGAGATGTGATGTTTTCTCCATCACACTGAGGGTGTGTTCGGTTATTGTCCATGATAGTCTTGACAAGCCTTTCTATTCTGTTGTTCCTGTCCCCTCGTTGGTACTCGGTCAGCCTTCCAATGTCTTTCCGAAAAGAATTAATTCTCCCTTCAAGCCTTCTTTGCCGAGGGGAATTCGAGAAGTTTGTCTAAATTGGGGAGGGCCTTTCTTTGATATTATAACGACTCCAATTGTTCTGCAGATGGCTATTGCAACACAGTAAATGACGGTGTGTAGTGTGTAGTTTGGCAAGATAAATTTGTTCATGGCCTGCAAAACGAGATCCAGTTTCTTAGAGAATCTTAGTTTGGGAAGAGTTGGTCTAATCAGTAGATCTGTTCCACTATACTGTATAAGATCTCCTTCCATTTCTGCTTGGATCTTCTCAAGCAGGTCTGCGTTGGTTGGCTGTTCTTGTAGATGTTCTTGAGACTCGTTCGCACTTTGTGCCAAAGGTATTTCAGGCTCTGGATCTGTTGTATTTCGACCAAATATTTCGCGCCCAACTTTGCTCTTTATTGTGTCCAGTTGTTCACACGAAATAAGGTCATTTCTTAAGATAACACAATATTGATCTGTGACTCTCTGTTCGGTTTCTTGAAACTCTGGGTACTCACGACACAAGTCTTGATGTAATATTTGGAGAAATTCAGTTTTGTTCTGGCCAAGCTTCGTCACTCTGTAAAACATGCGTATTATAAATTCATTCTTGCGCTAGTCCATTCCATGCGCTGTATTATCAGCCCCGCTTGAGTGAGCGCTGGCTGTTGATTCTGCGCAACATTTTCTGCGGGTAGAGTACTCGTTTTCGTTTGACTCCGTTGGTAATGGTCACGTTGTTGCTATTACTGTATTGGTGAAATTTTGGACTGTAGCACTTTGGACTGCATGGGCCCTCCTGCTCAGCACTTTATTTTTTTTATATATTTAAACCGACAGTTTTAGATAACACAATTGACAAAGTTTTCTATAATTTAGTAGTGAAACTAAATAGCGTCTTGGCGGATTTGACCAGCAATTGGACAATGATTTTTAGCTAAATAATCAGCATACTCCTGATATGGGGTCTTGCTAAGAGTCAAATATGCGTAAGTTTTAGCAATTGCAGCATATGTTGTTTTTGCTAAATTACCCAAAGTTCCAGTAGAACCTCTAGCGGAAGTATAACAATCTTCAGTACCTGCCATCTGAAGAAGTTTTTTGGGAACTGGTGCAGACACAATTCCAGTACCACGGGGGGCGGGAACAGTTACAGACCCACATTTGCCAGTAACTTTACATGGTACAGTATTGGGTATTCTTACCCCAATACCCTCGTCTAACTGCAACAGCAGAAAGTTTAGCAAGAATGATAGCACCACGAATTGCAGTGACTACTTCTTTGCTGCATTTAAAGCCTAAACCAACATGACCTTTGCAATCACCAAATGCGACAAAAGCCTTAAAACGTGTACGTTGACCAGCACGTTTTTGCTTCTGTATTAGCATAATTTTCAGTATCTCATCAATAAAATCATTTCCAATAAAGTAATCAATAATTTCACAATCCTTGATGGGTAAAGAAAGCAAGTAGATTTCTTCCAAAGATCTGATCTTTTCATCATTCACCAACCTTCCCAATTTGGTCACATGAATCCATTCCTTCTGGTCTTCCTTTCCACGACCACGTCCTCTACCACGACCTCTTCGTCGTCCTCTAGGACCTCCATGGCCACCTCTGCCACCACCAAACCCACCACGAAAACCACCACGTCTACCGGCTGGAGCTGCGTCCGCCATTGTGTATATCCTTTGTCCATTGCTATTAACGAAAAACAGAGTTATTATTATTATAATTTAAAAACGAAGTGTTTTAATTTGCAAATCGAATGAGCTTTTGTAAATATGCCCTACCCACTGGATAGAATTACATAACTGGAACAGTTATTGTTGAGCATTGTTTTTTCTTTAATGTACATTTTCAGTTTATAAACTGTTCTTTAAGATTTATTCTTTTAAATTTAATCGAATCCAATCAAAAATTTTGTTTAATACTTTATTTATTAACGGGTAACTAGAAAGCAAAATTGCAGTAAAACTTAACTGAAAAAAGTATAAAAAAATACTTGAATGATTTGAATCGTCTGGTTCATTTTAACTAAGACTAGAAGAAATAATGATATTTTAGTTGTTTGAAATAACATTTTTTGATATTTTATCGCGACATGTATTCCGACAACTAGGAATTTCAGAATAAACTAGCTCCCAGAGACTACAAATCAGTAGTCGTACTGTGTGTAACCAGTATTAACCTCTTTGTGTGTAAGACCATTTCCTTGTGATTACTAGGCTGACAGCATTTAAATACGTCAAATTACATACTTTAGCTGTTTTCTCTATTTTCCCAACGAAATAAATTTTTCTTACTGTATGAAGTGCCCTGCAGTTTAATAAATGTCCTCAAGTAGCTCCACACCAAATTTTATCAAAATCCATCCAGTGGTTTCTACAGACACCATTTAAATAATGTCATGGAAAATTATAATTACACCAGTAAATGTTAACAATAAATGTCAACTTACAGTTGGGATAAATCTACTGAGTTCTTGGTTAGTGACATGGAGCACTTTGGAAAACTGAAGAACGTCAAATAGTATGTAAAGTGTTCCGAGACAGAAGAGCTAGTGCGTTTGAATATCGCATTGACTTCAGTTTTTTATAAATTGTGTTGTATTTTAAATTTACAAGTTGTTATCATGGTTTCACAAAGTTGTTCATCAATGTAATTAAAACCACAGTAAGCTCACACATTATTTTGAAACCAGTAATACAGTGGTCGAAAAAAATATATAGTCGGTGAACCATGGGATGACTGTTTGCTGATTGCGTTGCAATTCAGATAATTATGATATTTTTCTAATTAGCAGAGCACAAAATGACTTTGTGCCGCACAATACTGCAATTATTGCGCTTTAGCTGGAACTAACTTTATGTTTTATGTTAACTTAATCCGGTCAATTTACACAAATATCACGCTTTAAAAAGTTGAATAATTTGTAATCGTCATAATTTGCACACGTTTCCACGCCACCTAGGAGGTAGTGTACTAGTGTTGCCCCAATAGCGATTCCTCGTTGGTATCATAGGGGTTATAGGAGTCCTCTACAGTAGTTGACTCAACATCGAGCATACCGGCCTTGACAACGTGTACATGCCAGGGAACAAAACAGACCAACTTTTTGGCAACCATATTTAGCATTACATCCTTTTTGCAGTTGCGAAATATTGTGTGCAGCAGTTTCTCTGGTGCTGGTGGAAGTGAAGTCTGAACTCCCCCCCCCCTCGCTTTGGGGTTCAGTTGATCACCAAGCCACACTTGAACTAGGTAATATCCCCGAAAAAGATATTGATGAACAGGTACTGAGGTTGGAGGAGCACAAGCTAATTGTATGTGTTTTTGTTTCGAGTATTTTTAACATAACACGCGTATCGCAACTTATCTAAACAAGTAGATTTTGTGGGAGCTCCATACATAGCAAGAAGAAAATGAATTCCGTTGGCGCAAAAGACTAACGGTATGTATTTCATTTATTGGGCACTCTGACAAAAGCAGGGTTTTCATTCTACGGAGCTTAAAGTCGAGTGAAATGTACCGAAAAGAAAAATTGTTACGTGAGTAATCTGTTCTTTACGATATACGGTGGTAGGGGTGTGATGTGTGTTAAGTCAGCATAGCCATTTCATAACCCCCAAGTGGGACCTACTCCAGAATTCATTGCTAATTTAATGCTAATTTATTACGCAAAAATTAAATTTATTGCTCCCACCCCTCCCGAGAAACAGTGGCTATCCAAACTTTAAACTAAAGTTAGCATTGCCACATCTATATTTCCGGAACGCTACCGGGGTGATCTTGGGGGCGTATTTTATTGTTAATTAATTGCTATCGAATGGCACTAGAGCAAATAACCAAAAAGTACCCCTGCATCCCCTACTGAATTTCTCACCCCTTGGAAAATTAAGCAAAATTATTATTTCATTGTTTTTCGTTAAAATCCGTATATTTTTATAAGTTAATTACTGAAGCTCGTTAGGTGACGTCACATGCCTCATATAATGTGGTCGAACACTTAAATTTGAAATTTTACAATTTGTGCATTTTCATATAGTTTTTTTATTGTCACTGACAACAAGGTAATTTTATATTCTTTTGAGTGAACATTAAAATGAGTTTCTTAGGCTATAGATTGGACTGAAATTCTATTGACTTTTTAAATTGTATGTATTAATAGTAACCAGGACTGAATGTAAAATATAATTCCCAGAACGTTGGAAGTCGAAGGAGAAAATAATACAAATCAGGTTTAATTCCGTGCAATTGTTAATTTGTTGCCAAAGTTCGGGTAGTTCTGTACGTTCTCCATCACTTATCAGGTCACCTATAAGAACTACAATCATTTATTATATAACACAAAATAAATAAAAATAAATTAATATAAAATTTTTACCTTAAATTTCAATAGTTTTGTCTTAAAACACATCATAGTATGCTTATCTTTATATAAATTATCAGCTAAAACAATCAAAACTGTTGGGAAATTCAAAAACGAGTCTTACAGCTTTGATGTTTGAATATATTTTCCTGTGATCAAGACAAATTTTGATTTATATGTACAGGGTTTCCCAACGAAAATACTCATTATTTTGAAAATCGCAAAAACACGTCAAAACATTTAAAATAGTTATTTTTAGTAATCTATGCGCTACCCTCTAAGTCATGATGTAAGACTTTGTTGTTAAATTTTCTTACATGATCAAATCTGTATTGGTTGGGTAATAAGACTTGTGGCAGGTGAAGACCGGATTAGACATTTCATATGTCGTTGTAAAAACTTGAGCTTAAAAAACTGACGGGGACTCTACAGTCTGAGTCATGGGGTTTATTAAAGCCTGTGAACAGTTCTGAAATATGTACACGGTGTCCCAACCAAAACGAGTCACCTGGAATATTTCTCAAAATTATTTTCAAAATCGGTAAAACACTTAAAAAAATATTTGGCCATACTAACCGTTAACTAAATTGCATCCTTACCACTCCAGCGTTAGCTACTGAATTTTTTTAACTGAAAACCTACCATTATTGACACATCTTTCGAAAGCCTGATTAAAAAGGACTTCTACGGTGTGACGTTTTTGATATTGCCTCAACATTGAAGGATGTTTTCGAGTTAAAACGTGATTCCTGGATATTTTTTTCTTCTCTGATGTTATTGACGAATAATAATTAAAATAGATAATTCGCTTTTAATTTTAAAGACTTTTTCCTATTACGACAAGAAAAATGAAACTGACCATGGGTTTTAAATCATTTTATTATAACAGATGTTCGATATGGTTTCCATTGTATACCCTGTTTGAAGAAGAGTAATATTTCGACGTGTAATTTTTGAGGTGCGCTACTGTGTATCACTTCTCATATAACAAAAAATTTAAAACCTTCTTTTATTAAGAAGGAAAAAAAAATTGTGTTATGTAGTAAATTTTTTAGTTTCTTTCCATAGACATAAATACATTACTAAACTGTGGAGCTAATTCAACGCAACTGAATCCGTGGCTAACAAGAGACGCGAGCCGCGAAGAATCGATGACGTTGAAGTGCCAGTATTAGGGCATGTTGTAATAGAACCGAAAAAATCTTGAAGACGAATTACGTTAACATTAGAAATTCCACGAAGTAGTGTTCACAGTATTTTAAAATGTTATAAGTTCCATCATTACAAAATCAATCCGGTCCAAGAATTAAATGATTTTGATTAGACTATAATTTTGTGAAACATTGTCCGTCCATATAAATAACAATTCCAATTTTTTATACTACACTTTTCTGACGAAGCTTTCTGTTATTTTGAATGTGGGGTAAATCGTCATAACTGCCGATACTGGAGTAACATTAATCCATACTTATTTAGAGAGACTCATACTCGCCGACTTCTAAAGCTAAATGTGTGGGCAGGAATCCTAGGAGGTTATTATTTTTTCAAAGATGGCACTTTAAATGGAGATAAGTATTTAGACTAATCGGATAATCGGATTTTTTAAATTAAATCTGACTTCACTATGTTTTAAAATTTTTAGATATTCAGTCTTAGTTCAATAACAATAGGTTCATGAAAAATAACAGGATATATAAGTGGATCGATCTTGATACTTCAACAGTCAAAACAATCAGATCATGAAATCTAAAACATTTTTGAACAGATCTTTACATTAATAATTTGAAACATTGACATTGTATTGAGTCTTTAAGAAGTGGATTGGACTGGTGCCTTTAGTGATAGATTTTGCTCCCTTATTTAGTTCCAGCTGATCATAGGTATTATTAACACTTTAACATTCTTCTAATATACTTTAGAAGGAACCCTAACTAAACTAACTGAAATTTTGGAGGCAGATGATCGTGAGCAGAATACGAAATTGTTGTTCAGCACAACGGTCCCCACCACATTGAGGTTTTCCAGTTAGAGAGTTTCTGGATAATCGATTTCCTGATAGATGGATTGGAAGACGAGGTGCCCTCGAGTGGGGAGCAAGGTCGCCAGATATAAACCACCTGAATTTTTTCTTTCGGGTCATTTAAAGAACCGCCTGTATGCTACTGCTCCAGAGTCAGCGGATAATCTGAGAGTCTTAGTCCAGAGTTTTTTCCAATGTACGCAATAAATTTGAGGAACGATTATACCACAGCCTTGCAATGGAATATTTCCAGCATCTGTTATAATAAAATGATTTAAAATCTATTGTCAGATTCATTTTCCTTGTCGTAATATCCAAAAGTCTTTAAAATCATAAGCGAATTATCTATTTTAATTATTCTTCGTCAATAACATCAGAGATCAGACAAATATCCACACCTTTTAATTCCTTTTTAAACAGGCGTTAAAATGAGGTGTCACTTATGGTAGGGTTCCAAGTCTTTTGACGTGTTTTTGCGATTTTCAAAATAATGACACGGTTCCTAAAAGGTTTTTATTTTAAGCCACTTGAAATCGGAACTTTTTTAAATATAATTTATTATTGCGAATGCACGTACCTACTTAGGAAAACACAATCCAATAAATAAAATCTTAGATTAGAAAGTGAATTGTAAACAATTGATATCTCTACAGAAAGGTTGCACACATTTTGCAATAAAATTAATAACCTCATATGTAATTGATTACTTTGCATTGTTTCTTATTTATTTTTGTAACTGATTTAACTTTTATAACATTTTCTTTATTTTTTTCTGAACAATTAGTACCAGATGGCTTATTTGAAGCATGGGATCGTCCCCCTCCCACACACAATGTAAGAAAGTGTAAGAAACAGTTTAATTTACTACCCACCCCCCATTTGCTGTATAAAATAAAGTCTTATCTCATATTAATTCAGTAACATGTTTTCATTAAAAACAAAAGATTTTTTATAAGTAAAATGTTTTTTTATTATTAAGGTATATTAAAATTATAAAAACATATATTTAGGTTACCAAAAAAGTTAACGTCTGAGCCCTTCATTGTAATATCAAGAGGTCTATCATCGAGAATTTCTATTTCACTCAAATTTTCGAAACAAAATATCTAAAAAATACGAACAATACACATCTCTCATTAGATTGCCTCCAAAAAAATATTATTGCAAATTTCGTCAAACAAGCAGTACTTCTATAGAATTCAACCGTTCCTGATTGCCAATAATCAAGGATGAAATTAATAATGGTAAAATCATTTTGAACAACCCTATGTCGGGATAGTTCATAAGGTTTTTCCTAGGTTTTCCCTTATGACTTTAATGAGATCTCTGGAACATCAAAATTTCGTTGGTCTCATTTTTGGCGAAACTTATAACAAAGGCGTATCTAGGAACGCCACACGAAATTCTAAAGATAACTCTTTCAAATTCTTCCGATTTGAAAGAAGCTTTGTTATTTCAATTATCTTTAAAAATTTTGTGCTACCCTGTATATATCAAATTTACAGTAAATTCCCTTAGTTACATCAGTTTTATTGTCAAACATTAATGTCAAATAGTGATTTCAATATTTGTCAATGCAAATCCTCTTAATTTTTTAATTTTTTTTCAATTTGTATTCATACCATTGAAAACGAGGTCTGATTTAGAACGTTTGGGCTTTTGAAATACACAGACTTTCAAGTATATGTCGTAGTTATTCCCAAAGAACTCATTCTACAATTATCATTCGGAAAACAAGCAGTTTTTCTAATTGATAAACCAGTCTGTTTCTAATAGGGGACGATATACTTTTTTGAACTAAATTAGAATCTCTACAAAAATGATATTATATATTTTTTTAAGTTCATTGTTTTAAAAGTTATTCAAAGTTCAAGTTCGAGGAAAAATATTTTTTACCTTTTTTGTAGAAAATGTAATTTATTTCAGAAATATATATTGTTTATATTTTTCAGATGCAATGTTTAGAAGATTATTAAATAAAAATTAAATAAGTGATAGATACGTGTTCTTAATATTAAAATTTAGGGCTCCCATTTTGACGTTAACTTTTTTTTGCCTTCCTAAATAATATTTTCGGTTTTATGTTAATAAAAATCTCTATATTTTTAATTCGGAAAGGGTTTCCAATGTAAACTGATTAAAATATTTTTTCATATGTACGTTTAAATGTTTGAAGATATTATTCCTAAAAATGTTTTTACCTTATTGTAAGTAAGTAGGTAAATGCATATAATAACTAAGGGTTTGGTTATCATATAATTAATTACTTGTAAATATGAAGTAGAATTTAAATTTTTCTAAAGGTAGGAATAATAGTTAATTTAGGCAAATACAAGTCGTAAAGATTAAAAAAATAATATTTAAAAAAATGTTACATAAAATCCTTTTCAAAGGCCACCCACCCCCATATAAGATTTGAATGATGTTAGCAGAAGTTTGTTAAGTGATGTTCTGCAACCAGAATTACATTAACCGTAGAGTAGTGTGGCATATTCTATTATAACGATATCAACACAGATCATACAATAATAACAATTCTTCCATATGTTGCTTTTAAGCTTTGGGTTACAACTTTGAAATACTATTTCACAACATTCCTATTTGTGTAATGCAATTGAAATAATTTGAAATAATTTGTATTTTCACAAATAAATAGTGTACAAAATTAGAGTGGTAAATCGGGCATTTTATGAATATAAATACAAGAAATGTGTTAACACATCATTAATAATTAATTAAATGTAATATTATATTCGTAAAACCTAGTAAAGAATAAATGATTAAAATTTTAATAACAAATAGGTACCAAGGAGTTTAAATTTTTTAAGTTTGTTAATAATGTATTTGTCCACCGCGGTTATCTATAGGTTTGTTGGTACCCGATGGGAAACAGTACATGCGCATTCAAGAAAACCTGTTCCAACCATGTTATGACGGTTCAGTAAACGATGCATCACGATGTTTCAACCAAATGATGTACCTTTTCTTCCATCGTCATTTCAGTCCTTGGTGAACACGAGAATCGTTTGATGATTCTTATTAACATGCGCAGTAGAAACTGTCAATGAATTAAGGTTAAAGAATGCAGGTCGCAGAGTTCCGATCATAAACATGTCAGAAAACCGTTCCAACTAATATTTTTTGTAACTATACAATGGTAGTACGTTGAACGGTGCTAAACTCGCAGTTATGCCCAAATTCATTGTAGGCGATTTCGTGACATTTTCATGGTGGTACGGATACTGCAGCTAGGAACAAACCTCATACCTACACTCCCCAACACGTCTTGATATTGATTCAATAAGGTGGCCTATTTCTTCTTGAGGAATACTATCCCAAGCTACCAGTATTTCATTTCTTAGAACCTCCAAAGTCCGTGGACGTTGAGGCAAATTCCGAGCTTTCTACCCATCATATTCCAAACATCTTCTATGAGCGAAAGATTGCCATGGCAACACATTCACATGGGTCTCTTCAAAAAAGTACATACGGCTCGACTACTTATTCCTAAAGATAACATTGAGCTATCATGTTGCCTCAAACAAAGACTAAAGATGGCTTGCTTCCATATACAATAGCACCCCATACCATAACGCCTCTGTTCGGTGTACACGTCGCTTAACATCAAATTAAGGTTCACGTCTTTCTCCTCTACCTGGTCTAAGCAGAATCGAGGTTCAACACAAGATGACCTGATGACATTCCACGTTCCCATGTTGTCGTTCTCTGCACCACTGTAGTCGTTGCCGTCGATGCTTAGCGGTCAGAGACCTTATACGGCGGTAAACCGTTCCGACAGTTACAAGAGGGCCTTCTATCCTAAGCACTATCAGCCAAATTTCTAGTTTTCGAAAATCGGTCTCTAAAGGCCATAAATCTTAGACGTCGATCTTGAACTTCATTTGTGCCCCTTCGACATTCAGTGCCTACTCTTCTCCGATTTTGGGTATTATCAAACCACGCTTGACAACATCTTATAGTAATACCTGGATTTCTGTTCGTGCGGTTAACGATTTCTCGAAATGAAAAAAACAACCTCCCGTAAATCAATAATTGAACCTCATTCAATTTCACTTAGCTGGTGATACATTCGGGGTACACGTACTTTAGGCATTTTATCATTATTAAACATCGATCAAACAGTTTGTTTTTTTTTGGTAAATTTTAAAAAATGCAAAAACCGACTACAGTATTTGTTGATAAAAAAAGTTTACTATGTTTTACAAAAACTATATTAAATTTGAACATCTTCTTCTGGGTTTTGAGATTTCTTTGTCAGTGAGTATATATATTTATAAGAAAAATACCATAATGAACAATCAGGTTATCCCAATCTAAAATTGATTTTAAACAGAACTAACAATTAAAAAAATGTTAGCTGTACAAAGCAAGCTGTTGACAAACCGATAGCTGACCAAAAAAGTTTGTTTTCTAGATTTTTAATGATCTTTTGTACACCTACATTTTTGAATGTAAGAATTCAACAGTTCCATGATTTTTTTTTCATGTGCAATTTATTTTTTAAGATTAATACAAAATCAAGATAAAAAAGATAAAAACAAAATAATGTCAGATTGTTCTGTACTGGAAGAAGAACTAACGGTCATTTTTAAGTCAATTATTGATAGAGATTTGTTATCCGATGTAATTTCGATAACGACCTTTGGAAGTATAAATTTTATCACTTTACCAATAGAATTCTTTTCCAAAATTTGAAGTTTCACCAATCCGAATATATACTCTATTAAACAAGACCATTTTCATTCAAAACGGTGCACCGCAGGAGAAAAAATCAAGTAACATACATACAAAAAAGCGAAAAAAAAATACGCGACGAATTGATAACCTCCTCCTTTATGGAAGTCGGTTAAAAAATGATATTCAACTGGTAATTTTAAATTTGAACTACTTCCCAAATGACAAAATTTCTTGGTACGCAACTGACCTTTAAACAAAAATATAATATAATTATAATAATAAAATATGGTCTTAGTACAGACCATATTTTATAATTATAATTTATGATATACATATGTTTACAGTAAATAGGTATATTTAACAAATAAACAGCATATGATTAAGGAAATACATATTTTTTTTATTAGTATTTATTAATTTTCTTGTTCTCGAAGGGAATTTGACTTAAATAAATGCTTATAGGCTAATAGCATATTCGGCGCCTTAATGTTGTTTTATATCATTCGGTGAAATGCGATAAAAAGGAATTTCTTTGTATATGTCCTGCGCTGACTTCTTGTAACAAAATTTTTACTCTTTCTTTCGTGTGGCGTACGGTTTCTTAATACTTTTGTAAGATGTTTTTGCACATTAGAATTAAATCAGTATCGAATATTTACTTAGTTGCTTTGTTGTGATCGAATAGAGAACTTCTCAAAGCAAAAGAAGAAGCTGAGAAATATTTTCATAGTCAAAGCTGAAGAAAAAACACAATTTTGCAGCCTACAACCAAACCTTTATTTTAAACACTCAACGCCGTTTCAACAACTCTTAAGTTATCATTATCAAGGAGTAAACAAAACTGTTTGGTTTACTCCTTGATGATGACAATATAAGCATTTAATTCAATAAAAATTTTCTATTAAGTATATGTTATTATGTACAGTATTCACTTATATAACAGATGTAACCAAATTAAAAAACAAAAAAATTACACAGCACGCTATAAACAACGTCCTACTACTATTATGCCCATTCAACACAAGTGATCTATTGTGTTAGAAAAAACTATTTATGGACAAGATTCTGAGGAAATAGCAACAAATTAGTTACAAAATTCCAACCCCGAAAACGCATTTTATAATATATTTAGTCTTATTTTGATACATATTTTCTATTCTTAAATACTCATATGGCTAATGCAGGTTAAAACGCGAACTACATTAGCCACCGATTATGGAACATGGCTTGAGGAGAAATAATTTATATTTAAAAAAGAATCGACTTCAGCAGACTTAAAATAAAAACCGTCTAGAAACCGTGTGCAATCAATCACTATTTTCAGAAATGTTTTCTTTTTTATCTGATTTAAGCTACAATTCAATTGCAAATTTTAGCGTATTTTTATTTCTCTCTCTTTTTCTTTCTTTCTCTTTTTCCCTATCTAATTTGTATTCTTTGTCTATATTTTCCAAATGTATTTTAACTTTTTTATTTGTTTTATATATATATATATATATATATATATATATATATATATATATATATATATATATTATATCTTCACAAACACAAATGCTTTTTTTAAAAATATATTTTTATTTAAATCACAAATTAAGTTACGTTAAACAATATAAATGAAATAAATGAAAGCGATACTCTTAATGACGCTAACAGCCATCGCATGTGCATTTATAAGCTATGTGTTGCTTTGTCAGCAGTCAGCAATTTTACACGTGCGGCGGGCATTTGCGTATTTCCTGGGAATTGCTATATAGTGTAATATGACACCATGTGAACGACTCATTTGGCCGGTTACACGGTGTTGTCATATTAATATTCTAAGGATTGTTTACGACGTATATAACAACTCCCCTCACAAAGAAAAAGTTGCTGTTTTACAGGAACTTTTCTGAAAACAGAATTTGTAAATCTAATAAAGTATAAGGGTTGTATAAATATGATATTTGTAAAAAGCAAAATGAATAGAATAGCGTAAATTGTATAAATGTATAAAATAAAAATATAATTAGCATTAAGGTCCTTAATAATAAAACCTAAAACAATACTTTTTAGCGATAAATAAGTTTTACAAACCGATTTTTTAAATTATTTTGCGGTACTTAGCTCGATGTCTTCAGTTTCGTTCTGTCGGAGGTTCGGTCTCATCTTGGTAACAATTTTGAAATTCTGGTTGTGGGTGATGGACTTTCGCTGGTTATATTGTGTTTACTCCAAAGCGTTTGTAGGACAAATACTGCGACAATTATTATAATGGAAAATATTGTCACGTAGGTGAACCAAGAAATGTTCTTTTTGACGAATGGCTGATTTATTAATTCGTCTAGGTCCTTTGAATAGTCGTTGAGTTTGTGGTTGTTTAACTCCTCGAAATTCAATTCATGGAGCTTCAAAGGTTTGAGTTCGGGAACGACAATTTTTTCTGGTATGGCATCGCAGCAGTTAAAAGGGATAAGAACTTGTTGAAAGTTGTCAAGGGTGTTGCTGCTTTTTGTTGCTTCTGCTTCGATTGGTTATCCCAATGAAGGCACTGCAATCTTTCTGAAGTTTTAATAAAGAGTTAATAATGACTGTTAAGAGTTTTGTATTGATGTCGGTACAGGTGATGGTAATACTGAGAGGCTCGGTAACCATAATTAACCACACTTTGGTTTCGAGTTTTTGAACGTGGTACCCTTGAGCAGAAATCACGGCAATGTGACAATTGTCCGGCACTTTTTTAAAATTTCTTAAAAGTCGGGCCTCGCACAAAGCATTTGAGTCTATCGGATAGGCATAGAGTTCTGAACACAATTTATTTTGATTGTTCAACGGTTTGCACGCACTAAGGTCTTTTATCGGAATATACAGTAAGGAATCGTCGTTTTTTTCTATATATTTATGAGCGAATGAAAGTACATGGTATAACCCAGTTCTATCATCATAGATTGGGATTGGGTATAAGTGGAGAGCAGTAAAGGATTGCTGTTCAATAAGTGGAATTCTGAGTATAAATACAAGGTCGGAATCTGTTTGAAAAGCTTCTAATTGTGTAATTTCTAAGTATCGTGCAACACTTGAGTATTTGACGGGCAAAGGTGAATTATTTTTCACGAGATTCTGTGATATTTCCTGCAAGGCGGCTATGAAATGTTCGGGAGTTAAAATTGAGGTATGGATAATTTTTAGACGGGCAAAACTTATGGAATTAAGAACATCATTTAAGTTGTCTTCTAGAAAGTGATAATTTTCCATTAGTTTCTCCGTCATTTCTAGAAATGAAAGTTACGCCATTTTGTCGTTTACTTTACGAATCATATTTTCCATTTTCCGAATATTTTCGTTAAATATTTTCTCGTCGATTTGAATGTGTTGGATAGTCTCGTTAAAGTTCTTTATAACTGAGTTGGTTACACTGATTTGGTTTTTCAAAAGGTTTTCGATCTGCAGTTGTCCTTTGTTTAAACTATTTATACTGTTGGTGAAGTACTCGCCGTCGGCGGCGTCTAAGTTACCAGTTATGGCTTTGAAAATTGATCCGGCGCCATCGATTAGTCCACGTTTGTACCTTCGAGTGTCCATGTGGATTTCAGTGAATTTGTTTTTGACAGCGTTTGAGATTTGGTTAAGTAAGTTGATGTGTGATCGAATGTCAGCACGGAATACATTGGTTGGGTGGACGTTAGTTTTTAGTGATAAAGTTAGTGCATCGAGAATTCTGTCGTTCGTAGTAAAAGCTTGTTCTAGGGCGGAGAGATTTCTCTGAACTAAAAGAGTTAATTTGTGATTTGACACGGCTATACGTGATTCTTCATGATAATAAATCCCTATGGTGTTATTGATTGGCTTTATTTCAAATTGGGATGCTGCCGATCCGTACAGCAGGATGACCCTGTAAAGAAATCAGTCTTCTGTGAAAGGTTTCATACGGTCAAAGTTTACTTTGGTTTTTTGGTTAGTACGAGAATTTAGTAAAGTAGCTGAGTTTGTATGTAGTTCTACTATTTGAAAGGGGCCATTAAATTTGTTTTGTAGTTTATCTTTGAACTGAGATTAGCGTACGTAAACCTTGTCACCTACTTGATAATTTGGGGTTTTGTCCGAAACTTGTTTATCGAACCGATTTTTGGCTTTCTGTTTTTGAGTATCAGTTCTTTCGCGTGCTATTTTGTAGTACTGTGAAATACGGTTATTTAAGTCTCTGATGTATTTAGAAATCAAGTCCTTTTCGTTATAGAGGGTTTCAGGTGGTCGGCTAGACGTGTGTCCGAAAACGAGTTCATAGGGTGTGAACCCATGAGTTTTGTTAGCGGAGTTCTTGTAAGTAACAATTGCGTATGGAAGAATATTGAAGGGGTGTTCGTCAGGGTGCTCGGCTTTATGAATACCGATCATATCTAACAAGGTTGAATGAAAACGCTTTTGGACCTAGAGATTGGGGGTGCCCTACACTAGAGTAGGAAAGTTTAATATCGAACAATTTGCAAAGGTCTTTGAGGAGTGCATTGTCGAATTCACGACCGTAGTCGCAGTGTATTCTCAGAGGCGTTCGGAAGTGTTGAAAAAACTAAGATATTTTTGTTTTCTCTATCAAGGATTTGACAGTTGGAGTACTGAATTTTACTATAGTCGATAAGTGAGACGGTCTTATACCGTTCTACGAATGTCCGGAATTCTGTGAAAATTGAGTTGTCCTCGTCTTCGGTTTCAAGTTGTTCTGTATCACTGTCTTCGTTTTCGTTTAAGGGAGTTATCGTGAAGTGTTGGAGTTTGGTGTTTGATTGGAAAGTCATACATTCTTCAAATTGTTGATTCGAGTGCGTGAAAGGGCGTCCGCGTTCCTATTTACTTTTCCCGGTTTGTATATAATTTCATAAACGTACTCCTCGAGTTTGAGACGCCATCTGGCAAGTCGACTACCTGGATCTTTAATAGAAAAGAGCCACGTTAACGGGCGGTGGTCGGTCAGAAGTTTAAACTTTCGTCCAAAAATTATTGGCCTAAAGGGTTTAACGGCCCAAACAATAGCCAGAAGTTCACGCTCTATAGTGGAGTATCGAGTCTCCGCTTTGCAGAGGGTCCAAGATGCGTATCCAATTGGCAGATCTTTGCCTATTGGTCCCTGTGAAAGCACAGCGCCGATTGCAAATGCGCTAGCGTCAGTTGTCAAAATAAAGGGCTCATTGAAATCGGGATAAATTCAAATTGGTGTCGAAGTGAGGGCTTGCTTTAATTCATTAAAAGAATTAACGCATTCAGAACTGAAATAGAATGAAATATCTTTTTGGAGCAATTTTGTGAGTGGTTTTGAAATTTTAGCAAAATTGGGTATGAATCGACTATAATACCCAGCTAATCCCAGAAAGGATTTGATATCTTTCTGATTTTGGGGCTGAGAAAATTTCAATATGCATTCTACCTTTGATGGATTCGGTTTAACTCCACCTTTGGTAATCAGATGTCCGAGATAGGCAACTTCTTTTTTCTTTGCGAAGAAATTCGCACTTGTCAGGTTGGATTTTGAGGTTTGCCTTTCGTAGGCGTTTAAGAACATCAGTAAGACGAGACAAATATTCGTTGATAGTGGGAGAGTATACTATTATGTCGTCCATATAGACGAGACAACGTTCATTTTGAATTCCTAAAAGAATGTTGTCCATAACCCTCTGGAATGTTGAAGGGGCATTCTTTAGACCAAAGGGCTTCCTTACGAATTATTACTGCCCATTCTCAACGGTAAACGCGGTTTTGGAAATGTCTTTTGAGTCAATCTCAATCTGATGAAATCCTGAGGCGAGGTCGAGTGATGTGAAATATTGGCATTTGCCAAGTTGATCTAATAAGTCAGAAATGTTAGGGAGAGGATATTTGTCATCGACCGTTAGTTCGTTGAGTTTTCGATAGTCAACTACAACGCGCCATTTTTGCTTTCCTGAAGCGTCCAGTTTTTTCGGTACTACCCATACAGGGGAGGACCAGGGTGAGTTTGAATGGCGTATAATACCTTCGTCTAGCATTTTCTAACGAAATGGGATGGGATTTAACTTCCTCTTTATGTATCTGAGGGTAGCGATAAGATTTCGTGAAAACTTGTCTAGAGTTGTTAGTTTCAATGGTATGCTTAATTTCGTTGGTGAATGACAGATTGTCTGCTTCGAGATAAAATATGTCAGAGTAGTCAAGACATAGTTGCGATATTAAGTCGGATTCTTCTTCGTTTAAGTGGTCGAGTCGAAGTTAATTGAAAATTTGCTCTTGTCGTTCTAGTATGTTGTTGTCTGTTGGTTGGGTTTGTGAAATAGAATTCACACTAAACTGTTGTAAAGACTCTAGTTTAATGTCAGTAAATTGGCCATTACTATCAACTTTTACTAGAGCATTCGGAAGATGGACTTTTTCAATTTTTATGCCTGTTAATAAGGCGTCTGTATCTCTGAGGTTGCAAGTAAGTTTATAGATTTGCTCTGTACGTGGTTGAATGGAAATTGTGTTGACGATGTTACATTAGGGGTATCTTTACTGATTAAATCATCTATTACTTTAAATAACGGAAGTGTTTTGAAGTTGGTTACTAATTGCCTTTTATGAAAATCGACGATGCAATTATAATGTTCGAGGAAATCGGAACATAACAATCCGTCGAACTCGATATCGATATTGCAAATGTAAACCTTATGAGGATCATTGATATTAAACGGGACGAGAGTCGATTTGTTGATATGAATTTTCCCGTTAGTTATTGCCTCGATGACGACATTTTCTTGGAACTTTTCCCTGAATCGTTTGCAAGTTTCTGGCTTAAAAAATAGAGAGTCCTGCACCGGTGTCCACAAGAAGTTTGTAGGTGTTGGATGCATCGGTGATGTAATATAAGTATCTCTGTTCAGGGATGTTCAGATTGGGGTCGAAGCTGTCTAAATTCAAAGTTTGAATATGCGATTGGAGGTTTGGCATGTCTGGGGGTTCTGTTTGAGGGGTAGTGTCCTGAAAATTTGTAGGACAATTTTCGTCGTAGTTTTGAGAGTAATTTTCGCTCTCGAAATCTGTTTTAAAGTAATCGTTAAAGTCATTCTGGTAATTGTCGTAGGAACAATAATCGTTATAGTCGAAATCTGTGTATTGGTACTCGTTGGGTGTTGGGTTCGAATAAGTCTGTTCACTTCTAGGATTTTCGAACTCATGATTATTTAGGTGATGCGTACGTTGTTGGCGATAAAAATTAGGGTTCGGTTTAAATTGGTCCGTATTTTGATTACTTGTTGATGGGCGTTGTTGCTGGAAACTCCTATTAGGAGGAAAGTTTGTTTGGCGGAGTTGTTAATAATTTTGTAGATTAGAATTTTGGGCGAGGTCTTTGAAAGTTTTGATTTTGTCCAAAGCTTTGGTTTTGTTGGAATTGCCTCGATCTAGTGATGCATTCATTAACTAAATGACCCATTCTCTTACAGAATGTACATTGTTTTGGAGGTGGCAATTGATTGGGTCTTCTGAAGGTCAGAGTTGTATTTTTGAAGTTAGAAAATTTTTGGGTTTCGAGATGGTTTAATTGAATTTATCTTTTAATTATAGAGATCGCTGTTAAGATATCTTTTGGGTCGCTTACTCGAATTAATTGACCCATTTTTGGCTCTAGACCTGTAAGAAGGCTGTTCAGTTCCATTGGTTCAATCAGATCTATTTGGGCTTGTTTTTCCTTGGAAGTTATATTTTGTTTTATGATTGCGGCCAACATTTTTGCCTGGTGGGTCTGAATTCTAGTCGAGAAAGTTAAGGGTGATTCGGATGGTAATTGTTTCATACGTTGGAGATCCTGAATGAACGCCGATAGGTCTCGAGGATCTCCGAAATGGTTTTCTAAAAGAGTTACAATGTCAGTCAATTGTGTAGGCTTCGCGAATTTACTAGTTCCGCTGCCCTACCACGGAGTTTATTTTTTATGTGGAGTATAAGTAGGACCTGTTGGTTATCGGTCGCCATACTGTGGGCGGTGTTACAAGATGTGATAAAAGTATTTAAAAAGATGGGGTTACCGTCGTACTCTGGTACTATCGCAAAAATCTCGAAAATTTTATAGGGCTCCACAGTTGAAGTGGCTGCACCTTGCCTTGTAGTGGTCATAGTGCTTAAAATCAAGTATTTGCACAATATTAAAAGTCGAAATCAGATTATATTGTCGAATTGACAATGGTAAAACGTATAGATAAATGTGAAAATAAATAAATAATAAAATAATTAAATCAGCTTATTATAAGTTGTCGCTCAAAATAATGGTATAAATTTAATATGTAATTATCAAAATGTACCTAAATTGGTCAAAAATATTTCTTACCCTGAACTTTTACTCAAAATAAATGAACAATATTTTAAAGGTAGTGATGTAATGTGTTTAAAATATTTAAGGAATATTAATGGGTGTATCTTTGATGACAGAAATGGTGATTAAATGTATCAATAAATGGAAATAATAAAATAATATTAACGTAATCCTTACAATATAATTCCGGGCATGGACTGTTCTGTAAGTTGACTACACTATAAGCTTTGTGTTGCTTTGTCAGCAGTCAGCAATTTTACACGTGCGACAGGGATTTGCGTATTTCCTGGGAATTGCTATATCGTGTAATATGACACCATGTGAACAACTCATTTATATAATTCAACTCAATGCAATATCACAACGGTCCTGAAATCTTTAAAACCACCCTGTATAAGTATAAATCCTCTCCACACTATTGACTCTTTCTATTTTTCTATTGTTTCAATTATTCGTGTATACCTATGATTTTATTTCGCCCCATATGTAGTATTCCATTTATTCAACTGCTCATGGTCTACCCTTTTTGAGTCACACTTTATGACTATAATTTTACTGTACCTTTTATTTCGATCACATGGTATATGCAACTGCTTCTAAAAAATTTTGAACCCATGTCTATAATTATACTCCGTCCTATGTTCTATAATACAAATATCCTAACAGCTTATGCTTATATAACAAATTTTTGATACACCTGAATAACAATAATTTTACCCTTACTTCAAACACCTTATAAGCAACTACTTATATTCCAAACTATATAATTTTGTAAACGGGCCTGTATAACTGTAATTCTACTCCAACTTACATTTCAACCATCCCATTTTTAAACCCTTTTGTATAACTGTAATTATTTTCCGCAAATATCCGCTCTGTATTACTCTAGTTTTGCTCCAGTCTTATTTCAACCAGCTTGTATACGCAACTACTTATGTGCCAATACAATATTTTTAGAAACACACTGAATAACTAATGCAATTCCAACTTATATTTCAACCATCCTATGTATACACAACTGTATTCGATACGCGGATGAATTTCCCAAAACCACCTAAAACATTTAGTGCCCGCGAAAACTTAAAAACATATATATATATATATATATATATATATATATATATATATATATAAGATATATATATATATAATATCTTATATATATATATATATATATATATATATATATATATATATATATATATATATATATGATGAGATTGTGTTTATTTCATATGTTTTAATGATGACTTTTCGGCCATGTTTTTGGCCTTTTTCAAATCTGTTCTAAAACTACAGCGTTAGAACTTGAGAAGTCACAATTTTTTCTACTACACATTTTACATTTTTTACTGGACACAAAACTAAAAACTAACATTGTGTGTCCTTTCAGAGATAAATATAGAAACTCATATATATCCTATTCTACAGTTTAACTGTCAACTTTTTGCTTCCTACCAATTTAATGTATTCATTGAAAAAAGGTGATAAGATTTAATTTATGATGACTCGGAGATTTTCAGGAATTTCTCACATTTAATGACACTTCTGTAAAACTCATCATCATTATGTTTGGGCGTTAAAAAAGTGTTCGCTCCAGATTCATTTAAATTTATTACTACGAATAAATAATTTACATATTTGAAGATATCATTATAAATTCAAGGTCTATAAATAAAGTGGTACGAAACCCCAACATCTTGGAATCATACATTTTTAAACGTTGAGTTAATTGGATTAATTAATTATTGAATTAGCAATTCGTTTGAAAATATCCTCAACTGTGTTGGCATTTGACATTTTGTAATATGATTCATTTCAAAAAGGAACTCTAATTCTGTATTTTCAACACCTCTAATAATTATGAAATGTGTACCCAACAGATTTTAAAATGATTGTCTTAAGCGTTATTTTTATATATCAATAAGATAAAATCGTAAATAAATAATTTATTTCATAATAACTGATAATAGAGTTATATTAAACAAAATTATATAAATTTGCATTGGGTTTAGTTTATTTGTCCTGAACAAGCAGAACAGCAGATAAGTATTTGAAATTAATTAGCGGAAAAAATTGCCCGAATACTTCGTGCCTCAAGGGAAACTCTTCCTCACAGATATTCTGGGAGAATGAGATGTCTACAATATGATCAACCAGCATTTTTGGGTATAAATAGTTTTTTCTATATTATGTGATTCCTCCAATTCCGAAGCCGTTATCACTATCTCAATCACTGTCTGTTTTAATTGAACGCTTTTTCTTAAATTTTAGTTTTGGTATAAATTTTATTAGTCAAAGAATACTACTATTTTAGACATATTTTTCTCGTAGGTTACCTGAGAAAATGAATTTCTGTAGTCACTAAAATATTATGTTCCAGCTGTAAATTTTAAATATACATTTGTTGCAGTCAAAAACTGAGGAGAGAAATAGTCATATACAGACAAAATAATCCAAGATCTTCCAATCATTAAAAAAATACTTTGGGTATTTGCATCAAAACGAATAACAAATTTATGTGTATACATTTATTACTAACAATAATTTAAAAGTAATATCCGTATTTCATAAATTAACAATAGTTTTCAAAGTAATCATAAAAATGTTTTACACCTTCTAAGATCTTCTTATCCAAATTAATTTCATATACTACCCGAGCGTTCCAGATGCTGTTTGGCTTTAACCGTAATGGTTTTAAGATGCTTCCACAACCAGGCGAGAGAACGTAGCGGTATTCATCTGTATCTGCGAAATATTTAATTAAATTAAAAATTATTTTTCATATATATATATATATATATATATATATATATATATATATATAAATATTTATCCGTTCGTTATATTGATTCATGTTTGAATCCTGCAGACGTTTCGCCAAGGTCTCACCGTAACAACGCATTGAGAATGCTAAGTGAGACCTTGGCGAAACGTCTGGAGGATTCAAATATGAATCAATATAACGAACGGGTGTATTCCCGGATAAATATTTTATCATATCGTTCCATCCGTGAAAGCCTACGACTAGACATATATATATATATATATATATATATATATATATATATATTTATTTGTTTTTAAGTTTTCGCGGTTGAGTTGTTATAGGACGGGTTCGGGCCGGTATAGTGTTTAATAGAATTTTCCAACAATTCGATAAATTCTGGATTTCATTGCGTCAGTTTAGAGTGTGAGGCCTCATCGCTATTTCAATTGCCTGTCTTGATTTCGGGTGACCCGAAATCAACCGGATATAACCAATCAGCAAGCAGGAGGCGTGGCCACTGAGCGCCAAGGGCCAATCACACGCAGCCGTTCACGGTGCCAACCGATAGGCGCCGACCCGCGACTATATAACAGCGCGAGCGCTCCTGAAAATGTTAGTATTCGAGTAACTAGAAGCGAAAGCAGAAGGCTACGAGAATTATGCGAACCGACCTGAAGAGGGCAGATTTGACTCTGCCGAAATGTCGTCACTTTACCATCGATCCCGGCAGGGATCAGTTATTAACTACGCGGATGAATTCCCGGAAACCACCTAACACACACACACAGTTAGATATATATATATATATATATATATATATATATATATATATATATATATATATATATATATATATATATATATATATATATATATATATATATATATATATATATATAACTATATATATATATATATATATATATATATATATACATATATTCAAATACACATTTAATAAAGGGGTGGTTAAAAAGAACTAATTTGGTTAATTGCAAGTTGGACTCTCGTACCAAGGGTTCCGTTTATTTTTTATTTAAGATAAGTAGGGAATGAGCGAATTTGAATGAAACTATTCGTTTTAAAATTACACAAAATATATACTTTTATTTCTGACAAGCTATTTCATTTGACCTGCTACATGATTTTTGTAAAAACATTTAATTTTCTTATATATTTAATTTTAGGCTTAGTAGTTTCGTAGATACAGGGGGAATGGGTCAAATTTTAATTATTAAAACTTTAGCATAAATTATTTTAAAAATTTAAATAAAATATTTATTGTATTTTGCATAAGGAGCCCTTACATTTGACATTTTACGTGATTAATTTTATTATTTGACCCCCTAAATTAATATTAGAAATTTTGCTATACTTTGTGGTCCTATATTTTTTTTTCAACAGTTTAGCTCAGTTTTTTTCGGAGATAAAGGAAGAATGTTTCGATTTAATTGAAGACGATTGCATTGCTTCTATGCCGCAGAATTCCGTCGTGCCTGGTTTCCAGTAGTTTCGGATTAAGGATAAGATTAGTAATAATCATCACCAGTATCAAGATTTTGCTAAAAGCGTTAATAGCGGCAAAATTGGACTGATCGTCCTCTTCTTATGCAGATGCGCGGCAAAAGTATTATTGTGTTCGTTCGGTGATGCTCAGAAAATATATCTGCTAAATATATTTAGGTAGATATTCTCTATTGTATGATCTGTGGGTAGATGTGTTATCATGAGTATAAATCAATTACGTCCTTTATGAGAATATTTATTTCAAGTTATACATTACAACTTGAAAATTGTAAGCGGTTGTAGATATTTGTGTGTATATGGCTATCTTTCCAAGGAAAGATGGCGCATTTTTTTCCGGTAAACATGACATTATTTATATAATATTATTAACCTGTTACCAAAAAAAAAACGAGTATATACGGGGTAATTGAACCAACCAATCTTTAATAAATGACAAGTTGTTAATCATATTAAAACTATGCAGGACCATGGACAATAGATGATGTCAGGTGTAGAAAATTAAGACAGATTCAGTAAAACGAAAGAAAAAATGGCCATGATTGGCTCAAATTATTTCGGGGTAGAAATCTTAATATAATTTTAACAGAATCTCGAGGTGTATATCAGGCTACAGTAGTTGCTATGAAGAAGCAGGAAGTAAATGATTACCATAAGCTTCTGAAACAACTTTTAGGCCAACATAATGTTTAGCAAGCCACGCTGCGTCTCTAAAGGCGGGATTCAACGGATCGTGGAGTGGCAATCATCGCTCCAAACTTGCCAATTCACGCGCCGTGGAATCGGCCAAGCTTGGCGATCCTCAGTCGGCGTAGCGAGTCCCGTCATTTGTCGGTAAATCAACACGGTTCAAAGGAATTCAGACGCTGGCGCGCCCCAGTTCTAAACCGATTCAACGGCGCGGCCAGGCGCGTGTTGCTCTCAGTGCCGTGGTAACTTTCATTCGTTTTGTGACTTTCACGATGGAGTGGTCGAACGAGATGTGTTTAGAGTCAATAATTTGGAACCCACGGGATCCAAATCACAAAAATCGTAATTTAATGTATGATGCCTGGAAGCAGATTGAAGGGCACATGAGCATAAAATCTTCCATAACTGAATTGAAAAAAAAAAGAAAGATACTTTGATGGGAACTTTTCGGAACCTCTTACAAAAAGTGAGAGCATAATCAAAAACGGGAAGTGGCACTGATGATGTGTTCAAACCAGAGTGGTTCGCATACGACTTCATGTACCGATTTTTACAAGGAATTTATCTGCCAAATCAAACAACAGACTCAGGGATAAGTATGTATTGAATTAAACATTCTTTCAAAACTCAAAATATTATAATTATTACAAGAAAACAACACTTAGCTATCTCCGAAACAAATACAGTTAGAGAGTTACTTAAAAAAAACTATTAACAGGTCATTAAAAATATCTTTCGCTGTTACTTTTTCTTTTGGAGATACAAAAAGTTATAAAAAACTTTTTTATTATTAGTTAATGTGCACTACACATTATTTTGCCAAGCTAACGTTCCTGTCGTTGCAAAATATTGAGCGTAAGATTGTCTAATTATTTTTGCATCCTGTGCTGGCTTTCTTGCAACTTTTGATAACGGCAGGAAGGAATTAATGTTTTGTTCATTTCTCCAAGTGCCGGGGCATAACAATCCTTCATCTTCAGAATCGAGATACTCTGGTGGCATATACCTTGATTGAGATGTTCGACTTTTGCGTAAGAAATTATGAAGTAAAACACATGTCATCGTAATTTCAGTTACCCGCGGAGGTTCAAGTAATATTGGCTTTCTAAAAATTCTGAACACGGATGAAAGTATGCCAAAAACGTTTTCTACAACTCTACGTGACCGGGAGAGCCTATAATTAAAAATCCTTTCTTGGGTACCTCTGTCGTATATCCCTGGATATGGTTTTAGCAGACGAGTTGTTAGAGCAAACGCTTCATCGGCTACAAATATGTAGGGTAAAGGTACGTCTTCGGTGGTCAATGGTTCATCTGCAGGAAGCAAGAACTGATTGTTGCTAAGTTTATTGTAGAAAGAAGTGTTTCGAAACACACCACCATCACTAATACGACCTTGACATCCAATATCGACGTATGTGAACGCATAGTTAGCATTAACCACAGCCATAAGTACTACACTGAAAGTGCCTTTATAGTTATAAAATTCGGTTCCGCTATTAAGGGGTGACTGAATGATGTGTTTTCCTTCTATGGCTCCAAGACAATTCGGAATCTTCCATCTGTTCTTAAATTCTTCGGCAATCTTGCGCCATTAATTTGCAGATGCGGGCAGCTGAAACCAAAAACCACATTTAATTTTTTTTATTATATTGGATATTGGAAAATTTTTTCATTGATATCACCATTTAAATTTGGAATCTATATTATTCGTGGCTATAATGTCTCATAAGTATTCGAATTATTTCAGATGTTACAAGACGAAGGACGTATAGAAGGCAACGAAAATGGCGACGGAAAAAAGTCGGAACATCCCAAAGCGAAAGGCTTAAAAAGAAAAAATCATCTTGCACCAGATATCGACCAGAAGATGGACGAAGCTTATATGACTTTAAAGATCTCTTTCTTATCGACAATTTTTTATTTAAAAAAGGTGTATTATTATTACTTTTACTTTTATATGAATAAATCGCCTTACCTTTATTTGATCTTTTAATTCATGTATTAGTGCTCTGCAAACATCTCCAACACACCGGGAAACTGCTGGAAGTGAAAACTTGAACAAGTAGGAAAGGCTCTTAAAACTGTCTTCGGTAGCTAAGAACCTTAGTGTAACAGCCAATCTTTCTTGTACTGGTATACTGTCTCTCATGTTTGTATTATTTTTGGCAATTACAGGACCTATTTTGTTCAACAAATATTCAAAATCGTTAGCTGACATGCGACAAAAGTTTTCGAAATAGCCTGAGGGTTCTTGGCGTAAATCTTCCAACATTTTTGTAACACTATACCTACAAATAATGAAAAAGAACTATTAGTATTTATTGCAAAACAATTGTTTTTATTTATTACTTTTTTTGTGACTGCGAGACTATGTCTATTATTCCTAAAAACAATTAAATATACCCACTTACCTATCTCGATTTCTGTACAAAGACACTCTCCAACATCTTTTCTTTTTTCGTTTTATTTGACCTATTGTCATCTTGTAAATTCCCATCATGAAATAATAGGCTGCTGCAGCAACACGAGTATACTCACGATTCATTTTTTTGCAATTAAAAAATTAAATTGTTTTTTTTTACCCAACACTGTCTGTGCACAACCAACTACAATCGCTGCTTGTCCGCACCTGAAACCGCGATCCTAGGCGCGTCGTGGAAACGGCTCGCCACATTTTCGGACTGCCACTCCACGCGCCGTTGAATCCCGGCTTAATATGGATTAGACATGCTTCAGTCAAATAAACGCCCTGGACATCTATTAGCTGAAAGGCGATCTAAAGCAGTTTCTATACTACATCAACAGAAAAAATAAGAAATCTATACAATTGCTGATTGAAGTGCGGAATTATGTTGCAAAATCCACTTACATAAAATCTAAAGACTCTCTAGAACGGATGAAATCACATATTATACCACCAAACCTGTCGGAAAGATCACGCTGCTCCTTGGCAGACATTGGAACCGATTCCAATTTTGGTGAAGTAAGCAATTGAAAATGAAATAATGCTTGCACCTATGCCCCGTCATAAGTTATAGTATTTGCAACAGTATTACCAACCAAGTATTACATACAGTATTTACTGAATTCCCCTTAATCAATAATTTCAACTTTATTTCGACATGTTGGAGGGCAGAGGACCTCTACTATTATTGGAGAACTTTTGTTATTAATATATTTCGATATATCTTACCCATGAACGATATTCTATGTTCGGGTCCAGGGTTCCACAAATGAAAGTCATGAAATTCTTCTGAAAATACTTTCAATTTTCCGTTATCAATCAAGTTACTGATATTTATAGATCCATTAACATTTGTAAATATAGTATCCATTTTATCTGAGATTATAATAACATCTCTAGTTTCTAGGTCAAGAATATCAGCCTCATCATACCTATCTGGACATTTTTCATTAACTCTGTAAAGACTATTTTTCAAACCAGTAATTTCACAGTTGTTAATATCAGGTGCCCGAAAATAAGGTTGATGTAATAGAGAAAACTCAAATGGGAAATAATCACAGTAATTTTCAACAGAAATATCAAAGGAAATCTTGAACTCGTGCAAGGTTACTGTATATTTTAGTTTAAATTTATAATTCCAAATTGACTGAGTATAGTAATCATCTTTCAAGTAAAATGTGGCCCAAACATCTCCATTTTCGTGATAGTGTGGGCCGGCTTCTAATTTCCACATCATATTGTGTGCAAATCCAGATTCTGGTCCACAATTCCATTCCTTGAAATGAGGAAACGATATGCCAATTCCGCCGCACAAGACGCGCAAGTGCGAAAAAGCAGCCATTCTACTAACAAAGAGTTGTTCACGATTTTGTATCCTCCACGACGTAACTCTACCCCCATATCGGTTTATAGTTAGAGTGGTGTAATCCCCTCGATTTAAAATGATGCTGCAATTATTTTCCCTGGCATGCATTTCTACAATAATTTTCTCACATGTTTTCTAATCAATACCGATACACATTAAAATTTAATTTTTTTATGAGAACGTAGTCACTTATACACATGACATTAGGAATATAACTGTCAAATAAAATAATATAATATAACAAGCACATGACTATTTAATATATAACAAACATTACAATGAAAATGATATAGGACACATCTTTGACAAACAATCAAAATTTCACTTACATACCCTTATAATAACTTAAGTATTATTTTCTACAGGTTATACAGGTATTTAGTTACAGCTGCACAAAAATTTCCTCTTTTCAAATAAATTTTCAAATTTGGAGAACAAAAGCTGTATGCTTAAAAAACCTGTTCAAACCTGAATCTGACATTTTATTATAATTCAGAATATAGTTCCATTGATAACAAAAATAAATAAATTAAAAAACTTTCAATGATTGTTTAGCTACAATGAAGCACTCTCACCCCGCTCCTTTTCTGCCGCTTATTAGCTTATGTCGTATAATACAACCGTTTTTAAACAATTAACGAAATAAAAAAAATCGCTACTTCTTCTTAGTTTTTATTGAGCTTCCTTGTGTTATTTCTGTTCATCATTTTGGTAGTTTGCCTAATAGTCGGCACAGTCTCATTGATTTCAATTCTCTGTCCTCGGCTATATAAAGTTTTTCGGCTTTCATTTTTTTAAGGAGTACCTAATTGTGTAGTTAGCGTACTGTGCTGATCTAAATATCTGTGTCCTTATCGATCATCTAAAATATTGATTGATGAGAGAATAATTTTGTGAACAACTCAATAGTATTATTTATGGCTGTATAATTCTTTTTTTGTGTCTCTCAGTTGAATATGTTGAAAACTGTTATTCTGCTGCTTTTCCTCCTGCCAACAGGGATGATTTTTGATTCTGAGATTGTTCTGCACTATTTAATACGGTCTACCATTTATTTGGGTCATCCTAACTTTAGAAGATAATTAAGGACGACATATATAATAGCGGATGTTGTTTTTTTGATCTTACCAGCTGTCGTGCTTTCACTATTCCCTACATTTTTTTTTTCAAAAATAGACTGTGTGCTTTATGCGTTATTTGGATTGCAGAAAATTTTAAATAGCTTTCCACTATCGGTTTTTTTCTCTCCATGGTGTATATCTATTAGAAAATATTTCTTATTGGAACTGTTTTCGTGATTTTCTCCTGTGTTGTTTTCCATTTTCAGATGTGAATCTTGTTCAGACTTCCCGATTTACCTTTCTTTTTTCTTTGTTAATCCGATCTTATCAGAAATAATGTTTTTCTTCCAGTATTCCTATATTTCTTAATACTATAAATGCTGTTCTATTCTCTTTGATTGTTCTTTTATTTATAGTTATCCCTCACTGTATTTTAATTGAACGCTTTTCTTAAATTTCCTTTTTTGGTATAAATAATTTTTTTTGTATAAGACTATTTGGCAAATAGTGTGTAGTTTTTTCCATCTCCTGGCCAGATCTACTGAAGGTGCCCCGAATTTTATGATCAGACAGCCGGCTGCACTAAGTCTCCCTTTTTAGTTGTGTACTTTTTAAATTTCAAATATTTACCTGTTGTAGGAAATAACTGAGGAGAGCAATACCCATGTAATGGTTAAGTAATATCAAAGACCTCCTGAACAATCATTCAGAAATATTTTAAATCTCAGAAAATTTCTGCAGCAGAAGTTCAGTAGGGTTACTTTGTTTTCTGTACCCCATCTCCTTCAAAAAAAAAATCTCTATTGTCAGTAAAATGTTATTTCCAATTCGGGAGTTAAAATCTTTTTCTGTTTCTACAGTCTCATCCTCAACTTCTTTATTGTTGTTCTCGTCTGGCGCTTACACGCTTATTATGTGCCGTTTCCCATTTTCGGTTTTCAGAGTTAGCGTAATAATTCTGTTATTTATATATTGTATAAAGTGATGATATAATTATTATTTTATAAAGATTATTATACGTAATAAGTGCACTTATTAATCAAATTATAATTTTAAGATAAAAACAAAAGTAAATCATTGATTTTGTTTATGATCTATTTCAGACTAAATCTTTATAGTAAGTACATTTTCACGTACATAAATGTTTCATTTTTTTGTATCACTCCTGATATTGCATATATCGATCAACTTAACATAATTAGTACAATTTTACATAAAAATGGTGAAATCATTGAAACATTTAAATAATGACCCTAAAACTAAAGATAATGTAAATGCTATGTTAAAATTGTTAATTATGCCGGGAATATACTTCAGACATGAATTAAAACAATTAATTCTTTAGGCAGATTAATAGAATTGTTTAGCTGAATCTGTACTTTCGTCAATAAGAAGTTATACTTGCTTAAATTCAATTCATAATAATATAAATATTTTCAAGTTAATTGGTTATAGGTATAGTAAAAAGGCCTGCTTATGAAATTGGGCTTTGTGGGGCTTGGAGCGTAAATCAGCCACTAATTGTATGTCATAAATAATTACTAGATTCTTCTCTGATTAACACCGTTCTATGTAAGGGTAGTTTGTTGCGTCGTCTTCCTTTTCTTTTGGTTTCAGATGGTTTACCTATGTAAATATTATGTTATCTTAATTTTTGGTGTATTTCATTGCCTTTTGAGTTCCAAGGAACAATGTTCCAGAAGTCTAGAGTTATTGTGAGTGTTACGAATAGTGATTGACAACGATTGCAGATTTATAGTTGAAATGTCTGCACAGTAAATTAGTATGCATAATATACAATATTTTTTTGTATACAGGACGACTAGTTAATCATGTCGTAGAGATTTTTTGTCTCAGAACAGCTCTTCGGAAGACTATCTGTAATGGACAAACTGAAATAACGGCCTTACTATACCTAGCTACACATTTTAAATAGTTATCTGTTAGAGGAAATGAGTGAGGAGAGTAAATTTCAAGTAATATAATCAGTTGTAGCTCAATGCTGCATGAAGCAGCATCATGCCCATTCTGTCATTCTGTTTTAGTTTAACATATATTTTTTAAAGTAGTTTTGGTAATTTTATATGGGGTACTTCTTTTTCATAAAATAGAATATCATTTTCAATGCGTTGTCCATTTTGAATTTTTGTTCTTCAAAAATATAGAATAATTTCTATCAGGAATACTGATAGGGCTCATAGGGGTTGGTTCTGGCTGAGGGGTGTAAAATTTTTCACAAAATAGTTTTTCAGGGTTTATTGACTGTGGTCTGTTAGAATTTCTATTTATTGTTTCATCTACTCCTGTGGTAGACATTTCAAAAGCGACAGAGTGATCTTCCCGGTGGATTGTCGCTCAGACATCGCTTACAGTTTCTGCAGTTTTATACACATCCGGAGAGAGCGTGACTTCGGGACCTTGTGACCATGTATTCTTTTTTTAACGATCTTAATCTTTTCAGTGTTGGGATCCATATTATAAGTCAGCCAATGCCTCTTATCAATTTAAAACAGCCATAGTTTAGCACTGGATGCTTGGGAAAAAGAATATAAATTTATAATAAGAATTCAATTAATAAATGAAGTAGATCAGTTGTCTGTAGAATTAAATGTTTTCATTGTGGGTTGAACTGGTCAAAATATTAATTAGTGATACAGATATGATATTTTAGATAACAAAAAAGCTCAGGTATGTCTGCTTAGTGCAAACAGGACAACCATTTTATTCACATGGAGAATAGAGATCTTATCCATGAAGATGTGAGTGGAAAAACTTAATTGAAATTGAAACCCCTAAAACTAAACCAGCTAAATTTTATTAAGACAAGAACCTACTTTGTATTAGTATGATCATTCGTAAAAGCAAGATATTATCTTTGCTCTTGGAAAAACCCTAATAAGACGAAACTATTGCCATCTTTAAAAGATAATAATGTAACATTAACCAAATACTGCAACTTAGACTCCTTGGTAATCTTTATTTGTTATCACGGTGTGTATGTGAGAGTAATATTTTAGATTAATTTACGATTAATTAACACCCTTTTGAAAATAGTCACAACAGTATTTACAATGTTGTCCTAATTAGTTCTTAATGCAACTAAACAATTTCTTGGTCTGATGCTTCTAATAATTAGAGTACGCATCCTTAATAAATAACTAGTTCACTTAGATTAACATAAATCTCTTTACTTAAAAAAAGCAAATAATCGTGGGTCTCCTCATAAAATTATTTATCACGAGTAACATTTATTTCAGTTAAGCTTTGTTGATTTTCATGATAACTTAACGGCTACTTGACACAGAACAAAAATACATTACGATAAAATAAATAGACGTCGCACCTGTACGTCTTTATTTTTACAAAATATTTAACTCATTTCAGATGTCCAAATCATCGTATCAAAACTTCCTTTACAAACAACCGTCATTAAACGTGGATGCAGTGAAACAAGAATTTCCTTCGAACGAAACATCTAATTTATTCAAAAGACAATACTTTGAGAACCAGTATTATTATCAGTACGGAAAGAAGTAAGTATTAAGTAGAATTAATTATTTCATTTATTCTGTATAAAGAAAAAAATGCTAAACTGAACCATTTTCCAAAATAATAAAAATATGCAGTTCAAATGAAGATTTAACACACTTTCTAGCAATTTCCGTTCTCTTTCTCCGAAAATTATTTATTCGATTTTGTTTCAACAACTATTACAGACATGACAATATTAATCAAGACCCTTAGACAGTAAGAAATACCCTAACTGAAAGTTCCAACTCACGGAACTCAAATGTTTAAAATTTTAATTTCGAAGTGAAAACTGTACTCAAAACCAGTGACTTAACTACTTTCCGCTTGGCAATTAATATAACAGGGAAGGAAAGGAGCATGAGAAATAGTTGACTTCTATAATTACTAATATATTGTAATAACAAACGCGGATCAAAAATAGAAAAAAGACAGATAAACTTGGAGGCATATGATTAAAAAATAAGTTGGTCAAGTGCGAGTTGGTTTCGCATACTAAGGCTTCCCTACCACCCTCAAGATTTGATACAATGTAGCTAAATCAATGTATACCTTTTTCTAATATTCCAGTTTCAGACAAGCAGGAAATGAGTTCATTTTCTTATATTTACCCTAATATCTTTTAAAGAAAAGCGTTTTAAATTTATATAAAATATATGCTTTTATTTTCTACACATAGACTTTTTATTTTATCTAGTACATGCATGATTCGCTTGATTTTTATAAAAATATGCATTTAATTTTCTAATTTGGCCCTCGAAAATAACATTACAGTTTTATTTTACTAATAAACTTTCAGGGAAGCCTTTTATAAAATAGGTCAAGTTTTAAATAATAAATTATTAAATCTTTTAGACAAATTATTTAAAAATTCAATTAAAAGTGGGAATTAAGTCAATGTTTAATATTTTTGTTAATATATTTTAAACAATTGATTTAAAAATATGATATATCTGTATTTCACATGAGCCTTTTATTTGATACACCTATTACATGATGTGTTTGAAAATTTAATTTTTATTTTCCATTTAATTCTATAATTTGTCTCCAAAATTAATATTGGGGTTTTCTACTAATTTTTCTTATAAATTGTAGGTGAGCTCCAGCACCCCTAATTATTTTCAAAATTTTAGGTACCTAGTATGTTTTCAGAAATAAAGCGGGAAATGAAAACAATTAATTTTAAAAATATGAAAAATTTATATTTGTATTCCTCATAATGAGCCCTTTCATTTGATGTATTGCATTATGCCTTTAAATGCATTTTTTGTACTTTCCGTTTATTCTATACCTCTCAAAATTAATACTAGGTCTCCTTATTTTTCCTGTAAAGTTTTTAAAAAATTTGTTTTAAAAATATGAAAAAAATACATTTGTATTCCTCATAACCTCTTTCATTTGATGTATTGCATGATGCATTAAAATTTTTTTTTTATTTTGCGTTTAATTCCATAATTTGGTCCCCAAAATTAATATTAAGGATATTTCTTCGTACTTATTTTTTCTGTAAACAAACAAATGTAGGTCTTATAGTTTGGGAAATAAATTGGGGAATAGGTAATTTTATTTTATATTTTTGTTAATATATTTTAAAATATTCATTTTAAAAACATGAAACAAATATAATTTAATTTTTATATTTTCCATTTAATGCTGTAATTTGCCCTCTAAAATTAATATTAGCGGTTTCTCCTTATTTTTTCAATAAAATTCAGGTGAGGCCTATATCTCCAATTTTTTTAAAAATTTTGCTGCTTATAGTTTCGGAGTTAAGGTAGGGGAAATGGGTAAAAAAATTATATTTTTGTTAATATTTATAAAATTATTTGTTTTAAAAATATGAATTTTTTTTGTTTTCTCCATAAAGAGCCCTTTCATTTGATATATTACATGATGTGTTAAAAAAATAATTTTATATTTTCCATTTAATTCTGCAACTTGCGCCCCGAAGTTAATAGTAGAGTATTCTCCTTATTTTTGTAAAATTCAGGTGAGGCCCTATATCTCTAAATTGTACGATTTTTTTCATATATTCCTGATCGGTTCACCAAACTATACACTGATACCAAATTTCAAACTTTTCCGTCCAATAGTCTAGGAGAAAATTGCTGTGATGTGAAAGCGGGAAAAATTCGTAGTGATATTATAAGGGTATCCATAGATTGTATAAGCAGAACCCTAACAACACAATTTACTAGAAAATGGTAAATATACCATTTAGATATCTCAAGAGCATAACAGAATATACACAGAAGAGTCTAGTCGACTACAAAAATGTAATATACCAGTATTGTCTATAATACAAAATTAAAACATAATCGATTACTTTTACTATCCAATATCGGAGTTGTTTAAGAACTTGTAACTTGAAGCTACCACAATCAGAAGGCGATGTACGTATTTTCAGTTAATGATTTTTTTCTAATTCTGGTATATTCAATTTATATATTGTTTTTAAAAATCAGGAATTTTATAACTTGTCTGTAGAGTTCGAGATAAATAGTAATAAAATATAGAGAAAAAAAATTATTAGACGAATCCAATATTCTTAATACTTTTCTAATTTCAGGGAGTATTCCAAAACAAACAAGAAGAAGAATTTGACCTTTATGGCTTTGACCTTATTAATTTTTATGTTTTTTCTTCAACATCTACAGCAATCTCTTCAAAACCATATGGATTCCATGAAACCTCAGATACTTGTGATGCAGACTAGAATTAAAGCAGCACCAAAAGAAGGCAAATCTGAGCTGGGAAAACAGCCAGTCAGGAGTAGCGAAAACTTGGAGAATTCTAAACATTTTTCTCATTCAACAATGAATGAAGATATATTTTCGAGTTTTATAGATTTTGATTAAACGGAATAACTATTTATAATTTTATCTTTACAAAAAGTAATTATATGAAACACAAATATGTTCTTCTTGTTAATAATAGTGTTAGTAGCAGGAGTAGTATTGTTTGTATTTAGTAAAGTTCCGTTCATAGAACATCTTGGCCAATATTTACAGGTTGGTTCAAAAAATACGGACGCCTATATAGACTGGAGATTTATCTACCATTTAATATATCAAGCCATTTTCGAGAGAATTGAGTAAACGTATGTTCATGAACATTTACTTTTTGAATCCTTTAAAAAAGAAATTATAAAAAATTAAAAACCGAAGAAATGATCAAAATGACTACCATTCAACGTAAAGATTTTCAATATCGGTTACTAACTTGGAAATGCCTCGTGTACTCGTTGTATTAATTCTTCTCTTTAAATAAAAGCCCAGAGGATTAATTTGAGGTGAATAAGGTGGCTAACGAAAAGCATGTTTGCCTCCAAGTCAACGAACTGTTTCATTCAAATAACCTGGAATACCAGTTCCAAAGTGTATGGAATCACATATACGAACATATGCAAAACAGTCAATTTCGGGAAATCATTGACGATAGGTACAATTTAAATATGATTTGTAATTAAGCTATAAACTGGTACAATTATTTTATAAAATTGATGAAAAATTTATCTTGTAAATTGGGTACGTTCAACAGCTGTAGGTACTAGGTACCTATGCATAAATAACCTCATGCAAACAATGCATGGTTACTTGTTTACTGTTGTTAGATGCTTATTCACAACATAATAAATATGAACAATAATAAGTGCCTCTAATAGAGAAATTAGTTACCTACCTGTCTAGTATATCTTGCGGTCAAGCCAACCTAAATTTGCTTTGTATATATCTGGTTGCAGTACCTGTGATCTATTTGTTTATTCCCTAGTAGGAAATGGAAGTGTTGTAAAAGTTACTCGCAATGAACTTTTACTGAAGACTACTCTAGAAAATATTTACCTCATTTAAATGCTAAATTCCGAAACAGACTATACAAAAAAACTTAGCATTAAAATTTAAAATTCAATTGTAACGTTTCCTTTTTAATCGACTTCCAAAAAGGAGGAGGTTATCAATTCGTCTACAACTTTTTTTTATGTCCCGCGATTATTCAAAAACCGCTTGGGCAATTTTGGTGATTTAAACTACATTACATTAAGGAACATTACATAAATATCCCATATAATTGTCTATAACATGAGATTTACGGTTTTTTCAATGAATCTTCAGTTTTCTCTAAAACTGCTCACGCCATTTGAATATTATAAATTGTCTTATACAAATATATTGTCCAGCTTGATTCCGTACATAACGTAAAACATACCATTTTTCTGAAAGTATGTCGTACAGGCTGTTTGTAATGATTTTCATTTTGATGCTTTTGAAGTCAGTTTATTATTTAGAAGCGAAGTTAAGTTACAGTCGCGTGAAATTGCAGAAAATATTCCATTAGCTTATTAAACCGAAAATTTGAATTACTTATACTGGGTGGTGCTAAAAACATTCTATTGGGTAGCACATATCTAGTTACGTATACAAGGTGGTTGAAATAAGAGTGGAGCAAAACTATAGTTATATATAGTGGATATTTGGGTTATAGAACTGAGAATAATTGCAGTTAAAGCTTTAAAAATTGTCAGAAGCAGTTGAGTATGCAGGATGGTTGAAATATAAGGTGGAGTATAATTACTGTTATACAGAGCGGTTTAAAAAAGTTATATAGTTTGGAACAGAAGTAGTTGCTTAGACAAGGTGTTTGAAGTAAGGGTGGGGTAAAATTATTGTTATTGAGGGTGTCTCAAAAATTTGTTATATAAGTATGCAGTTAGGAATTTGAATTATGGGACGTAGGACGGGGTATAATTATAGACATGGATGAAAACAATTTTAGAAACAGTTGCATATATCGAGCTATTCAAATTAATGGTAGAGTTAATTTATAGTCATAAAATGTGGTTCAAAAAAGTGAATTTTGTTATATAGGGTAGACCAAGAGCAGTTGCATAAATGGAATACTAGACATATGGGGCGAAGTAAAATCATTGGTATACAGGAATAATTTAAACATTAGAAAAATATAATTAATAGTGTGGAGAGGATTTTTACTTTTACAAGGTGGTTTTAAAGATATCAAGACCGTTATAATATTGTGTTGAGTTGAATTATAGTTGTATAGGGTGAATCAGAAAATGGTAGACCAATAAGTTATATAGGAGTGACCAGTACACAGAAGCATATAGAGTGTGGATGCAATATAGTGTGAATTGGTTACATTTATAGAAAGTGGTCCAAATAATAAAACAAATAAAAAAGTTAAAATATATTTGGAAAATATAGACATGTGGAACGTTGGTTCTGTCAAGGCCGTACTTTATGTTTGCTGTGTTATAGATTAAAATTTAGTTATCCCATAAAATGGAAAGAAATACATCAAACCGAAAGTGCGGTGTAGTTGATTTTGAAAATCCATCAAGGAAAAATAAAAAATTACAATTATACCACTTTTATGGATTTTCATATAAATTAGAGATGAAGAAAATATTAATTGCAGCAGTTCGACATCATGGGTAAATAAATTTGATTTCCACGTTGTTAGTCATTATTGTATGTATAAAATTAATCATAATTGTTGTTATATTAACATAACTGAGATTTCTTAATTACAGCAGTGGGGCAATCCATCTCAACCAGAAACAAATTCAATGATTTGCAATTGTCAAATTGTTTGGGAAAAAGTAAACAATTCACATAACGAAAGTTACAATCCAACTATATTTCCTGCAATATGTATATAAAAAAGCAAAATCTTGCATCTTGAGGAATCGATGAAACTTCAATTGAGATTAACAATAGTAAGTAAATATATATAAGAAAAAAACAAATTAACTAACAAGAATAATAAAGCAACAACAAATGCAAATATACATGTTAATTCACAAAGAAATTAATATTGATTATATATTATTTATAGCTTTTGTAATAACTAATAATAAAGAAGCGCTCATAAAAAAATAAAAATAATGAGAATAAAAAGTGTTATTTATTTAAAAGAGTATAAATATTGATATATTACAGGAACGATAGTTGAATTGTAAACTTTGTTATGTATCTGGATTGTTTGATTTTTCTGCTCCATCGAAATGAGCACAGCAAATCCTTGAATATGTTCCTGGTTGTCATGGCTTTTCATCCCTCCTTTAACTAAAACATTACTTTTTTTTCTTTATTCCTAAAAGAAAATATTATCCATTAAAATTTTAAAATTATGTTAACCTTAAATTTCAATTTATTCTGGAAAGTAAAGTATTTACATGATTAACTTTTCTGATTTCAAGAGAATAATTGCCCTTGACGACGAACTACTGTAATCCATTTTTTCTTTCCTCTCCAATTGCTATAGAAATCCAGGAAAACGGTAGAATTGTAATTTTTGATTATTCCTTGATGTATTTTCAAAATCAACTACACCGCACTTTCGGTTTGATGTTTTTCTTTCCATTTTATGGGATAACTAAATTTTAATCTATAACACAGCAAACATAAATTACGGCCTTGACAAAACCAGCGTTCCACAAATAAAACACGAGATGGCGCAAATGCCTATTGTCAAAGATACTTTACTAGCGTATTGCACACGGTTTCTAAACTGTTTTTATTTTAAGTCAGCTGAAGTCGGTTTAAATATAAATTATTTATGGTAATGTGACTTCTGACGTATGTCAAGTCACTGATTTAAAATATTGCAAACATAGAATTGGAATGTTTATTATAAAGAAAAGCAAATTTTGTGCAGGTATTGTATACTAACTGGATGCTATTTTTGTTTAGTTGATGTAATTCATTGATTTTCTATAAAAGAATAGGCTTTTTAGTATATAAACTAGTGCTTGTTTCTTACACAGAAAACTATGTTTTTTTGTGGGTATTTCATCATCACGACAGTATGGGGTCGGTTGGTACGAAATGTTGAAACCAATAATATTTTTTTCTTTGCTTTTAGTTACCATACTTAACTATTGTCTTATGTGTAACTATGGGCCTCCGTTAAAAAGCTTTCGCATCAATAGTTTTAGGTTGCGAAATCTTAGCGAAAATGTTAATTTATATACTCTGAAGCAAACTTAAAATTTCCTTAAAAAATTTTCAAGGGACGGTTGGTAGCTCGCAATGCACTATACTGAGTATTCTAATGCAAGTGATATAATACTAAATAACACCACATATACTTGAAACTTCTATATATTTTCAAACGTTTCGGCCTGTACCTGAGAACCTGTGGTCAAAGGTAGGAAACTACATGAAAAGGCAAATTTGATAACAGTGCCTTTTTATATAATTTCTTTATTACATGGACAACGAGTCTGATCCAGACCTAGACCAGAGAAGTGTATCTGATGTTGCTCTCAAAAGTTCATAAACATACAGTAAAGATGCCACCCACTATCATTCAGGAAACTACCTGCTTAGTCTCGTCCGATTTCCATGAAAACAGATACAATGTAAACAATAACTTTGGACAAATGAAGAAGGTAAAACGAAGTGGCAAACGAAATGCCTCACATACACTTGTGAGGGAATTTTCATGGATGAAAGAAACTAAAATTGTACTTACTATGTTACTATACAGTAGCTACAGCTCTAGCATTCTCCTTGTGTAAACTTGTCAGACTAATGCAGTAATCTGAGCAGATATTTCAAACGGTTTGACACATACACATTAAAAAGAAGAAAGGGAAAATTATGAGTTGCCATTGTTGTTGAATATTTGTTGAAAGACGTTATTCAAATAATTTTATTAAAAATTATAAACAGGTATTGTAATACCATACAATGAGAAATTAAAACTAAATAACAATAAATAGTTAGAGCACATTTAAATTTTTAAAATATTAAATATTTTTATTGGTTCCTAAATTGGAGCGATGATTTTTATTTCCCCCTTTAGTTCTTTTCCACTTCATCCTCCTGTTTTGAAACCATACTTTTACCTGGAAACAATATAATCATTACCGTTCATATGTCCGGTATTAAGTAATAGTTGGAAATAATTCTGGATAAAACATAAGAGGAAATTATAAATGTTTTACCTGCCTCTCTGATAGGTCCAATGCAACAGCAATTTCATATCGTCTGAGTCTAGTTAAATAATTAGACAAAGCGAACTCTTTTTCTAATTCCTGAATTTGCGTCTTAGTAAAGGCCGTTCTTTCTTTTCTAGGTTTTCTATCAAAATCTGGGCTATGTGGATCTGAAAATTAATGAGCTAATTTAAACCCTTGAAATCATTATTGCTTAAAAGAAAAAACGTTGAAATAATATTGTAAAAAAAATATTTTTGATGAATCAAGATATTTCAATTCGAAAATAACGAAAATGTAGAAACATATATGGTAATGCTGGACTTTCCATGAAAAAAATTAGTGAAATAAAATAACCACATTGAGATAGGTTTAGTTAATTCGTCTGCTAGTTATTTATTTATTTTATTTATTTATACAAGCAATCAACAGGGCAAGCCCCAATAACAGATTACAATTTTCACAAATTAACATATAGCACCAAGTCAAATAAAGAGAATAACCAATTATAACATTCCCATAACAATAAAAATATTTAACAAATGAACCTAAAAGCTACAACATTCTGTAAATTACAAAAATAAGTACCAAGTATTAGCAACTAATATATAATCATAAAAAATAATCTAAAATATTTTAATATTTTTTCTGTAAAAACTACCTGACCCTTCCGCCCAAATATCCGTATCCCCTAACTCATTACAAAACATACACATTCTATTTAATGGAGCGAACTTTCCCAAGTTAGTCCGCCCCGTCGCAACAAAACATAGTTTGTGATTTCTATTAAAATATTGTGGTACCAACCACGAGACTTTACCAAGAAGTTCAGAGCAGTGTATCTCGTTTTTTAGTAGTTTGTATAAAAACAGAACTGATGCCATTTTCCGTCTACTTTCCAGCTTTTTAAATTTAAATTCATTAGTTAAAGTTGAATATGGTAAACTAAATAAATATTCGCAATAGTTTTTGTAATAGATAAACCTTAAAAACATTTTTTGAACTTTTTCAATTTGATTTTTGTGAATTTCATAAATCGGAGACCAAATAATTGCAGCATATTCGACGATACTTCTTACATCAGCGTTAAAAAGTCTTATTAATGTGCTTAGTCTTTTAAACTTACAGGAATTGCGAATTATGAACCCTAGCATTTTATATGCTTTTTTGACGACATAATCTACATGCTTATTGAATGAAAGTCCGTTGTCAAAAATTACCCCTAAATCTTTAGCCTCGGTTTTCTTTTGCAGTACGATACCCCCATAATATAGTGATAATCTAATACCCTCTTTTTCTTAGTAAACGAGACAGCAAAGCACTTGCTCAAATTAAATGATAATTTATTTGTTTTAGACCACTCATATATTCTGTCTAAATCTTCCTGTAATAGTAAAGAATCAGAAATATGACTTATATTTTTATAGATTTTGAGATCATCAGCAAAAAGTTGACAACGTGAATGTGATATGGCTTTAGGTAGATCACTAATAAAACAAAGAAATAGCAACGGGCCCAAATTCGAGCCTTGAGGGATTCCCGATGTTGAGAAATATAGATTTAACACCTCTAAATACCACGTATTGCTGCCTTGTCTCTAAGTAACTGTTGAATAGTTTTATCAAATTATTAGATAGATCCATCCCCTGTAGTTTTTGCAGTAGTACTAAATGTTGAACTTCAAATGCGCTTTGAGCAAATGTAAGCAAATTAGTTACAGTTGATCGTTTTTTTCATGAATCCGTGCTGTTCTTCAGGAATAATTGGGGATACATGAGAGTAGATTTTTTCATATAGTATCATTTCAAATATCTTACATGCAGTAGACAACATAGCAACGGGTCTATAGTTTTTAAGTCATTCATTTCACCGCTTTTAAAAATTGGGACAACTTTCGTTATTTTCCATGCAACTGGGAACATACTCGTTTTTATTATACAGTTATATATTAATTTCAGTGGCTGCATTAATAAATCAACATAACCCTTAAATATGTAAGGCGGTATATTGTCCGGACCACATGATTTTTTAGGGTTAAGTTTTTTTGCAGCACGGCGGATATCATTGTCATTGATTTCTGTGACTGCTAAGATTTCGGTTATTAGGCATGTATTTGAATTATTCAAAACTATGCCGTTGGCATCCCGCTTTTGATAAATTCTTTCAAAATAGTTAGCAAATGTCTCGGCGATAGTTTCATTACTACTAATTGTCCTGCCATCAAATACCATAGATTCATTAGCCGTGTCAGAGTTACTCTTAGTTGACTTTACATACCTAAAAAAGCTTCCTGAATCCTTATCAATGTCATTTTCCATTTTAGTAATGAATATATTAAACGCTTCCCTAATATCCCTTTTAATTTTAGATCTAAGATATATAAATTGCTGTTTGTCATACTCTAACTTGTTTTTAGAGTAATTCTTTCTATGTCTTTCTTTCTTTTTAATGTCAGCTATAATCATTCTGTTATAATACGATGGGTAAAATCTCTTCCTTGGTACCGTTAAGGGGACATTAAAAAACATTAAAAATATTGTAAATTATTCCATAAAAAATATCCACAATTTTGTTTACATCCTGCATGCTGCTCATCTCGGTCCAGTCTACTGCTTTCAACAGATTGTACATTAATTGAAAGTCCGCCTTTTTAAAATTATATTGAGGGTTAAATGTTCTGAATGTTTGTGGGTTACAAATTGGTAGAAGTTCAAGCTCACCATATAGTGCTGGATGATCGAGACGATCAGCTACAGGCGGAAAATCACATTTCTCAAGATTTATAACATGGTTACTTAAAATCAAGTCTAAGTACCTGCCTCTATTATTAGGAACATTATTATATTGACTAAGATTAATCAAATTAACGAATTGCAAATATCTAGATTCAACTGCAGTTAAATGGTTTAAGTTTAGCATAGATACATTTTTAATATTAAAGTCTCCTACTAATAACAGCTTAGCGTTTAAGCCAAGCATATGACTCTCAAAATGCTCAAAACACATATTGTATACATCATATGAAGTTTCCGGAGGTATATAAACTACGCAAATATATAAGGTAGTATAAGGTAAATTGACTTTAATCGAAAAATATTCAAAATTTTTATTGGGGCAAGTAAATGGCAATAAACAGCAATTATATATACTCTTTAGAGCATTTATTACACCCCCTCCAGTTTTTTTACCTGTGCTATTGAAATCACGGTCCCGTCGAAATACCATATAATTATCATTGAATAATTCTTTATCATACACAGAGGGGTTGAGCCAGGTTTCCGTTAATGCTACAATGTCATAAGGAGAACAGCTTAGCGACAATTTAAAGTCATGTAATTTAGTGTTTAAACCTTGAACGTTTTGATACAACAAATTTAATTTTTTTTGCTTTAGTGTTAGTGGACATCATTTAAATTACTTACAGATTGTATTACAAATATTTTGCTATTTTCTCTTTTCTCATAAGAATTCTGCCATTTTTCACCCACAAATATTTAATATTCTTGGTTTTCTTATATTCACGACACCTGGCAAACAACATTTTGTTTTCACTAGTTAGCGCCTCATTTATATAAATAGGTTTCCTGGCTTCAGTAGGCTGCTGGTACACAATATCCAAATCACCCACACACAAAGTTGATTTTATTTTTCTCGCTGCCATGAATTCCTCCTTAACCAATACTGCAGAAAATTTAACAAAAATCGATGCTGGCTCTGCTGACTGCATTTTCCTATTGTTTCTGTAGCAACAGTCAATCGCAGACTTATTGAACGGTAAGTTAATCGCCGCATGAATCTTGGCTACAGTTGATAAAACATTCTCATTCTTAATTACAGGAACTCCCTGTATTTCTACACATTTAAGTCTAGTGTGTTGCTCTTGTTTATTAAGCCTGTATCTTAGGTTATCATTTTCTTGTTTTAATTGTTCGCACTTACTTTCTAGATTCTCAACCTTCAATACACAGCTTGCCAGTTTTTCATCTTGTAATTTCAACAGTTTGTTGTTTTCTTCAATTGTCTCAAAGCAACTATTAATTGATCCCTGCATTGTTTTTATTTCTTTGTAGAGATTCTTTATTTCTTGTAGTAGTTCTCTAATAGTCGGTTCAGTTGGTAAACAGACCCTACAATGCCACGTACTATCAGCATTTTTTTTCAACATTTTCAACGCAGTTTACATGAATTATCTTAACACAATTTTCCCCATACATTTTAAAACTCTTCGGGTACTTTGTGACGTAATTTTCTCATTGCATTTATAGCAGTTTGACGACATGATCCTTATCAATGTTTATCAACGCCTCCAAATAACAATAAAAAACAACATCAACATAAACACACCAGGTATTTCTGGCCGTTTCAATAAAAAGAGATGGCTTGTTTACTCACTAAGGCGATGAATATTTTTCAATACTTTTTAATACTATTTGCACTAATTTGGGTTTTTCTGTATAAATAAGATGCTCTTTGATTCACAATTAATCACAATGCGTACACTACTTGTAACACAACTTTTATATCTAAATTTAGTTGGTTATTTATTGGTCTACATTAAAATAACTTTTAATACGGAGCACAGCATAAACGCTCCCAACACGTTTGACTCGTTCACCAAATGTTATACACGTCATATTAAAATAAGATTATCATCATTTTGACCTATGACGACTGGCCTCTGTGAACAAATCTATTAATTCACCAACATAACCACTTTCAACTTCAAACCTCTATCATATCAAAGTTACCATGAATTAACATATAAGGAAAATAAAATTTAACAGTAACATTTTGGAAATTCCTTATCCCACGTTTCACCGCAGACGCTTGAGGCATGACAGCCATGTCGCAAAAAAATTAAGACTTCAACAGCCATGTCACTTTTGCTATAGTATGATATAACCATGAATGTAGTGCAGTGTAGAAATGGGAGACTGATTTATATTAATAACTAAAGTTAAACAGTAATTTGTAAATGCCAATATTAGTATTAGTAATACTTTGAAAGGTAGGTGCATCAAAATCATAATATATTAAACCAGCAAATCTTTGTATATGTGTAACTCCAGCTCTAACAATTTTGATGAGATCTTCGTATTTTTCGATATCTAGAAATTGATTGAGTTTTGATATCCTCCTTGGGAAGACTCAAATATCTAAGAATTTTCATAAAAAATAATCAATGATGTATCTTAAGGCGGATTTATATTTGTCTGGCCTGTCGTGTCATGATGCTCTCTGACGTCATGGTTAGTATTCACATATATATGTCATGTTCTGATGCCTTCTGACAAAACCTCACTTCCATAGAGATAATACTTAACGATAGAGTACGTTAGTTCCCGAAAAGAACGTCAGTCAAGTCAAGTGTAGCTATTGCTTGTCGCTCTAGACAGACAACTACTTCCACTCTATCACACACTATCTTTAGGTATTATCTCTATCCATAAAAAACTGAATATTTTATGTTCTAAGGCCCAATAGCTCTGAAGCAGATCGAGTTCGCATCTAATGCGACAGGACACAAACCATCGCATAACATCGCATATTATTAATAAAAACAGGACAATAAAAAATGCATGAAACTGATACGATTCTGACGCGTCACGTTACGACACGTCAAACAAATATAAATCCGCCTTTTTAGTATATTTTTTTAACGGTATCTGAAAGCTTTGTAATGTTCTCCACTCTACAACATGGTGTCTTCAAATTTTATTTCTGACGTTTGTTGTTTTGGTCATCACTACTAACTTCATTTTCTAATTACGGACCTGACATTTTTATTCGTAATTTTGAGGGGAAATTTGCTTTACAACGACGTATTTACATGGATATACTCAACGACGTTTCTAACTGAAAAATCCATCAACGAGAAATTAAAAAATTCCTAGGTACCTACGGCCTTGTCTTTTGGGTATATCATTTATGTATCAAAAATTTGATGTTATTTTAACAATTTTATTAAACTCCATAGTTTTATTTAAAAATGAACTTTGAAATATTTAACAAAAAAAAAACAATTGCATGTGTTGGAAATGATCACTTTTTATTTCGAACATCAATTTTGCGAATTTGAAATATTCTTTTTGAATTTTTTTAAACTTTCTGGGAGCAATCTAATTAGCTGCTTGTCGAATTCGTGTAATCAGGTGGCCTAAATTTTGGGGTCTAGTTCGATACATCCTATCTTTAATAAAACCTCATATAGAGAAATTTATTGGGGTAATATATGGGGTCGCACTGGCTAGTTTACAGGCCTGTTTTTTCTAATCCATCTGTTGGGTTTAAAGATGTTTAAAAACTTTACGCATTGATGTTCGCGTTAAGCTGGCGCACCACTTTATTGGAAACACTTAAAATTTCGTAGAACAGACCATGGAAGGTCATGTAAAAGATTTTGAAGCGAACTAGGTAAAGAAGAACGGACCCCTAAATTTTCGGTCTAACATCAAGAGCCACATATTCTTATCGAATCTTTTTGGGAAGAAGTTTCACTATGAAGATATTTATTGCCTTGAGTGCACTGGTACTGCATACTGCGTTGGAACAATCTATTATTGCAAAATCCACTTTCATCCATAATAGTACAGTCAATGAAGGCAAAAACGGTAATACTGGGTAATTTGTCCAAGCAGCACCGATTTTCCTAAAATATTTGATTTAATTTCCCCTTACCCTCTACTTCAAAGCTGACCCTGTGCCGGGGGTTGCTTTTTTTTCCGGGGGGGTGGGGTATCTTACCCGTTCTGGGGTGTGAAAAATACTATATGGGAAATGAATAAATTAACTAATTTTAAGCAACTTTTGTTCTATAATTTTTTTTCTGAAAGTCAGTTCTTTTCGAGTTAATAACAATTGAAAGTATCGGTTGTTCAACCTTGTTTTCATACGGCTTTTCATAAATGACTTTAAGAAAAAATCATTTAGTTTAAAAATGTAGTTTATAAAAAAGCAAAAACATTATTGTTTATGATTTCTGTAGAACCAATACAAACGGAGTTATAGCTTGTTGAAGTTTTGTTTTTATTTGTCAAAAAAAAAATTTAAAGGTTTATCGTGAAATAACTGAAAAACAATGCATTTTTCGGGAAAAGTTTATAAATACTTTTTTAAAGTGCTTCAAATATCATTTAATTTGTTTTTTTTTTATAAAAGTCTCTAGCATGAAAACTAAGCGAGTTATGACATAAATAAGGTTGTTTTTTTGTTTTTTGACAAAAAAAATGTACAAATAACCCCCTAAATGCCACCCCAGTTGAAACTAATTGCTACTACTTTACAAATCACCAATTTGTAGGTTTTTTTATAAGCTAAAAGCTCATGTAAATTGAAAATATATTTAACTCTTATTTTTGAAAGGGCCTTGAGCTGAAAGGGTGGCCTAATAGTACTATTCACGAACATGTACAAACTTTAGACGGTCATATCTAACTTAATTTTTATCCTACAAAAAACATAAATTAAAATTAAACAAAATCTACAATTTTCTAACTTCAAACCGGTCAAACTTTCTGAGGCTATTGGAAATAAGTAAATCAAGTGATTTGTGAAGTGGTAGCAATTAATTTCATCTGGGTGGTATTTAGGGATAATTTGTACATTTTTTTGTCAAAAAAAAACAAACAAAAACAACCTTATTTATGTCATAACTCGCTTAATTTTCATGCAAGAGACTTTTATAAAAAAAACAAATTAAGGGATTTCTAAAGCAATTTAAAAAAGTATTTATAAACTTTTCCCGAATGCATTGTTCTTCAGTTATTAATAAAAACAAAATTTCAACAAGCTATAGGTAACTCAGTTTGTATTGGTTATACAGAAACCACAAACTGTTTTTTTAAGTTATTTACGAAAAAAATTTACTTGCGATTAACTCGAAAAGAATGGACTTTCAGAAATACTTTATGAAACAAAAGTTGCTTAAAATTAGTTAATTTATCATTCCCGGATATTTTACATATGATATTTTTCACCTCCGAGAAGAGGGTAGGGATAAAAAGCAATCATTGACACAGGATAAGTAGTACTCAAATCCAAATTTTTAGGAAAATCGGTGCTGCTTGGGTAAATTACCCAGAAAAATGGTCATTAGCTGGATTATAAATTGTTTTCTATGCGCTTCTCTACATCGTTAGTATCTAAATCTATTGCGATGCAATATAACTTTTCCCGAATTTTTTGACATACCAGTTCCATTTTCCTTAAGGAAACTTCCCCTCTATAACATTTTTATAATGTACATATCCAAAAAAATAGACTACTTATTACAAATATGTAGACATTATAATTAAAGAAAATACCTAACACGTTCTTTTTGTTTTTGAGGCATGTTTTTTAACCAATTATTTGGGATTTGGCGTTATTCTTTCTGGATGCAAATTTTGAAACTTATGAAACGCCTTCCCTCGCACAGACAAACATCATATCTGTCTTTTTATGAATTTAGAAAAGTAGAACTTGTAAAATAAGTTAAATTGTAATAAACAGTATTAAACAGTATTAAACAAGATTAAATAAATTTAATAAATTTTATATATGATAATTATCTGTTGTTTCCTGAAGGATAGTTGTGGCATAGTTTGTCAATGCTTAAGCACTTTTTTGGGGAAATGACGTTTCGGGGTCTAGGTGTCCGTTGTCAATGGCAAAGAAACTAAGAAAAAAGGCACAATTCTAAAATTTTAAATTTAAATATTTGACAATTGTCAGACCTAGACCTCGAAACGTCTGGAAATATACAGTAATTTCGTGATTTGTCATTTCCCAAAAAAGTGCTTAAATATTTATCTGTTGGTTTTTCTATTTTCGAAGCCTACTTTTACAAAGACTGTATTTTGTATTAATCATTACTTTTTAAATATATTCATTATAGAAATATTATTAAGGGGCAAAATTTCTCAAATAGAAACCGGAGTGTTACAAGTTTCGAAATAAATATTACTATTGTAATAAATTTATGTCATAGTCTTGACTTTATTTTCTTTGTAACATTTTTTGAATGCTATTTAAACGATTAAATATTTGATCTATAAATGGTATACCAAAAAATCACGACCGAAAAAACGTTTTTTAAATTTCTTGATAATGGATTCGGTGAGTCCGTAAATATATATGTGTAATATATGCGGGTGTGGCTAATTAAATTGCCTCTCACACTATTCAATTGAAAAAATCCAGGTCTTCGTAATGAGGTTGGTAGGGGCCAGAACACGAAACGTCAGATATAAACATATAACAGACAATTTTGTAAAGTGGAAATATTCAACAAAATTAATTTAGTCATTTTTCACAAATCACTCTGTATTTCAGAAACTAATTGTCCAATACGGCAGAAATAAATGCCTTGAATCAGTTTCCAGAACAGCAACATTTCTTTAACTTAACTGACCTCGTAGTACTTACCTTTAGGAGATAGCAATAATGGCACACGATATTTAACACACCCGATATAAGAGTTATTGACAGTGATAAATGGATTGAAATTGATTTAGATGATCTCATTAGAAACTTATACGCTACTAAAGTATCTTTGACACGAGACCTTAGCGACATCTCGTGATTTATTTTTGTAACCATTGTAACTCTGGTTGTGTCAAAGTGGTAATTTACGTTTGTACTGTATTAGAATAAAGATTAGTTATTCCATAAAATGGAAAGAAAAACATCAAACCCAAAAGTGCGGTGTAGTTTATTGTGAAAACACATCAAGAAAAAACCCAAAATTATCATTATACCACTTTCCTGGATTTCAATATCAATTAGAGATGAAGAAAAAATGGATTGCAGTAGTTTGACATCATGGGTAAATAAATTTGATTTCCACCTTTTTAGTCATTATTGAATGCATGTAATTAATCATCATAATTGTTGTTTTCTATTAACAACAATGAGATTTTATTCATCAACCAATTTTTTAATTACAGTAGGTATTGGGGCAAACCATCTCAACAAATTCAATGATTTGCCGTGGTGATAATGTTGTAGAGAAAAAGTAAACAATGCACACAACAAAAGTTACAATCCAACTACATTTCCTGCAATATATATATATATATATATATATATATATATATAAAGTAAAATCTTCATGCTGGTTTGTGGGCTGAAAGGTTACGATTACCTATGACAAGAAAAAATTGCTTCTTCAGGAGTCGATGAAGCTCCAATTGAGGTTAACAATAGTTTTATTGATTATATATAATTTATTAGTAGATTTCACTGAGGATGAACTTTTAATGAATCAAAATAAAAATGCTGAAATTGGAACAATGATAATGAAGCATCAACAAATGCAAATATTCATTTCAAAAAGAAATGAATATCGATGATATAATATTTATAGCTTTTGTATTAGCTAATAATAAAGATCCTCTCATAAAAAATTAAAATAAGAATATAAAGTGTCATTCATTTAAGAGTATAAAAATTTATATATTGCAGGAAATATAGTTGGATTGTAAACTTTGTTATGTATACATTGTTTGATTTTTGTCCTCCAACAAAATGAACACAGCAAATCATTGAATTTCTTCCTGGTTGGCATGGCTTCTCATCCGTCCTGTAATTAAATAGTTGCTTTTTTTTCTTTATTTTTAAAAGAAAATAATAATTTAAAAATTAAGAATTATCTTAACCTTAAATTCCAATTTATTTTGGAAAGAAAATTATTTACATGATTAACTTTTCTGATTACAAGAGTTATTGAATCTTATTTTTGTTAACAAAATAACAATTGTGATTAATGTTATGTATTTAGTCATGAAAAACGTGGAAATTTCATTTAATTGCCCTTGAGGACGAACTGCTGTAATCTATTTTTTCTTCCTCTGATTCATGTGGAATTCCAGGAAAACGGTAGAATTGTAATTTTGGATTTTTCCTTGATCTATTTTCATAATCAACTATACCGTACTTTCGGTTTGATGTTTTTCTTGCGATTTTGTGGAATAATTAATTTTTAGTCTATAACACAGCAAACATAAGTTACGGCTTTGACACAATACAACCAGAGTTCCAAAAATAACACAGGAGAAGTGTAAATGCCCATTGTTAAAAATACTTTACTAGCGTATAAATGCACGCGTACCTTGGTGAAAAAATGAAATCATAAGCGAAGTTCGGTTATACAGGCGTTAATCATTAACAGAATACTTTAAGCATTTTACCAAAAAGTATCCATTTATGGGGCATTTTTCAACAATATTTTTCGTACTTACTATAAACTGTGGTAGACATTAATACTGGCTGATAATTTTGTATAGGTACATGTCTTTCTCTCAGAATAACTCTGAGGAAGAATTTCTGTACGCACAGCAAGTAATCCCAGCAATTTTTCGAAATCGACTTACTACTTCGTTTTCATTGTTGAAACTTGTGGCATATTTTTTCAATATTTAAGCACTTTCTGGGAAATAACCAAACGCGTCGGAGTCTAGGTCAGACTCCGTTGTCAATGGCAAAGAAACTATGAAAAAATGCATTATTCTAAAATGGAAAATTAACATGACAATATTATTTGACTTATGACGTAATTAAGAGAATTTAATTTGATAATATACAGGGTAGCACTGAAACTTCTAGAGATCATATAATAATAAAATTCGAAGAAAAAACCTAGGGAAAACCTTATGAATTATTGATGATTGTTTGAGTCTTCACTTGATGAAAATTCAAATACAATCGTATTTGCTATTTCTGAAGAAGGCAGACATATCTCAAATAAAAATAAATAAATAGTGAAAATTTAACCAAGTGTTTGGTGTTTTTAAGTGATCTTATGAACTATCCCGATATTGGGTTATTCATAAGGACATTACCATTTGTAATTTATTCCTTAATCATAGGCAACCAGGAACGATTGAACTCAACGGAGGAAGTAGGGATACAATCTTTTCATTTAACAACATTAGGTTTCGTTACGTGTTGTGTAATATAACTGAATTTTGAAATTTTATTTTATGACCAAAGTCCCATTTGCCATTGACAACGGAGTCTGACATAGACTCCGAAACGTTTAGAAATATTCAGAGATTTCGTGGATTGTGGTGTTTCCCCCCCCCCCCCTAATGAATAGGCAAAATAATAATTTTAGTTTGGCCCCACATGCAGTACCTTATAACATTGTTATAAATATATTTATTTTATGATACATCAAAATGTAAGTAAATGTCGATAAGAGAACTTGTGTTGCTCTTTTAAGTTAATTATATTTTCGCTTTCGGTTTTATGTTTTTATATATATTAATTTCAAATATTTTATGCGACCTCTATGAATTTTCAATTCAAGTTTAATTATGTTCTAAACTCACATGTTCGGTTGACCACGTATCAAAATTTCAGCAAATTTTACTGGTGATAATAAATGTATAACAATTAAATTAAAACAAATCATTTTTAATAAAATTTTCTCAAAGATAACCGAACAAAGCAAATTAATATTGGGTATTGGAACCTCTATTCTTATAACAGCACCCACAGGTCTGGTCAACCCTTTAATCAAGTTATGAATCATCTCTTGAGATAAATTTTCTCATTCCTCTGTTTCAGCCACAATAAGTTCTTTTATCGTTCTGGGTGGGTTAATTCTGTTAAAAATGATCCCTTCAAGTAGTTCCACAGATGTTCGGCGGGATTCATACCAGGTAACATCGTTGGCCATTCCAACCTTGATTTCGATAGGACCTGGCATTGTCATTCATTTAAACAAACTGCCACCTAATTTATTACGTATATATGGTATAATAATAGTGTTTATGACATTATTCAGGTAATATGCGCCTGTCATTGTACCAAATATATAAATCAGGTTCTTCTGTTGAACGTTATGCCCACCTTTAAAACATTTCTGTCGCGCCACTATGAGGAGAAACTCCAATCGCAGTTTCCAGTTTGTGTACATTTTGGGTTCTCTCCAAACAATTGTTCAAAAATTATCACTCACTAATCCAAACCAGGACTCTTCAGTAAATAGCATGTTTTTCCTATCAACTAAACGCCAGTTTTGGTGAGCTCTGGCCCACTGACGATCAGTTCGATGACGAACAGTTAGTATAGGGATGGAGACCCTTAAATGTCTCCTGGATCGCAAACCTGAGGTCAAAACTTCCCTTCGAACTGTTGCATTCGAAATTACCCTATGACAAGTGATCTGAAACTGCGATCTTAGAGCCGGAATAGTGACTGACGTACTCCGACGGGCTGACTGGGCAAAACACCGATCTTCTTGTGATGTGGTAACACGCATTGGCCACTTCGAGGCCGGCTATGCACTTCTTCCTACCCAATTATGGGTCTGCTTACTGTGCTTCCAGTAATGCTCAGTCTATTTGCTATCTGATGGCGAGACACATTTTTCTGCCACAAAACAATAATCCTGCATCGTATAAACTCGGGCAACTCAAATCCAGGCCTTTCGCACTGTTACCACGTACCAAATAGTGAACAGTAAAATAATGATCATTATTGAATTTGAGTTTCACTCAATATTTCAATAAAAAAACTGTTTATACATCTAAAATTTTACAGTGTTGATTGAGTAAATATGTTATTTCAATTGTATCTGTAAATATTTTATAATAAATATTACAATTTTTTAAATTCAGAATTCAGACTGTTGAAACTTTTTGTATATACAAAGGGCAATCGATGTTGGCACGAATTTCATTGTGAAGAAAAAACCCCTGATACCAAGTTTCATGTAAATATGTAGCGTAGTTGGCCTAAAACTTCTAATGGTCCACCGTCGTGATACACCCCACCCCGTATCAAGTTTAGGAAAAAAATGAAACACACCTAAACAAATAGGCTGGTTAATTTTTACTAGTGGTCGCCCAGTGGTCTAAATTCGACCCTATTTTATGAAATTGTAAAAAGTATATGTTTTATAAGAAACAGAGTTGTGGAGAAATTGGAGAAGTAATCGAAATATTTTTGACAAATGAACGACCCTCCAAATTTTTGGCTGGAACCGCTACTGGCAAAATATTCGATATAATAATTGGAAGATTGTTTCAATCATTTTCAGGAATATTAAAGAAAAGAGAGGACCAACAACCCTAGGAGAAATTAAATATTTAATACATTCTCTATTGTCCGCTGTCTGACAACTTTTTACACAACCTTGTGATAATAATATATTAATCAAATAATTAAATTCACATTAAAAACGGAATATTTAATATGAAAGTTACTGCAACGCGTCCGAAAAATCAATACTGATCTACTACATTGACTATTTTACCACTAAACAATAACAACTCTTGCATGCCACTTCCAGAAATACAGGCTCTAAGAATATAACAGCATCTAACGATCGCTACCTCCATATATAATTACTCTATGTTTTCAGTTTTGACCATCTGGCGGTGGCGGCACTGTCAGTTGTTTGGCGTTAACAGTGTGAACGTAAATAATGAATTTTTATTATATTTTATTTAATGAATGAACCACTATTATAAATTAATATTAGCATTCTGCACTAAAGGTCGTCAGTAACTACGAAACAAAACAAAAATGAAGAAAATCGGTTGAGAGACAGAGGAGAGATTATAAAATAATTCTTTCAACATTCTGGGGCAATAAATTTTTAGGCTACATTTAGTAAATATTAAATTTCTGATAATAATTTGTATTGGGTGCAGGTTGCAATTTCAAAGAATTTTTTTTTTTGATAAATAATTTAAAACTATTAGTTGAGAAAATGAGACCAATTCATACTAACCATTGTCTTCAAATCGTATTTCGGCAGCATTTTCCTCACTAACGCGACTTTCAAACCTAAGTCCCAAATAATTTTCATCGTCTTCAATCCTTTCAAAACTTTGTGACGGTACTGTATCATAACTCTTTGGCAATACCGACGGATCACTCCAATTAATGTGATACTTTTCTCCAGTCGTAGTGGTAAAACACTTTAAACATTTTGGCATTGAACAAAAATATTCTTGGGCTTGTTGACGAATGTCAGCGGTATTTACTGGAATTTCAAAAAATAGCACTTCTTCCGAAGACACATCACTTTTATTACTTTCTGTAACACCGAATGTTGACAAAGAATATTTGCTTGGATTTGTTGTAAGAAAATTATTGAGAAAATAACAATTATCAATTATGTTCGAGGGTGGAATAGATACATTTTCATCATCTTCCCACTTATGCACGTCCCTGGTATCCATAACACAAAATTTGAGCTTATTTGCAACACCACTTAAGACACAGAAAAGAAACTAAAATGTCACAAATTACTACGTTCTGGCAATTAAAGCCAGATATCTTGTCGAGATCTTCAGTCACCTCATTTACATATATACATATTTCCGGGACGCCAATCAGGGCTTATGTTCAGTGGTTGTGGGTGGTGTAGAAATTAGTTCGGTATTTAATTGGATGAAAAATCTGTGGATTAATTTCACTCTTTACGACGATTAAAACATTAGTTGAAGTCTTATCCTGAGGTGGGTAGTAATTTAAATATGTAAATCGAAAAACTGAGTGTTTGGAATTTCCTCCATTGTATATTTGAAGAGTTAACGGCAAATAATAAATAATTAACATATCAATTGACATATAGGAAGCAGAATAAGGAAAAAAAAAATATTTCAACAAAGAAAACTTGTGTCAATAAAACATTTAAATATATATATATAAACGACTACCAAGTATAAGTAAAAAGTTGGAACTAATTATAAAAAATACAACTCTAGACAATAAATAACACAATGTTGTTAGCTACCTACACACAAGTAATAAATGTAAACATTAAAAGTGCTCATTTTGTACAAATTAATTACGTACCTATCTAGTATATTTTTGAAGTCGGTCCAAGCAAATTTAAAATCCTGCATTGCGTACTTATCTACAACTTCATCAAACTTGATTGTTGCTTAGCACCGACTTCAAAACTATACTAGATAGGTAGGTAATTAATTTGTATAGAATAAGAGCATTTTAATGTTTATATTTATTACTTTGTGTGTAGGTAGCTAACAGCATTGAATTAGTTATTTATTTTCTATAGTGGTATTTTTTATAATTATTTTCAACTTTTTAGTTATACTTAGAAATCGTTTTTTTTTTAATGTTTTATTTTCAACTTTTTAGTTTTTCTGAACTAGGGTCGTTTTTATTCCTTATTTTTTATTTTGTTGTGTAACCTTAATAGACCAGGACCAGGTAACATCGAAAGGCCCAACATTACAGAATGATTCATTTTCATTTAAATTGAAAGGTAAAAGTCTAAGAACAAAATGAACTGGTAGGCGTTGACTTAATAAGCCAAAAATATGTTTAACTAACTGACCCGAAAGACATTGTCTTGTCCAAAAGTTTTACAAAGATTGTAACTATTTGTTTTGATGACATTATATGAAAAAAAAACATTAAAATACCTGACGCCATCATGTGTACAGTTAATTCAAATTAACCTCTGAATAACGTGTGAATATATCTGTTTACTTCAAGCATTAATGTTAAATATAAATTTAAAACTGTGTTGATTAATAGTAAGAAAGGCAATTTTAGTAGCGGACATTTGCTCTGTAAACAAATTGTTTCGAAGCCGGAATGAATCAGTTTAATTTCAATTCTCTTTTATTAAAACACTTTGTATTAATTCCACTTCACAATAAATTTCAACTACTCTGTGTACTATCTTGTCACATTATTGTAAAAATCTTAATCACCCTGTATAACAATTATTCTTCTCCGCCCTATATTTCACTATCACATATTCATGGACTATACTTTATAAATTTTTTTCTACATTTTTCGACCAGCAAACGTCCACTCTATCCTATATTCCAACCATTCTGTTCATACGGCTGCCTGTGGGCATATATTCAAACATCATATATATGCAACTCTTGTTTATAATCACCCTGTATAACAATATCTTCCCTCCACTTTATATTGCAACTAAGGCTACGCAATAAAGCATTTTTCCATCCTATTGTATAACTATATTTCTAGTTAGCATATATTTCAACCACCCTGTAAACCTACTTATTGCCACCCAATAAACTTTTTTTAATAACCCTATACCACTGTAATTTCATTCCAAACTATATTCTAAGCACCTTGTAAATTAAACTGCTAATGGTCTACCTTATAGATGTATGTTTATTTTAACATTTTTTAGCCACCCTATTGAACAACTATCCGCCCTATAATTTCATTATCATATATATTCAACTACTGATGTCTACCTTATATAATTATTTTTTATGTATGTACGTGTATCTATACCTTATGTTAGTCAATCATAACAGTCTAACAACACTTCCCAAAACTCGATATTAAATTGAACCTTTAATATTATTGACTGCTCTTACCTTACCGTGTTGAACAGTTACTTCTCAAAAAGTTGTATAATTGAATCCGCTGTGAAATTTGCACTAAGAAATAATAAATTATTTGTTTTAAATGTCGATATAATTCAGATTGTGGCATCTGTGTTATTGTTGTTGCTTTTATCACTTTACTTTCTGGTTCTGTTTGCTATAACGTTAACACCCTGTGTATAATCGCACCAAATAGCGAGCTAGAAATGTGTTGTGACTGAATTATGTATTAGACCAAAAGCACCGTCTTCGCAAAATTGAAAAATTATTATTTAAATCTGCATTTGCCAGGTATACAAACAAAATGAACTTGGTACTGATTGATTTCAGGAGCCAAAAATACTATACTATACTACCTATATGCTTGAGATGTACACAGAAAATTTTCAAATTCGCAATTAAAAGTTCCAGTGGCTGAAATTCCCCCACTATTATGTTGTAATTAAAATATTTATGAAATCTCAGATACGTCACTTCGATAGAATTTTGGATAAGAGAATTGGATTTTTCTGCTATTTTTTGCAAAACTGCATGTTTCAAGTCGCAGAAAAGATATGAGATCACCTAGGGATGTTCCGTAATAGATTACACTTTAAAAAACTATTCACATCGATAAGAGGTTTTGGAAAAATCGACCAATATGTTAGGTATCTTTACCAATAAATTCTCTTCCCAAATTTCAGGTTTCACCAATCCGGATGTATATACTCTATTAAACACGACCATAATCGTTCAAATCGGTGCACAATAGGAGAAGAAATCAGGTAACATACATACAAAAAAACGCTCCTCCTTTTTCAGCAATTCGCTTTTCTGTACCTTGTAAATCAAATTTAAAAAATAAAGTGATAGAACTTAATGCAAATTCATGTACAATTAGGTAATTTGTAAGACAACAAGAAGTTCGATCCATTCCCTGAAAAGGTTTACTACTGTAAACTCTCATATCGAATCGCACACTCGAAGCAGTGAGTTGTCTTCATTATCGCATTGTCTAGTTTTTTGTCAAATTCTTAACCAAGCAATATGTCTGGCCGTGGAAAAGGTGGTAAAGTCAAAGGAAAGGCAAAATCGCGATCCAGCCGTGCCGGTTTACAGTTTCCGGTAGGCCGTATTCATCGTTTATTAAGAAAAGGAAATTATGCCGAACGCGTCGGCGCCGGTGCACCAGTATATTTAGCCGCAGTTATGGAGTATTTGGCTGCTGAAGTTTTGGAGTTGGTAATGCTGCACGTGATAACAAGAAGACCCGTATCATTCCGAGACATTTACAACTCGCCATCAGAAACGACGAAGAATTGAATAAATTGTTGTCTGGCGTAACAATTGCACAGGGTGGTGTCTTACCCAACATTCAGGCTGTCCTGTTACCAAAGAAAACCGAAAAGAAACCTTAAATGGATAAATATGCCCAGTAGTACTCACTTCCAAAACTATGTTTTTTTTTTATATCAACTTTCGAAGATTTCGTAAATAAATCGAGTGTGCATGAATTTTGTGTAATTTCTGATTGTCAACAAATCAGCAGTAGGTTTAAAAAAGAAAATTGAACTAATACTTAAAATGACTGAATATGTCTGATAACTTGCAAAAGCGATTTCATAGTGCCGCATATTTTGTTGCTAATTTATGCTGCTAAAAACGGTTATGCTGCTCAAGCCGTTTTCGAGAAATGGTGGCTAATGTAGCTTATGTCTTAAGCTACATTAGTTGTATGGATATTTAAGAAATGAAGATAACTAAATTAAATCTTAATTTTGTTGCTTGACATAAAATATTGTTCCCTAAAGCAACCCCAATTGGTCAAACTCACCACCGGGCACCCGTACATGACCAAATTCATTAAACTACAGACATAGTTATCTGCGTTTGTTGGGTATTGTGTTGCTAGTTTATTGCTAACTTATGTTTTAATTCCTCAAGCCGTTTCTCAGAAATGATAGCTATTGCTTTATTCTTAAGTCAGTACTAGTCGAAAATTTTAGCCTTAGATTCTGTAGTTATTATCCTACACCGTACTACCGGAGACTGTAATCAATTTTCTGAATGAGCTAGGTCTAAACAAGTTATAAATACAGGAAAGCCATTAGCTAATATCTAAGATAAAGCTGTTAGATAATACAAACAGGAAAGCCAAAGCCTAAAAAAGAAGATTTGAAGGCACTCCACAATTTTCCAGCAATACAGGAGTCAGAGGTCAGGCCAGCTCACCAAAGCTACTTACTGCAACTTTAGAAACTATCTATTGAAACTTATATTATAACAACAAAGAACTTATAGACCTAAAATTTCTCAATCATCCAAGACTTGCTAACGACATTTTTCTAGTTTTACCAAAAATTGTGAGGATCTGCAATAACAAATAATAGAAATTAACGAAGTGTGAAACGATCCAGAAAAACATCAAGAAAATAAGAAGAATAACCTAGTCACCAAAAGCTAATAACAGATACACATGGAAACAAATGACACATACCAAGAAATAATAACTCAATACGATGATGATGTATAGTAAAATCATTTTTCACTATCGTTTTTAGAAATTAGTTATTCGTTGTCTTCAGTTTAGTTAATGGCTAAAAACATGATATTATATTGTGAAATAAAGGTATGTAGTAAATTATCAAAATGCATAATCGGTAATTGAAGATTACTGTCAACAATAAATCTGCTTACATCATCATTATCTTGCTTAAAATTATATTTCAACTTCATAGAAACGTTGTTATGACTCGGATGAATAGGAATGATTCTTAATCGACGACTAAAACGAGAAACAGGAATACGATTTTCCAAAAATCCAAAGACACCCTACGAATAGGTAGCTGAAATATCAAATCTCAAATAGCAGAGAACTGCAAAACAACGAAGAGCTTATAGATAGAAAAATCGACATATATGCGCTCTACAAGAAACAAGAAAACACGTAAAAGGCCAGATAATGCTAGATAGGCGTAAACAAACTACTTCAGGAAAGATTCACTCAATCACTCAACAAACTCACGATTGCAAATATTTGTTGGAAGGAATTGCCCATGTAAAAAATCAAAGTTACAAACTCCTAAGTGTAATTGGAATTAGGGCCCCTAAAATAACTCACGAGGTAAGCAAATACCAGAGAAAGCTTCTATGAAGACTATCAGTACCAATAGAAGTTGAAAAGGGAATCAGACAAGTAGACTTGTTTTGTCCCTTGTTATTCAACCTGATAATGAACGAAGTTATAAGAAATGTCAATTAAGGAAGTGGATATAGAATGGGGATAAAAAAAATTAGAATACTATGCTACGCAGAGGATGCAGTACTGATTACTAAAATTCAAAAAGACATACATACAAATAACAGATGACAACAGTTTAACATGAACAAAGTAGCAGGATGTTTAAACAATACAATCTGGAGAAACAAATGCATTAGAACAGAAACAAAGTCAAAAATGAAACTGCGAAGATGAGAATACTAAGAAGAATAACCGGCAATACGTTGAGAATTCGTATATGGAGTGATGAAATAAGAACATAATAGCCAAAGAGGATAGAACAACAGGCAGATATACTAGACCGATCACGCAAAAAATGGAATGACACCCTAACATAAAGGCAAAGACACATTATCGAAACGCGACACCACCCGACCCGGTGTGACGCGTGTTACATCAAATCTAATTGTGGTATTTGTTATGGATAGGAACACACAACAAACACCCGCGTCTGGTGTGTGTTTCCATAAAATCCCTAGTTTTACTCAAAAAGTTTTCTTGAAGTTTTAAAACCCTTTTTGAAAAAAAATCTATTGAGTTACGTTCACAAGATATTTTTGAAGCAACAGCTTCTTAGCAGAGGCCCACACTCAAAATACAAAAAAAAAAAAAATTTGTTTCTATGTCTTCATTTCAACCGACACGACACTTCATTGGCCTTAAAATACCCACACGCTTCTTTTCGATGTAAAAAAGAGGGACCAGGTTATGTACTCTCTTAAAAGTCTCTTCGTTTTTAGAAAATCAATAAATTATAGTAAATAAACAAATATAACATCCAATTAATACACAATATCAGCACAAAATTTGCTTTTCGTTCTAATAAACATTCCAATTTTCTATTTGCAATACTTTAAATAAGAGACTTGACATACGTCAGAACACAGTTCACCCAATGTCAGATGTGAAAACACTCACTTCAGCAGAGCTGGGAAATGAAAACAAATTAATAATATTTAGTAAATTAAAATTGGAAATCAAAATACCCAAGAAAACTACATCCAGAGTATATTACAATGATAAAGATTGAGGTTTTGCAGGAGAAATCGTGAAATATCTAAAAGTAACAAGCATTTATCTTATCTATCTGCTATCAATTTTATACTAATATAAAATTGTAGTTGTGTGTTTGTTTGTTTGTTTGTTTATTTGTTCGAGCATCACGTAAGAACTGAACTGATTTTCCTCAAACTTTTTTGTTGCAAGACTTAAAATCTGGTAGACATTTTATCTCTCTACATTGACAGAAACAGTAGATATAGCGAAATAACTACTACCGTTCCACCGTTTGCACCAAATATTAGATGAATGCATCAGCTTAGCTTTTATTAAAAATTTTACAGGATGTTCTATCTATAAGATAGGTGAAACATAAGGCGGAGTAGAAATACATGGATTAAAAAATCTTTAAAAAGTGTGAGTGGAATTATAGTTTATAGAGGGGTTAAAAATTATTTTATATCCACAAGTAGTTACATATATAAGATGGCTGAAATATGTAGCGGCGTATAATTATAGTTATACAAGTGGGTTTAAATAATATTATAAAGAGATGTTATCCTATACAAGCTGTTCTATGTTCAGGATGGTTGAAATATAAGTTGGAATAGAAGTATATAGAGTGGTACAAAAATGTAATATTGAGTGGCTAACAAGTAGTTGCATATACAAGGTGGTTGAAATAGAGGATGGAATTACAGTTAAACAGTGTGGATTAATTTTTTTTACATTTTGTTACATAAACAGAACATGAGCAGTTGCATATTTGAAAAATCTGAAATATGGGGCGAAGTAAAATTAGAGTTATACAGAGTGATTAGACAATGTTCGAAAACGTTGCATATAAAGGGTGGTTGAAATATAAGGTGGAGACAAATTATACTTTTCAGGGTGGTTCAAAAAATTTTCTGAAAAATTGTTATATAGCTCAGACCATAAGCAGTAGCACAGATAAATTTAAATATATGGTGGAGTACAGTTATAAGGAAGTGTTTTTTTTTTTATATGTGTTATATTTGGTGGCAGATACATAAACAGGGTGCTAGAAATATTTTGTGTAGTAAAATTATACAGGATGGTTCAAAAACTGATAGACAAATGAGTTATAATGGTTGACTAATGGCAGCAGCATATGTAGGATGGTTTAAATAAAATTTTTATAAGGGTGGTCAATAAGTAGTTGCAGTTTGGATGAAATATGTTGGGGATTAGTGAATTTATAGTTATACAAAAAATGTTAATTTGGGTGGTTTATAAGTAGTTGTACACCCAAGGTGGTTGAAATTAAGGCGAATTAGAATTATAATCTTACAGGGTGGAAGAAAATATGCTGAAAAAATTTTGTTATATAGGTTAGACCACGAACAGTTTAACACAAAAAAGTTGCATATTATGGATGAATAAAATATAGAGTGGAGAGAAATTATACTTTACAAGGTGCTCAAAATATCAGAAATAATTGTTATATAGCATAGACCATAAGCAGTTGCTTAGTTGAAATATAGGTGTTTAAAAAATTTTATATTGGGTGACAAATAAGCAGCAGCATATAGAGGATGGTTGCACTATAGGGTGAAGTGGAGTTACAGCTATACAAGGAGGTTGAAAAAATTTTGGTGGATCAATATTTATATAGGGTCGTTCAACAAAATTGTTGAATAGGATACCCCATAAGTTTCATAAGCTATTTCTTTTTGCAAAGAATTGTACATTCCATAGGCAGGTGACACCGCGGGTCACGGCTAGTTTAGAATAAAAACGGGGGTAACGACAACTCATGATGTAGAGGAATGCTGGACATAAATTAAAACCAACAATTTGAATTAAGCAAAGAAATAATAAACAAAAAACGCCTTGGTTCCGTAACGAAGTTAAAGAAAAATGTACAGAAAAAAATAGCTTCTTAGAGTCTCTTACCAAGTAACTCATTGCAAGTAAATGCTAAATATGAAAAACTACGACAATAAACATACGCACTAATGAGAAAGATAACATTCAAGTAATATACAATAACAGTACTTTTCGTTCTAATAAACATTCCAATTTTCTGTTTGCGATAATTTAAATTAGAGGCCTGACGTCAGAACACAGTTCATACGTCAGAAGTCGAAAAATAATAAAACATTTTTTTTAAACATGGATATGTAAAATATATATTTTATCCTAAATATCTATGAGATAAACTAAAAACTGGCGTGCTGTGTAAAATCCACCCTCTGGCTACATCAGCGTCACCCTGATAAAGCATTTTGACTAGTACTTTTTTAATATGTATTAGATTTTACAAGAGCTATTTTGAAGAATAGTTTATAGTTGCTATGATATTTAAAAAATATCTACTTAAATAATGTTACCCAAATTTAAACTGTTATAATTAAAGTGACCTTGTTGTATAATATTAAAATATTAAATTAAAGTTTAATAGAAGTATGTTTGAATTATTATAACTCAAATTTTTTTATATTTTAATTAACAATAAACTTACACATCATATTTTCCATTGCTGTTACACTTAAATTAAGAACTAAATTACGCGTTAAGATTAAAACTTGAATCGTAATAAATCTGTTATTTTAAATCTCCTGAAATTTATTTCTATTACTAGGAATCACACAAAGAAAATGCACAGAGACAGGGAGAGAACGAGAAATAGAAAGTGTATTTCATTAGAAGCTTTGGCTTCGATCCTTCAGTCTCAAATATTGTCGCTCTTTTTTATTTGCAAAAATCCATGGCCCTTTAAAGTAAATAATGCTTAATGTGATACTTTAGCATATTTACAACCTTTTTTCTCACATTTTAGATGTATCTTCAACAACTTACGCCGAGGTCTTATTTTATAAGCTATCTAAATGCTTTAAGTACTTGTAATTCTAGGAACATCTAAAAATAAAATTGGCAGAATAAAAAACAATTGTTAAAGTTCAAATCAAGGAATGGAAAACTAAACTTGTGTTAGTAGTTAAGATCATATATATATATATATATATATATATATATATATATATATATATATTGAAAATCTGTCTTCAATACATATATATTTCTCACTTCAGAATAAAACACAAGTCCCTTTTAATAAAAATTGACATTTGTTATTTCAGAACTAAAGCTTTCAGGTGAGGGGAAAAAATCTTTAAAATGTTTATTTTCTTGAGATGAATAACGACTATTCAAAAAGATACCGTAGTGTCTTAAAGGTATCACTTTCAACAATGTGTTCGGTTTTTGGGTGGAATTCACCATTAATCGTTCAACACTGATTTGTTTATTCAGGAGCGCCTGGTATCAGCATACATGGCTATTTGTTAAATTATATGATTGACTTTAATATTTTTCTTTACACCTAATGAGTATGGTTTGTAAAATCCTTATATTCTGGAACTTTTATAATTTACATAATAGATTTTTTGACCAAAAACGACATCCACTCTGAGATGAACTCCATATAAAAAAAATAATCATTTTTAAAGAACACAAGGAAACAAAAATAGCAACAATTAAGAAATATAACAGTTCATAATTGTTTGTTATTAATTTAAAAGTTACAACTTGGTAGATTAAATAAATAAAATTAAATATTATAATACAAACAATATACTTCTAAAAGAACAAGGCCAGATCAAAGATTTAGGAATTTACTTTGACTCAAAATTAACTTCCAAATAGTTCCAAACATCATATTAACGATATTACAACTAAGGCCCTACAGATGATGAAATAGCAATCAGTTTTCGGTACAAACATTGAAGTTGTTATATTTTAGCTTAGTTTAGTTTAGTTATTTATTTTGGAATATGGTTCACTTAGTTGGCCTCCTTCATATAATACTGTTATAGACAACATTTAGATAGTACAAAACAAAATTTTTAAGAGTATGCGCATATAAAATAGGTATCAACAGACAACAGTATACATATGATGAGATCATTTAAATACTTAACATCTCATCAATATATCACAGACGAATGGATGCAGATTTGCGGTTCCTTCATAACATTTTGAATGGAAATATACAAATTCCAGAGTAATTAGACTTAATAAATTTTAATGTTTATACTAGAAGAACACGTAATACTGTGATTTTGAAAGTTCCATTTCATAGTACGCATTATGGTTATAATGAACCCGTTACTAGGATTTTAAGACTGGCCAACCTCTATAGTAATAGTTTAGAGTTATTTGGAGTATCAACAACATTTAAAAAAATCAATTAAACTTTTGCATCTGTAAGTTTCTCATTTCAATTGTTTTTATAGCTATTATTTATTAACCGACTACCAAAAAGGGGGAGGTTATCTTTTTTTGTGTATGTTACCTGATTTCTTCTCCTGTTGTGCACCGAATTGAATGTTATGGTCTTGTTTAATAAAGTATATATCTGGATTGGTGAAATTTGAAATTTGGGAAAAGAATTGTAGTGATAAAGTGATCAAATTTGGGAATGTGAATACGTGCATCGAAATATATTAGGTATATTGGTCGATTTTTCCAAAACCCCTTGCTATTTGGTGCAGTTATACACAGGATGTTTGTAATACCAAAGAAAACCACAAAGTAATAGCATTATACACAGATGCATTAGTCGGAATTATATCGATATATAACTAATTCATCATTTTTTTAGTGCAAATTTCACAGCCGATTCAATTAAAAACTAAACTTTTTCTGAACTGTTTGTTCATCTCGGTAAGCTACGAGCAATCACTCCTGATATTAAAAGTTCAATTTAATATGGAGTTTTGGGTAGTTAAGATAGACTGCTATGATTGACACACACAAGGTATATATACACATACATAAACAATGAATAATTATATAAGGTAGCATCAATAGTTGAATATACATGGTGAGTTTTTTTTACGATCAGTAGAGGAATCTCGGAAACTAGCGGAGATAGAGCAATGATTAAATTGGGAAAGATTTGCAGGTTTACTGGCCCAATTTAATGACACTTTCGGATTTTTGTAAAAAGTCATGGCTTACTAGATATTTTGAAAAAACGAAATTCTGTTGATTTAGTCAAATCCCTCTAGCTCCTTTGTTTCTGATTTTTTTAAAAGAGTGTGAATATCAAAATTAAAGGGACTTGTATCCCGAATATGATTGTCATGTCCTCGTTTGCGTGACAGATCTCGTTTTCGAGATGACACAAACTTATCTTTTTTTGAATGGAAACCATAGTTGGCTATGACCTCAAAAAATCGGACATTTTTAGAGCTTTTCAACGATATAATACTCGATATAGTTATTCATAAAAATAACGGAGTTATGGATGCTTTTCTCTCTAATTTTCACTTTTAACGTAGTTAGCCATGAAATAGATTAATTTATTAATAACTATTCCAAAAAACATTGAACGATTTTTTTATTAGGTATATCAGATATAACGAAAAAACTAAATAAGTAGGTAGTTACTAAAAACTTAAGAAATTCAAGGACATAATAATGGTTACAATTTATGTTCGAAAAGTCCACCATTGTTATTTAGACAAAAATTGCATCTTTTTAAGATTGACATTACCGCTTTCCTCACAGACCGCCTGTCAGTTTCTTCAATTGCTTATAATACCACCTCCCTTAGGTCACCAACTGTCTCATACTTTCTTTTGTATACTTTGTTTTTTTAGGGCCATGAGTAGAAGTCTATAACTGCCAAATCGGGAGACCGGGGTGGCCATTCGCGTGGGCCATGTCTTCCAATCCAAGACTTTGGATAGATATTATCTAAGTGTTGTCTTACTAATAACGAGTTATGAGCAGGTACTCCATCATGGAACCACTCAATTTCTAAACGAGTTCTCAAATTCAAATTATACAACATGTCTTGAAAAGTGTATTGCAAGAAATGCAAGTAGCGCTCCCCAGTAAGTGATTCGTCATCGATAAAAGGCCCCAGAATAGTAGACCCTATGGTACCATACCAAATATTAAAACCAAATTTTATCTGGGGTCGTCTTTGTTCTACATGGAAAGGGTTTTCTTTAGCCCAGATATGCTCATTGTGGCTATTGAACATACCGCAGTTAGTAAATCTAGTTTCATCTGACCATAACACCTTTAATGGAAACTGTGGATTGTCAACGCACATGTCTCTAAATCATTTACAAAACAAAATACGCCGATGTTCGACACTAGCATGCGAAGTTTGAAAAACTGAAAGTTTGTACGGGTGGAACTTGTGCGCTTTCAGTAATTTAACTACAGTTCCTTGAGATGTGCCAGCTTCTGCAGCAATCTCACGCGTTGATGTAGATGGATTTTGATTTACCATTGCCAAAACATTTATTTGTGCTACTTCATTAATTTGATTACGTTCCTTTGGTGGTTTAGTAAAAGATCCATATCTGCCTAAACTATCGTAAAGCCTCTTGAATGTACATAGAGCAGGTTGACGACGATTAAAATATCTAAGGAAGTATTCCTCAGCTGCAAGAACTGAAGTTTTATGGCATATGATATAACATTCCACCATATTTTTATGCATAACTATATCGAGTATTATATCGTTGAAAAGCTCTAAAAATGTCCGTTTTTTTTGAGGTCATAGCTAAATATGGTTTCTATTCAAAAAAAAAGATAAGTTTGTGTAATATCTCGAAAACGAGAGCTGTCACTCAAACGAGGACATGACAATCATATTCGGGATACAATTCCCCTCAATTTTGATATTTACACTTTTTTATTTATAAAATCAAAAACAAAGGAGCTAGAGGGATTTGACTAAATCGACAGAATTTCGTTTTTTCAAAATATCTAGTAAGTCATGACTTTTTACAAAAATCCGAAAGTGTCATTAAATTGGGGCAGTAAAACTGCAAATCTTTCCCATTTTAACCATTGCTCTATCTCCGCTAGTTTCCGAGATCCCCATACTGATCATCAAAAAAACACTCACCCTGTATATGATAGTGAAATTATAGGGCGGAGTAGAATAGTTCTTAAATAGGGTGGTAAAGAAATGTTAAAATTAGAAGTGTGGCGTTATTAACGTAGCAGCATTTTTACAACTATTGTTTATTCGACAACATAACAACTGTTATTGTTTGCAAAAAATAACAGATAACAGATATACGTTTCCTACTGCTTAGCGCGCCTATCGAACAACAACATAAACAGTCCGTGCTTAAAAATGCACCTAACCTCAACTGCTTTTTCCAACAGCAATACCACAAGCAATACCAGATAAGTCCAAAACTAAACGACTAAGAAAGCAGTTGTTCTGTTTCGACGGATAAAATAAATAATCTGCTATTTATTATTATTCAGTGGTTTTTATACTCAACGTTTATGTTCGTGGTACGAAACGTAGGTGGAATAGCAAATGTTGTTAACATCTGTGCTGTTAACTGAATCGTACTGAACGAGCTGAAGGGCCAAGCAGAAAGGATTTTTGGAAAATTTAACAGTAGTTTGATCTTCCAATAATATACGTTAGGTTGGCGTTCAGATATACTTTCGTTCATCGAGAATGATTGATATGTATTACGGGTATATATTATTATTTTCCGACTTGAACATACAATATATGACATCACACTCCCCCTAGGGGAAAATTCACTAAACCCCAGATATACTACATATCAAAAGGGTTTAGCTCTGTGGGAGCTCTTGCCAGGTTATCAGGCCCGTGGTTGGCGTCGTGGCTGCAGTTCCCCATGAATTTTCTGACCGTCCTGGCTGTTCCTAACAGGACGGCTTTTTGCATCAGTTGGTAAAGATGTTCGTCCAGACCGAGGTATTTCAAATTGTTTAATAGATGTTTTGGGACTACTTTGGGAGTCTCTGGAAATGATTACGCAAATTAGAAATTCGTTGATCACGTAACATTCCTATATCTGCCAATACTCTTCCTCTTTCACACCGGGGCAAAGTTGTACCTTCGATACAGCTCTTTGGATGGTGATTTTGAGCTTTTGTTAGTAGTACTCGAACTTTCCGTTGTATTTGTTCAATGTCGGTCTTGCACCAGTTAACTATACCGAAAGAGTAACTAAGCACTGAACACGCGTACGTATTAATAGCCTGAAACAGATTTTTACTGTTAAATTTGGTCTTCAGCAGTCGTCTTAACCTTCTATAAAACTTTGTTCTTAGGTCCTTTTTCATGGCGGTGTGATCAATTCGTTGAGCCTGCTTTATTCCAAGATATTTGTAAGTATGGCCTTCCTCCATGGATTCAATTGAGGTGCCATCTCCCATTTCGTAGGGCCCCTGCTGTATTTTGCCTTTAACTATATTAATAATTCGGCATTTGTCTAGGCCAAATTGCATATGGACGTCACTAGAGAACTCGAACCGTGAAGTTGTCAGTTCCCACATGAAATGATTTAAACCAGATCATCCCGTGCGGGTTTTGGGGAAGGGAGGAAGGCTAGGTAGTAGGTCAGCGGACAGCTGCCTCTTTAGTCGCCTCATACGACAGGCGGTAGATACCATGGTGCTATTCTAACCCTGACACCACACGGGAAATATTATTATTATTATAATAGTATATGTTCTTGAAAAATTATATTCCATTTTTTCTGAAATATTAATATATAGTTAATTAGTTCTTTACATTAATCCTTAGTATTTATTAGTAATACCTAAATCATTATATCTGCATAATAGAATTGAATTGAAAAATATATTAACAGAAAACGAATTTTAACGTAAGCCATAAATAAGAGTATTCTTTATATTGATCACGGTATGAAAATAAAATATGAACCAGACTTTATTTGAAAATTAGTGGTAAATAAGAGTAAGTTACTACATAGATTGCAAAAACATATTTGTTTGTACTTTATCAGTAGATAACCAACTTCTGTGATGTGAGTTTTCCAGTTTTTGAAAATCACCTCTTACAAGACACGGACATTACAACAGTGCCAAATAATCTCTTCACAAAATCCCTTCAATTTGGATAATTATATGAATTAATATAATTGAGAATAACGCCAGAAATAAATATAAAATATATCCATAACAACACTGTACCACGTATTACACATAAAAATAAAACCTCAGAAGATTGTTTAGGGTATTTTAATTATTGCTTCTGATTTTCCAGTTTAATATTTCTCAGAGATTCAACATTACAAGAATAAGGAGTCTTACAAATATATTCTAATATTTTCTATATCGTACTAGATGTGAAGATATCTATCTTATTGGTAGCCAACAAATATGAACTTTGCATATTTTAGTTTCTTTCTAAGAGATGGCAACAGCAATTTTAACTGCAAAAAATATAACTGTGATCTGTTATTTTTAGTTGTTATATGCAAATATCAATAAGAATAGCAACTGTTATTTAAAAGTAGTAGTTTTGCCCGTCTCTAGTTAAAATACAGCTATACCTATAAGATAGACCATTAGCAGTTGAATTTACAAGGTGCTTAGAATATAGTTTGGAATGAAATTACAGTTATACAGCGTTATTAAAAAAAGTTATATTGGGTGGCAATAAGTAGATTTATATCCAGGGTGGTTGAAATATATGCCAAGTATAAATATAGCTATACAATGTCATGCAAAAATGCTTTATTGTATAGCCGAAGTTGCAATATAGGGTGGAGAGGTGATATTGTTTTAGAAGTTAGAGAAATGAATGATTTATAGGTCGGCCCAAAAGGAGTTGCACATATATGATGGTTGAATATATTCCAACGACCATATCCTAAGGAGTAGGATGATAGTTACAGAAGGTAGAAAAAAATTTATGGTGGCCCATAGACAGCCGTATGTACAGAATGGTAGGAATATAGGGTGGAGTGGACATTTGGTGGTCGAAAAATATTATAAAGTGATAGTAAAATATAGTGCGGAGAAGATTAATTCCTATATAGGGTGGTTAAAAATCTTACAATAATATGATTCCTATAAGATAGTAAACAGAGTGGTTGAAACATATTGTAAAGTGGAATGATTACAAAGTGTTTTAATAAAAGAGAATTGAAAGTAAACTGATTTCTTTCGTTTTCGAAACAATTAAAACAGCAAATGTCTGCTATTAAAATTGTCGCCAAAACGATCCAAATAATCACAATCTTTATAAAACGTTTAGACAAGACAATGTTTGAAGACTCAGTTAGTTAAACATATTTTTGGCTTATTAAGTCAACGCTTACCAGTCAATTTAAATGAAAATGTATGTTTCTGTAATTTTGGGCCTTTCGATGTTACCTGGACCTGATCTATTGGTTATACATACATTATATTATACAAAATAAAAAATAAAGAATAAAGAAAATAAAACATTTAAAAAATATATAACCGACTTCCAGGTATAACTAAAAAGTTGAAAATAATTATAACAAAATACAACTGTAGACAATAAATCACACATTCAATGTTGTTAGGTACCTACACACAAAGTAAAAAATGTAAACATTAAAAGTGCTCATTCTGTAATTACGTACCTATCTAGTATATTTTTGAAGTCGGTGCCAAGCAACAATCAAGTTTGATGAAGTTGTAAATAAGTATGCAATGCAGGATTTTAGATATGCTTGGCACCGCTACAAAAACGTACTAAATAGGTAGGTAATTAATTTGTACAAATGAGCACCTTTTAATGTTTACTACATTTTTTACTTTGTGTATAGGTACCTAACAACAATGAATGTGTTACTTATTGTCTAGAGTTGAATTCTGTAATAATTATTTTAAATTTTTTAGTTATACCTGGAAGTCGGTTATATGTTTTTTTAATGTTTTTTTTTTGTTATCACTGTTAGGTCATAGCCGAACATTAAAAGTTTTTAAAAAAATATTTATTTTATTTAACTGAAAGTTTACACATTGAAATAAATTGAAGATTAAAATATACTTGGTGACTACTGTTCTAGAACGAGAAGTGGAACGAGAAGTGACCAAGCTTACATGTTTGGAAGTATTTATAACATCTGAAAAAATTACAATTTAGCGGAAAGATAAGCTCGTGCAGGTGGCTGCTGAAAAGTCATTTTAATGAACAAGTCTTTGTTTTCTATTTCCTGTTGCTCACGAGGTTACCTTGGAAATCATATCAATTTTCATGTAAGCTTTGACATTGTTTACTACGAACTTGATTTTGAATACAAAACAATGAAGCCTCTATTCTAATGAACCGTAACACGTCCCTTTCATATAAAAAAGTTGACGCTTATACGTCAAGTTTTAAAATAGTGCGTAAACTGCTGATAAATTGAATTTGTAATTATGATAGGGAAATGTTAGCTTTGCAGTTGAAAATTATAATATTGAATAAAATAAGCAATTAATTAAATATAAAGTGCATATGAATATTTTGAAAAAAATTAAAATTATGATTACAATAACTTGAAAATATAAAATTCAAAATTATATAATGTTTAACAAAGATAAATTTTTTTACATACATGTTTCTTTCACGAAATGTCTTTTAATTGGACGTCTTCTTCGATTGGTTCTCCCAGGTGGATGCTTTCGCGTCGTCTTGGAACGAGGCGTCTGAGGCGTCTTTGAAATAGGCCTGGTGAAAAGGTTGGTGGAATCGGAGGGTCATCACCGGAACTTTGGATGGCTATAAGGGCTCGTCTTCTTCGTCTTCGGCATTTGCAGTAGACATATAAAATGATTAGACAAATTATTAGTAATATTGTCAAAATTGTGAACCAGGATAGACTTTTGGTTACGTATGGTTGATTTATCAAATCATCTAGTTGGTCAGAATATTGCGATAGTTTGTGTTCTGCTATACTGAGGTCTTCGGTATTTAATTTGTTCAATTTTAAGGGCTTCAAATTTGGGAAATGAACATTTGAAGGCATGTTCTCACAGCAACTGTATGGTACGTTTACTGGATCAATTTTATATGAAATATTTTGATAAGTATCAATTATCCTTTTTGCGAGGACTCGGGTTGAGCCTATGAAAGCACTGCATTGAGGTTGGAGTTTTAGTATGAAGTTTGTCGGCATTATTTTCGTAAGGATGTTTCGACTTTCGCATGTAATAGTCACAGGTAACGGGTCTGATACTGAAACTAACCAGTAGTTTGTGGAAAGTTCTTTAATGTTATATTCTTTTGCGTAGATTACGACTGTTTGACATGTTTTTGGAAGGCTGCTGATTGGTTTGAAGAATTGAGCTTCACATAAAGCTTCACTATCAATAGGATAGGGTAAAATGTCAGAACATATTTTTGTTCTTCTATCAATGTCTTTACAATTTTGTAATGAATCCAAAGTTACGTAAAGCAATGAATCATCATTTCTAGCGATGAATTTATGATTTATTGGAATTAAATGATGAAATCCAGTATGATTGTCTAATATCGGTAAGGGGTATAGACGATAGAGAATATAATTTTCTGGGTCAACTAAAGGGATTTTTAGGACAAATATTATTTTCGAATCTATTTGAAAAGCTTGTAATTCAATGATATCAATATATTGTGCAACAATGGAAGTATATATGGGAATTGGAAGTTCGTTCTTTTGCAAAGATTCTGAGATTGTCTGAATCGATTTCATCAAATCGTTCGGGGTAATTATAGAACTGTGTAATACTTTTAGCTTAGCAAAGGAAATTGAATTTAAGACATCGTCTAGAGTTTCTTCTATAAAAACATAGCTTGCCATAACAGATTCGCATATTTCTAAGGTTCTAATTTGAGCCTGGTAAAATGCAAGATCATCAGTGAGATCTGAAATTGATTTTTGAATTTCAACAATATCGTTATTAAATGTTTCTTCATCTACTTGAAGTTTTTGAATAGTTGAATTAAAATTCTTTATTACTGAAGTTGTTACGGAGATTTGATTTTTTTAATAGATTTTCAATCTGATGTTCATCCTGAGTGATTTTGTTTATGCAATTATTAAAATATTCGCCATCAGAAGCGTCAAGGTTGCCTGAGATGGTTTTCCATATAGTTCCTAAGCCGTTTAATATACCGGGTTTGCGTCTACTTGAAATATAGTTTCTAGTGTCTGCGAAAATATCTCTATATTTTTCATTAACATTTTTTGAAATTTGCCTAAGAAGACTTACGTGTGTCACAATTTCTGTTTTGAAAGCCACCATACGATTAGTTTCTTCGCTAAGAACATCTAACATATGATCTAAAATATTGTCATTATTGTCTATCGCAGATTTGATTGAATTAAGTTCTTTATAAACAAGGAGCGTCCACTTAGTATTTGAAATTTTCATATTTCCTTCTTCTTGAAAATAAATCCCTATTGTGTTGTTCACAGGATTTAAGGAATATTGGGAGTTTGCAATTTCGCATAATCCGAGAAATGCGAGGATTCTGTAAAGAAAGAAAGCTCTAATCAGAATACGGCTTTAGCCTATCAAAATTTACTTTAGTAATTTGATTTGTTGCAAGATTTATTAGTTTAGCTGAATTTTGGAAAATTTCTTTTATTTCAAATGGGCCGTTAAATTTATTTTCTACTTTACTTTTTATTTGGCTTTCCTTTACATAGACTTTATCTCCTATTTTATATTCTGGTTGATTTTGATTTACATTTTTATCAAATCGCGTTTTTGATTTTTGTTTGTGAAGATCTGTTTTTGCCCTTGCAATTTTATAATAATGTTCCATTTTGTTATTTAAGTCGCGTATATATTTTGAAATCAGTTCTTTTTGATTGTAGAGTGTTTCAGGTGGTCTACCTGCTGTATGGCCAAATATTAACTCGTACGGGGTGAAACCGTGAGTTTGATTTCTTGTGTTATTATAACAAATAACCGTGTATGGAAGTACATTGAAAGGATGCTCATTGGGATTTTCTGCGGTGTTTGCTCTTATCATTTCTGATAAAGTAGCGTGGAAACGTTCGATCGATCCGTTCGATTCAGGATGGTTTACACTGGAGAAGGTTAATTTAATATTATAAAGTTCGCATAAGTCTTTCATGAGTGTGTTATCAAATTCTTTTCCATAATCAGAGTGTATACGTAGGGGAGTGCCGTAATGTTGAAAAAAGACTAAAAGTGTATTTATAACTGATGAAGCCTTTTTGTCTGAAAGGGGGTAAGCTTGGGTGAATTTTGTTAACTCATCTCTGATGGTTAAAGCATAGTTCTTTTCAGGGTATTCAAAAATATCTATGTTGATTCTTTCAAATGGGGTTTTAGGGGTTTCAGTAACAATGAAAGGAGCTCTTAAATTTTTGCGACAAAATTTTACTTTTTGACATATTTCACACGAGTTAATGTATTTTTCTACGCTTTTAACTAAACCGGGCCAATTGTATTTTTCTCTTATTCTTCTAATTGTTTCATTAATTCCTCTATGGAGATTACTTTTTCCATAGTGATATTGTTCTAAGATAATTGGAATTTGGTCTTCGTTTGGGGTAGTAATAAGATTTTGACAGATTTTAAATTTTATGTCTTTGTCAGCAAAGATATATGAAAGTATTTCTAGGGTTGGAAGTTCAACATTATTTTCAACATAATAAGTTTGTGAAGGTTCAAAGTAATTTTGGCATCTATATAATATATAAAATAAGTGCGGAGCTACTTTTTCTGGGTCGAAGGGTATGGGAATTATGAAGTATTTTCTATCTTTTAAAGATTTACTTGAAAGTATATTAATTCTGTCTGTATTGAAGTCAGGATTTATTTTAAAAAAGTCATCGATTATTTTATCATGTAGTTCGGTTAACTTATTTTGCCAGAAGAAAGTTACGATAGGTTTATGGGTTTTGTCTAGGAGTTGTGAGTTTGAAGTTTCAATTTTGGAATAGTCTATCAAAGATTTTGTTTTATAAAGTTCTGCGAATCTATTAAATTCAGAAATCATTTTTTCTTCGTCGTCAAAATTTTGGATATCAGGATTTTCGGAAATTGAGTCTTCATCTTCATTTGAAGCATGAATTTTGGAATGTAGGTTTATACAATCTTGAAAGTGATTTATTCTGATGCGGGATAATGCATCTGCGTTCTTATTTTGCTTTCCAGGTTTGTATACTATTATGTAATTATATTCCTCTAATTTTAAACGCCATCTGGCAAGTCTGCTGCCAGGGTCTTTTATTGAAAATAACCCGGTTAACGGGCGGTGATCGGTCCAAATTACAAAACGTCGGCCAAAAATTTGACCTCGAAATGTCTTGACTGCCCACACAATGGCAAGGAGTTGTCTCTCAATTGTGGAATATTTGGTTTCTGCTGAACATAGGGTCCGAGAAGCATACGCGATAGGAAGATCCTTCCCTGGGTCCTTGTGAGAGTACTGCACCAATAGCGAATGAACTAGCATCAGTGGTTAAAATAAACTCTTCATCATAATTTGGATATCTTAGAATAGGTTCAGTTGTTAGAATTTCTTTGAGTTGTTTAAACGAATTTTTGCAATCATTATCGAATAGAAAGTTGACATTCTTTTGCAGAAGTCTAGTAAGAGGTTTAGCAATTTTTGCGAAATTTGGGATGAAGCGGCGATAATATCCTGTTAAGCCAAGAAAAGATTTTACTTCTTTAGGATTTTTGGGTTCTGGAAAATTAAGAATGCATTCGACTTTTTTAGGATTAGGTTTAACACCTTCGGGAGTAACTATATGTCCGAGATATGCTACTTCTTGTCTTAGAAATTCACACTTGTCAGGTTGTATTTTAAAATTTGAATTCCTGAGCCTTTTGAAAACTTCTTTAAGTCGAGAAATGTGATCATGAATTGTAGGGGAATAAACTATTATATCGTCCATATAAACAAGAGCTCGTTCATTTTGGATACCTAATAAGATGTTATCCATAACTCTTTGAAATGTGGATGGGGCATTTTTGAGTCCGAATGGCATACGAATGAACTCGTAATGACCATTTTCTACCGAAAAAGCAGTTTTTTGAATATCATTTTTATCAATCTCAATTTGGTGAAAGCCTGACGCAAGATCTAATGTTGAAAAATATTGGCATTTGCCTAATTGTTCTAAGAGGTCAGAAATATTTGGAAGTGGGTATTTATCATCAACGGTTAATTCATTGAGTTTTCTGTAATCAATAACGATGCGCCATTTTTGTTTACCGGAAGCGTCTAATTTCTTTGGTACAACCCAAACTGGAGATGACCATGGAGAGGCTGAATGTTGAATTATACCTTGATTTAACATTTTGGATATTTGAGTTTTGACTTCTTGACGATGAATTTGGGGATATTTATATGATTTGGTATAGACTGGTTTAGCATTGTTTGTTTGAATGGAATGTTTTATTTCGTTGGTAAAAGTTAGTTTATCACCTTCTAGATAAAATATATCAGCAAATTCTAAACATAGTTCAGTTATTAATTCTCGTTCTTCTTCATTAAGGTGGTCTAAACGGAGTTGTTGTTGAATGATATAGTTTCTGTCTATTTGTGAGGGTTCATATAAATCAGAATTTAAATTTAAAATTTGAAAATCGGTTGAGTTATCCACAGGTTCAATTGAAATATCAGAAAAATCGATAATTTTGGGAATTGCGTTGGGATTAATGATAGTGGTTAGAAATTCACCTTTTTGATTTACTTTTACTAATGCATTTGGAAGTCTAACTTTTTCTTTTTCTTGAGGGTGAAGTATCGCTTCAGTATTTGAAAGGTTACATTTTAATTTGAATATTTTTTCAGTTCTACCTTCAATAGATACTTTATTTGAAATAGGTGTCTTAGAATTTATTGGATTTTGAATGGGCATTTGAATTTGATTTTCTTTTTGAAGAGGGGTTTGAATTGAATTGAAATTTTCAGTGGAATGTTCTTCGAAATTAAGGGCTTTGAATAGGGGTACTGTTTTAAAATTTGTTATTAATTTTCTTGATTTTAAGTCGACAACACAGTCGTAGTGTTCTAAAAAGTCTGTTCCTAGAATTCCGTCGAATTCAATGTCTAAATCATGAATGTACACTTTATGAGGATCGTTTGGAGCGAAAGGGACAAGAGTTGACTCTGTAATTAGAACTTTTTCTTTCGTTATACCTTGAACTGATTTATTTTCTGGAAATTTGGGGTAATTTTGGACAGTTTTTCTTTTAAAAATTGAGATACCTGCACCAGTATCAATTAGGATTTTGAAAGTTTTAGTGAGGTCGTAGATGTAATATAAATTTTTACAGCTTACAGTTAAAAGTGGGTTTACATAAAAGTTTGTTCTGGGAATTGGTTTTGATGTACATTGTCGGTTAAAGACAAATGCTGAATTTGTTCTTGTAATTGGTCTGTGTCTGGGGGATGGTCTTGGAAAGGAGTTTCTTGAAAATTTTCAGGATAATTTTCGTTTTGGAAATTTTCATTTTGGTAATTTTCATTTGAAAAAATTTCATTTTGGAAATTTTCATTTGGATATTCGTCTGGATTTGAATAGAAAGTTGGATATTGATTATCATCAGGATAATAATTATTTTCAGCGTTAAATTCATTAAAGTTCTCATAATTATATGAATCGGAATATTCATTTTCATTTAGATGATGTGCTCTGGGTTGATTATAGGCGGGATTCTTTTGAATCACGGGAGGCCTGTTCTGAAATTGACCTGTACGTTGTTGCGTATCATTTTGAGGTCTTTGTTGGAAATTAAATTGAGGTCTTTGTTGGGGTGTAAATTGTGGTCTTTGTTGAGGTGTAAATTGTGGTCTTTGGAGATTTATTTGATTCTGTGGGAATCTATTGTAGTTAGAAGTATTTTGAGTTTGTGTATAAGGTTGTCTGGAACGACACTGATTTGATGTGTGTCCATTTCGGCCACAAGAATTACATTTTAAAATTGGAGTTGGTTTCTTTGTTTGAATTGGGTCTTGCCGTTTATGATTTTCGAAATATGATAATTGTAACTCTCTTTTATTTCTAATGTTTGCTTCTAGTAGGTCTTTGGGGTTGCTTGCTCGAACGATCTGCCCGAGGCGTGGTTCTAGACCTGTTAATAATGTGTTTAGGGTCATGGTATCGATTAGTGAGCATTGAGCATTTCTTTGCTCTGGGGTTAAATTTGCAGATTTTTGTATGTTGGCGTGCATTTTCGCGTTTAAGACTTGTAGTCTATTAAAGAAAGTTAATGGTGTTTCATTTGGAAGTTGTTTCGATCTTTGAAGATCTTGGATTAGGGACGGTAAATCACGGGAGTCTCCGAAATGAAGATTTAAAAGGGTTTTTATTTCGGGGTAAGTTGAAGGGTTTCGCGAGCTAATTAATTGTGCTGCTCTACCTTTTAATTTATTTTTTATGTGAATCGTTAGCAAGAATATTTGATCACCGATTGCCATATTATGTGCACAATCGCAAGCATTTAAAAATGTACCGAGAGAGATTTGATCTCTCTCGAATTCGGGTACGATTGAGAAAATCTCAGAAAGTTTGTAGGCTTCTTCTTGAGCTTCAGCCATTTTTGAAATTGGGAATAAAATTGAAATTGGAATTTGTTAAGATTGGGAAATTGAAAATGGAATAAATTTGAAAATATTTCACTTGAATATTTAAATGGGATTTAGAGACGAAAATGTGTATCTCTAAGTGTTATAAAATTCTTAAATATAATTTGTTAAAATAGAACAATCGTTCTGGTTTTCAACATATAAAAAAATATATAAATGTTTCAATAAAAATAAAATTGTTGCAATAATATCAAAATTAAATATCAGTTTCAAAAATTCAAAAATAATTAGATGATTCGTTACTCACGCTTTTACGTGGTTCATTTTCTTTGGTTCCCAGCAGTGAGGCAGTTCCGTGTTCTACCAGGAGTTGTTTTTGAATTGTCTGGTTCCAAGCAGTGAGGCAGTTCCGTGTTCTACCTGGAGTTGTCAGCAATTCGGTTTCTTGAGTGTAGGTTTACTTTTCGTCAAAGGACTGGAATCCACCGTTCTCCGTGAGCGTAATCTTGGGTTTGCGTGTTCGAAAAACGTACGAAAATACTACTGAGCTGCGCCAAATGTTAGGTCATAGCCGAACATTAAAAGTTTTTAAAAAAATATTTATTTTATTTAACTGAAAGTTTAAACATTGAAATAAATTGAAGATTAAAATATACTTGGTGACTACTGTTCTAGAACGAGAAGTGGAACGAGAAGTGGAACGAGAAGTGACCAAGCTTACATGTTTGGAAGTATTTATAACATCTGAAAAAATTACAATTTAGCGGAAAGATAAGCTCGTGCAGGTGGCTGCTGAAAAGTCATTTTAATGAACAAGTCTTTGTTTTCTATTTCCTGTTGCTCACGAGGTTACCTTGGAAATCATATCAATTTTCATGTAAGCTTTGACATTGTTTACTAAGAACTTGACTTTGAATACAAAACAATGAAGCCTCTATTCTAATGAACCGTAACATCACTGTTTACTTTGATAAAATTAATGTTATTTTTTGTAAAGTGGCATAACCGTAAATAAATAAATAAGGAAAGGTGCTGTTGAATCTTCAGTTTGCTTTTATATTACACCTCACATGTAATTGTAATTCACTTATATTACATTTACAACACATAACGGTAAACTACTATCAGTTGAAGTGAAATATTACAAATAAAACATTTGCGTGTATTCCATTGAGTAAATATACATATATGTATATTTTTAGAGTCGTTTTGTCGTTAATATTACGGATTAACAACTATTTTAATTTTATTTTATGTAAGTAAAACAATACGGATTATAGTATGATATTTAAGTATAATTATTATTTATTTTCAATTGGATATATTAAATAATTTTAGTCAATCTCGAAATTTCTTTGGGCGTCATCTAATACAACTAATAATTTATGGCATTGAAATTTTTACACACATATTTAATGTTTATAAGGTATTTCATCAGCCAAATTATGAGTTAAACACTATTTAACACCTATTAGTCTAATAAGTTAGAGATATGCTTTTTTTGTCCAATAAATCATAATAAACAAGAAAAGCGCCCTTTTAAATCTCTTTTTAAGTAATGTGTTTAAAATGCACTTCATCACCAACAAATATATTCATAACATCATTAACCCCTTTAGAATTGCCGCAATCTTTTAAGATATACCGATTTAAGAAGTAAATAAACCGACATCGAAAAGCGTCTAGAATTTCGTTTTAGGGTTTAAAATCTCTGGAAGAAAAATGTGCAGAATAATAAATTATAACTCCTTAACGTTCTTTACATTGTATGTGTATTATTAAATTTTGCAGAAGAACCTATTTACTTTTCCCTTAACACTTTTGGCAATATTTCCTCCTAATTATTTAATTTAATGTAATAAAAAGTAGTGAAGGAACCGTAACGCCGTCTACAGAAAAGTTGTAGAGAATTACAAATCCTTCTAAACAAGCGTTTATACATCCTAATTGGATCAGTTTTTACCGAGTATACTCAGAAAAAGTGGTCAAAAGCGGATAGTTTCTGATGTTAAATTTAAATGGGCTCACAGGATATATAAAATAAGTAGTTTTTGAAGAATAGGATCCGCCACTGTCAAAAAATCGTAGACGTAAGGGTCCGTCATTTAAGCAAATTTTCATACAACAGTGTTAATATATTTTACGGCACTACAACAAAAATCCAAGATATGCGAAGTGAGGTGCATTTTATGGGCATTCAACAGACATTTTGCATATGGCTATCCAAGTTTCGTGGTTAATACGATACGTTATACGTTTCGCAAAATATTTAAACTAATTATTTAAATTGAAATTCTTCAAGATCTACTTAACAACAATGTCGATCTTCAGCGTCATAAATCTTTACGTTATAAGCTATCAGTAGGTGACCGATTAAGGTTCCAGCTATTATTACAACCAAGTTATGAATTTTTTAAAATCACTTACTTTACATCGGTTTTTCCGGCTTTTCTTTATGAAAAATGCAGCGATCAAGATTTATACACACTCATTTTGAAGATTTTCTGATTCTTTACCATTTTTCTACTGACGGCATTACGAACAGATCATTCCTTTTTATAGTATCAGCAACAAACGAAAATACCCCATATTTTTTGGAGTTTTAAGGCTCATATAATTTACTTCTGCGAGTTTGCTGTTAAAATTGTTAGTTATGTCTTATAAACTATTATTTTCGGGACAATTTTTTTGATTGGTGATGGGCTAATTAGAACTGCAAAATGTATATTTTTGTTCATGTATATCCAGAATACATTAATTCGTATAAATATAAAATTTATTCTTATGAAAAACATGATTAATTCCAAAATTTTTAACGTTCTATAAGCATAGATCGGGTGCTATTAGTTTAGTGTCAAGTGTTTGAAAATATAAAAATATCAGCAGCATAAACTTATATTTACAGTTACTCACGCTGTAGAATAGATTTGAAAAGCCAAAAACATGGCCGAAACGTCATCAATAAAACATGTAAAATAATCACGATTTTATCATTTTGAACGACCTAATATCAAGAAAATACATTAAACAATTTTATATATAAGTAAGGTCGAAGAAAATAATACAAAATTTTACATATTAACTAATATTATAATTCAAATTTTGTGTTAATTGTAGTTTTTGACTGATGAAGAAATAAACAATTTCGAAAGCTCTCAAAATATAGTTAAAAGAGTATACTAGAATTTTGTACTTATATACAGCCGTGACTTCCTTTCTGGTTTATTTGGTTAAGAAAAAACAGGTCGACTTTTGTTTCGAGGGGGGAATTTTTTTGAGGTTAATTAGCGCTTGCGCGCATTCAACATAAACAGGCCAATTCAATGACCTTGAGATTTGTGATAGGGAAAATAGGTGTTGTTGTAGATCATTTGAAACCCCTTTTTACGGACTATACCGTCGTAATAAATTTTTTTATTGCAATTTCTGTACATGTAATAATAAAAGAGCATTAAAGAAACGAATTTACAATACCATACAATGCCTCTCAAGCAAATGTTCAAAGTGTCGTCCATTGACTTTCATACAATAGTACAAACTTCCGTCTCTGACGGCATAGTCGGTGTTATCTGATGACACTCCGCTGTAATTCGTTGGCGTAGTTCGTCCAAATTCTCAGACTGAGTCATAAAAATTTTGGATTTAACATGTCCTCACAAAAAAAATCCAATGGGTTCAGATCAGGTGATCGGGCAAGCCATTCTATAGGACCTCTTCTTCCAATCCAGCGACCAGGCTATTCCAAATCGAGTTATTGACGAACTGGTGCAGCGTAGTGAGGAGGAACTCCATCTTGTTGGAAATGCAATTGCTGTTCATGTAGTAGAGGATCATTTTCTAATGTTTCTATTATCAATGCATTAATTTCATTTTCCAATATATTGTGAAAAATTTCACCATTTAAATTACCGGGAATAAACAGGGGTCCAATTAGATGATTTTCCAAAATCCCTGCCCAAACGTTTAGTTTTACCGAATGTTGACTATGAGCTTCTCGAAATAAATGAGGATTTGTATCGCTCCAAAATCTACAGATATGTCGGTTAACCTCTCCATCAAGTGAAATAGTACACTCAGACGAAAACCAAACATTGTACAAGAAATTCGAGTTTTCGATCATACGTTAGGTCATAATTTCGCAAAACTCTTGCCTTCGATCTCTATCATCTTCATTCAATTCATGAAGTAATTTAATTTTGTACGGATGGAATTTATGCAATATTCTAAAAACGTTAATTTTGCTAATATTAGAACCTGCAGAGTTTTGCTGGACAGACTGCGTGTTTGGTATAAGTTGGACATATCCCAAGCTACTCCTTCACCATTTAGAATTCCAATGGGGCCTTTTTTTATTCATTACTGAGCCCGTCTCAACAAATTTTAAAATCAACTCCAATACGTATTTATGAGGAACGTTACGTTCGGGATGGTTTTGGTTAAAAACCCTTGCAGCAGATGGAGCACAATTTTGATTTGGGTAATAAAGACTTACCAGCTCAACACGTTCTTGCAATGTGTATACCATAATTATCTTTTAAATTTTCAACAAATCAGTAAAGTAATAACTTGACAGATAAATGTACAATGCTTCTTATGATCGAATAAAGGTCAGAACAGATAAACAAACTTGCTGTAAATATCAGCAAAAAATAATGTAAAATAAATGAATGATTACATTACTTTTTCTTATATTGTGTGTTACTGTATGGCGCGACAATGCAACAGGATGGTTTAAGAGCGTACTACGAGGGTGAATCAAATATGAACCGGACTGTTTCTCGCCCTGTAGGTAATTCGAGTGGCGTGACGTCTCGATATATGTTAGGTAGGGATGTTAAGAAGAGGGGAGTTCGTCGGTTTGGCGAGGCGTAGTCGATGCGCTGTTAGTCACAGATCATACCTGTTAGTAGCATCATGTCAGAGCAAGAGGTGCATACGTCTGTTGCGCAACGTGTTGTTATCAAATTTTTGTCGCGGGAGGGCGTTAGACCGTCTGAAATTTTGCGTCGACTATCTGCACAGTTCGGCAATGAAACACTTTCAAGGACCCAAGTGTACGACTGGCACAAAAAGTTTTCAGATGGCCGAGAGACAGTGGAAAATGAGCCTCATGCACGCCGTCCCACGACAAGCATCAATGAGGCGAATATCTACGCAATTCGTGAGCTGATTGAAGGCGTAGTGCTGATCGATTTTCTGCACGAACGCCGTACAATTAATGCTGAGTATTACTGCGAACTACTTCAACAAGTGAAACTTGCCTATCGGCAAAAGAGGCGGGATATGTCTATCCGAAGTGTGATTCTGTTGCATGACAACGCTCGGCCACATACAGCTGCATTGACTCAAGGAAAATTGAACAAAATGCATTGGGGAAACCCTTGAACACCCGCCTTACAGTCCTGATTTGTCGCCATGTGACTACCACATGTTTAGGCCACTTAAAGAAGAACTGGGATGCCACCACTTTGAGAACAACGAAGGTGTAGTAACGTTTGTGCGCAATTGGTTATCGACACGACCAGTTTCATTCTTTGAGAAAGGTATTAAAAAACTTCCGATTCGGTGGGAAAAATGTATTAAAATTTGTATTGATCGTACCAATAAAATTTTTAAAAGAAAAGTCCGGTTCATATTTGATTCACCCTCGTATAAAAGACTTTTTAATACTTTTCCATGCAGTAAAAACTTTTAATTTAATAAGCCGGTTCTGCTACTAGGTCTGTTAGGTTTTCTGTGACATGAACAGAATTTGCAATACAAAATTTTATTATGACGGTATAGTCCGTAAAAAGAGCTTTCAAATGATATACGACAACACCTATTTTACCTATCTCAAATCTCAAGGTCATTGAATTAGCCAGTTTATGTTGAATGCACGCAAGCGCTAACTCAGCTCAAAAAATTTCCCCCTCGAAACAAAAAACGACCTGTTTTTTCTTATTGCAATAGTTTGGAAATAAACAAGATATTCATATAAAAAAGGCCTCCGACAACATAGCTCTTAACCGACTCTGGTCAACACTACCAACAGCAATGTTAACAACCAGAGAAGAATTTGAGGTGGGGATTTAATTGGAATGAATGGATAAAGTGAAAGGAAATGTGTGCCTATTTTTCTTGCTCTTCCCCGCAATGAAAATGTTGAAAAATACTGAAGATACGCCCCCTTTTAAAAAGCCATAAAAATTGTGCAATAACAAAACAACAAAAATTTGGGATTAAAGATTCAATTTTAAGGAATTAAAATAAGGAAAACAAGTTTTTTCATAAAAACGTAACTAATTATTGAGTATAATAATGTACCATATCATTATAGAAATCAGAGCAACAGGCAGTTAATACAAATTTACAATGGGGAAATTAAAATAGTCTGTCGATGATGCACTCATTAATGTCTAATCGCTAAACATGAAGATATCTGTCCTTAAAGTTAAAGCAAAAGAAGAATTCAGACGCACATTTGTTCTAGAACACCGAATTATAGAACACATAAACAATATCATCTACCGAGCTGTACAAATACATACAAACCAGAACAGGTTCGAGTAACGTAGTAATAAGACATTGAGTCAAGATCACACTATGTAAAATCACAGAAAAAAATTGAACATATTAAGGAAAGGTGAAATCTACGATGTGGCAAAGTATTTTAAACTATTATCATTTTATATAGATATAAATTCATTACAAGATCATCCAGATGCATTCCAGTTGACCGTTTTAGCTATTGACACAAAAAGCCAGCCGGAAGGAGTATATAATGATTTTAGTGAAGCTTTTAATAAACTGTTAAATTTTGATTTCATTAACTTGTTCATAGATTCACACATCTCCAATTCGTAGTTTATATAATAATTATATATAATTGTTATATATCACACTTTTTTATTACTGTTTTTTAGCATTTCTGAGGTACCATAGGGAGTGAAGTGAACAGATGATGCCATGCTGCTTTTACTTTTCGTTAATGCCAACCTTGAGAGGAGTAAACATTTCGTTACAGTCGGTTCAGTCTCCATCCAACACACAAACCAAAAAGTGATCATTTTTAATTTATTTCAAAAACTTACTCAAGAAGTCCTAATAATTCCGTCTTAAAGTTGTCATTTTCAAGAAGGGTTATTAACTAAGAGCTCTAGAGACAACTTTTTTTGACTTCTGAATAAATATACAAGAGCGGATAAATCTAGTGTTGCATGTTTTAGAACATAAACACTCCGTAGATTCAACTTCTTTAAAATTAGTTAAATAAGTAAATAATTGTAGAGAACTGAACTCATGAAACCATAATGATTTATAAAAATAATAAACTAATGAATTCGGACAAGGGTCCTATATCTGATACAGCCTATTCTCTAGTTTACTTTGTAAGGATGCATAAAATATGTATTACAATGTCATTACTTTACAATTTAGGATTAAACTCAGGTAGGTAATTAAGGATTATCCCAATTTACATAAATTTATAATAAAAAATCTTTGGATTTGCTTTGTTCTGATTGTTGTAACTTGCTAATAGTTTTCTATAAAACAATACAATCCCTATAAATGTGAAGCGGAGAATATAACGCCTGTATTTTGCCTATGCAAACGTACGAACTTAAAACGAGCATCTAACAAAAGCAGCTGCAAATAAACTTGACCACTCAAAGGGCGTCTCACTACGTGATAAAATAAAAAATAAAAACATCAAGCGACAATCCAGAGTAGGTACCTGATAGAAATCAAGAAGTGGCTAAGATGAAATGGCAATGGGCTGCACATGGATATAAAGATAGGTAGGCACAAAAATAACAGTGTGATCTAAACGTTGTTTGTGGCATATTCTTGATTTTTTGGGCAATAACACCACAATAGAAATAAAACGATGTATATTGCAGGAATACCAAACGTTTCAAAGTCTATTCTGACTTCGTTGTCAATGGCTTTATATTTATTGATGTAGATTCATAGAGCTATTATATACGTAGAGTGAATTAGGTATGGGCGTTATTGTAAGTAAGAGTAGAAAGAGAAAGACAATATCAGGGAGCGCTTGCTATGTCTCTACCGTACCAATAGTAGGCGTCACCACTGACACTGACCAATCAGGAACGACACGCGAATTCTCTCTCTCTTTCTATTGATATTACATGAATTCCGCTACTTCACGTGCTCCACAGTATTAACCTCTTTGTGTAGATTGCAAAATGAAACTTTGATTTATGACATTTAAAATTGACATTGACATTGTCAATTTTAAATGTCATAAATCAAATTTTCATTTTGCAGTCTACATCAATAAATATAAAGCCATTGACAACGAAGTCAGAATAGACTTTGAAACGTTTGGTATTCCTGCAATATACGTCGTTTTATTTCTATTGTGGTGTTATTGCCCAAAAAAACATAAAAGTAATAACAGTGTGGAGGCATAGACAAACTAAACGAATAATATAAGGAACTTAGCATTTTTTTAATGGCATTTTTGCAAAAAAATTACATAGGTGTTTGAATGACTTTTCTGGAAGAAGGTACATCGCATAACACAAAAAAAGTTTCGTTAACACATTTTTACCCCTTAGTTAATTATTCTAGGTGTTTAAAATAGCAAAAACCCTAATTTTACCAGTTTTTCTAACTTCTCAGCAACGGAATAAAAATTTTAAGTATCAAAAGTAAGTGGGTTGTATGCACATTTTTAGAACCTACTAAGTGATATGTTGATCGATAGGATTGGTTAATTAATAACTGAGTTATTCCCGAAAAATTTGAAAAAAGGCACATTTTTCAATCAACTAAAAAAAATTAGAACGATAAAACTTGGCATAAAATTTCATTTTGCCTATCGAAAATAACTTTTCAAATGTAATTTTTTATGGAGAGCTCTTTTATTTCGTGATGTTTACAACGCTCCCATTCTACATCAAATTACTTTTTTATAAATCTGAATGGAACATGGAAATTATCAAATCTTTCGGTACAACACATCAAGAGTATTAATAAATATTATTTGGGGTTTGTTTTATTGTCTGTAAATTTAATTTGAAATTCTGCATTTTGGTATTCGACAACGCATAAATTTTAGCAGAGGGGGATCCTGATTTCCCCTCACGGTAGCAGAAAAATAGCAGTCATCGAAATGATATGACGTTTAAAATGCTTTTTCCAAACAAATTACATTATATACGAGGGTAAATCAAATATAAAGAGTAATTTTGCTATTCTGCTTAGAATGCAGTTTCGAGCTAAATTATTGAAATAGATGTTTAGTTTATGGGCACTGGGGAACCAGCCGGGTACGCGTGTATGCCTGACTTTGTCGTCAATACCTTTGTATGAGGTGTGGTCAGTATAGAGTACAGCCATGACTAATCTAGAGGTACATTCGTCTGTTGTGCAACAGATTATCAAAAAGTTTTTAATCAGTAAAAGCGTTAAAGCCTCAGAAATTCTAACTCATTTGAAGGCACAGTTTGGGGATAGTAGTAGTAACATTTAAGGGTGTAAGATTATGATAACCATGATCGACGCACAAGGACAAGCCTTACAGCTAACAATGCCAATAGTGTTCGACAGCTTATTGAACGTGAACGCCGATTAACCGCGGAAGAATTTCCTCAGAATTGGGTGTCAGCTATGGAAGTGTTCAATCAATTATCATCGATCAACTTAGGATCATAAAAATTAGTGGTAGATCGGTTCCGACGTTGTTGACTGTAAACCAAAGATCTTTGAAAGACTTCTAAATGGATTTCAGTCAGAAGCGAAGGCCTTTTTGAACCGCATCGTCTAAAGTGGCGAAAAAAGAATAAAACTCAAAACTCGCCTCTCATCTGGAAAAGTCCTTGCCACGATTTTTTTATGGATTTTATGGATTACTACTGCCAGTTGTCACAGCTGGCAAAAGCCGCGTATTTGAAGCAAAAACGAAGGAGTATACTGCAAGAAATGGGCTGAGAAGCTCCCGACCACCCTCCTTATAGACCTGACTTGCCTCTGAAAGAAACTCCCAACTCTCGGTGGAAAATGTGTGTAGATCACACAGGAGGGTATATTGAAAAATGCTAAATCAATCATTTCTGTAGAATGTTATTCAATTAATGTATGAAAAAATTTCTGTTGATATATGATTTGCCCTCGTAATTGTTTTGCAGACTTTAAATATTAGAGTTTTGAAACAAAGTCGATAGCAATATCACAATTAGGTATATTATAAAAGTAAAAAACTTTAGAAAAGAAATAATGAGTCAGAAAATAGAAAATCAACAATATAATTATGACAAATCATTAATAATAATGTATAGTTATGAACCATGAAGTTACTTAACTAATGAATAAATTTAAAAAGTTAATAATGCAAATTATTCCTTAAAACACCTTCTATAAAAATAGTCTGAGGTAATTTTTTTGTAAAATGATTAGAAAAAAACTTATATCGACTAATAGAAATTTTCTTATCAAATTTTCGTTGATTTTCCTTTATAACTCTTTTATTTATGGTTGTGTGACTAAAAGTTACTTGACAAAAGTTGTAGACAATTTTATTTGTAACAAAAAATGTTAAATATATTTTTTTGCTAGATCCATAGTTTGTCAGATAAACCATAAAAATCATTTGGATGACTTTTCCAAGATGGCGACTGTGGGGTTGCAACCCCACTAACTTGAATTTAACTTAACACTAACCTCCCTTGATATCTAAAAAATAAAATTGCGTCCTCTGACAAAAAATATAACATTTCAATGGACCAATTATGATATGCCACCGTTTTTCGTCCCAAGCTATCAGCAGACTGTTTGACAGTTGGCATGGCATTTGTATTAGGGAAAGAGAGCGACACAAAGTATCCACTCTAATTTGTGGAGAGCGATTTGAAATGAATGTCAGTTCGAACGCAGTAGTAAAATGAGGGGAAGGTGCTTCTCCCACCAGTAAATTTTATTTATTTAATTCCGAATAAAACAAAACCAAAAGAAAATTAATTTATGAGGGATTGTACTCGAAGATCTAATAATTAATATATTCCTTTCAGATGATTAAAATATTAACTTAGCTCAAAATGGGAGCATTGTAAACTTCACGTAAAATCAAAAGCCCTGGAAAAAAATCAGATTTGCAAGAAAACCTTCTGAGCTGAAAATTTGAGATTCTTACCTGTTATTTACTTCGTTGAAATGAAAGATTCTGCCGAGTTTCAAAATTTCAACGTATTTTATACAGTAACTATGGACGATTTTAAAAATGGCGTATTTTTTAGTTTTTTTTCCAAATAACTCAATAACTAATTATCCAATCGGCTATATGAACCTATCATTTGATCGCTATTAAAATTATGTATAAAACAAACTTACCTACTTTCGACACCAGAACATTTCATTCAACTGCTGAAAAGTTACAAAAACTGCTAAAATTGCGATTTTTGCAACTTTAAACACTCCGTATAATTAATTAAGGAATAAAAATTTGTTAACAAGAGTTTTGATGTGTTTTTCTATATATATTTTTCAAGAAAAGCCAATCAAACACCTGTGGAATTTTTTTGCAATTGAAAATACTAACTTCCCTAGAGTACAAGTGTAGGACGTCGACAAAAACTTTGGGACCACAGATCATACAGCACCAAATATCAAATGTACGATGGTATGCTAACACGCAAGTCATACCCCGCGAGGAAGTTCACTAAGTTCAATGAAACCTAAGCTTTTCTGACAAATACAGAGGGCGCTCAAAAAAAAGTGAACCAAATTCCCTATCTGAGTTCCAACTAGGGATGCTCGATATGTATCGATATATCAAAATATATCGATATATGCTGTCGATATATCGAATCAATCCGATATTATCGAATCAAATGATATCGCTATATAATATCGATATATTTTATCCGATATATGAATATCGTACAAAATTAAAAGCATTTCACATTGACAATTTTCATTTATTCTCTATTTAGTACTTCATATAGACCGTTACAAACTTTGTAACGCGCGTGCGCGTTCGTTATATTGACAAGGCGGTAATTCGAATGTTTCGGACTTTTTCAAATTTGAATACCGAACAGACTTCATTGCCCTTATTAACTATGAAATTGATGGTGCTTCATTAGTGCATTCTACAGTAGATACATAGGTACTTGTATTCAATTAGGACGATGGTTAAAGTGCTATGGTGACTCACAAGGTGGAAATAAGGCAGAATTAGTTGACAGGTTAAAAAAACATATTAGGTTTAAAATAATACTTCAAAATAAATCAATATATTGATAATTAAAAAAAATACAAATTATTTGTAGCTAACCCTTAAAAAAAGTCAATTTAAAAATTTGGAAAATTTTTATTTACATGCCAATGATGAGAAAACCGTCCGAAAAAAATGACAGAAGTTGAGGTACACGCACAAATAATTTTCGAATATGAAAAGGCCTCTTGCATGAGGGCAGCACTTGTAGGACATACCCAGAGTGCGTATAAGAAGAATATTGCCAAAGTACAGGCTAAATGCTGATTGGTTCTGCCTTTTTTTGCTCAAATGTCCGGTTTACTATAGCAATGGGAGAATAGATGTTTAGTATTTGTGTTGCTGTGTTGCCAGATCTGATGATTTAAAGTCAATCTCACGATATTTGTATAATTTTATCATTTTGGTATTCTTAGTTAAATTTTATTAAACTTAAGCCGTAAAAATAAAAACCACCTAAAGTATAAAATGTTGACAACAGTATTCAATAGTTATCAGAAAATTGCAACATCAACCCACTTTTAGTAGACAAATTGGATATTACAAAGTATTGAGAGTTGCTGGTGGCGTACTTAGATAGTCGTGGAATCTAAAAATGAAACTCACTGCCCCCATAAAGGTATTCAGAAAATTTTTAATAACTCTATTATCAATATTTTATTTTTAAGATTAAATTGGTAGGTTCACGAACTTGTTTATTAGCTATCATTTTACTTTGTAGGTAATTAATTTTAATATCAATTTTTTATATCAATGGCTGATCTCTTGAATGATATTTTTCGATATATCGAATGCGTAAAAGTTATGGATTTTTTAGGAATTTTCTCTTCAAGCAATCTGGCAACCCTGCACGATTTTTAAAAATTGGTGGGATATGTAAATAAAGTTGATTCATTTCTTAAACCGGCTGTTCCTTATTTACACATGATAAATTGCAACTCTTCCTTTTCTTTATTACATACTAGTTAAATACAAATTACATACGATATATCGAAAATATCGATATATTTTATCGATATATCAGAAAATATCGATACAACATTCCGATATATTATATCGAAAAAAATATCGATATTTTTGGCTCATGAACATCCCTAGTTCCAACACGCTGGTTGGAAAGACAACATTAGGGAAGTTACAAGAAAACCGTGTTTGACACGGCCCACTTATAAACAAACGGCCCTGGCACTGGATGTACCACGTAACGATAGAAGTCAGAGTCTATTTTGTATATAGGTAACCTAAAAATTGTGTAGCGTACCTCTCGTTGGTTGTTTAAGTGCAGACAACTCTTAAGATGTAATTCAAATTATAAAAATGATAAACTAAAACATTTCGGCTTCATAATGTGATGGGAATTCATCCGATAATTCGTGGAAGCATCATTCCTTCGATATTTCGGCGAATCCGAAGTGTCTCGGCGGCTCTTATGACGTTCTGGAGAATTCCGAGAAGTACTATATAAATACGGACAGCTGACGGAAGCATTCATTCAGTATTCGACTGTCGTATAGTAAAACGCTGTGTTCAATATAAATTGCAAATGGTTGAAAATTGAGTGTGAAAATAAAAACATTACATTTATATCCCTACAGAGATGAGTTTATCCAAATAATCCAAGAATTTGCATAAACCATTTTGAACAAAAGTGCATCATAAGGGTAGACAAAGCAGTTGAATTAAATAATGAAATAAAATAATTTGACCAAATTAGTCCTGAACTACAGTTTTTGAATGCATGCAAGTTATTTCTCTAAAAAAACTACCACTGTAAAAATCCTACTGTTGAAGAAATTAACTTGAAATCGGCTATAAAGGCTAACCTACAATAATTTAAGAATTATGAAAATCCTCAACAAATTAATTATATAAGTGACATATTAAAGTTCCACAATAGCAGAAACTGTATAAATACTGGATATTGTATCAAGAAGACGACTGCATTATTAAAAAATCAGTGAGTGATAAGATTCTCACAATTGAAGCTTTGGTGTGCATTCTACAAGACTGTAAATTCTATCTATCTAATAGAACCAAAATGCATATAATAATAATAATAATGGATTCTTGCAGCCTTATATGTTCACGTAACGTGACGTGGGTGATTAAATACAACACAAAACATGGATACATGGAAAGTGCTAGGAGAGACATATTATATCCAGAAGTAGTTGAGTAAAAAAAGGAAACAGTTATGACTTATCATAAACTATATCTGGTTGCAGTAGATAACTGTCAACCTTGAGATATCAAAAGACAATCTATTCATACGTGGGCATGAACATTTGGGTATAAAATAATTTTTTCCCAAGTGGATGGTGCATTTGCTCACAGTGGAACAAGACAACAACCAATTTGTCTATGCGTGACAAAAAAGGATTTTTTACATCTGTATATAACGATGAATCATGTCTATACACCCACCTACATATCACACAGGCATTGTGATTTCCAGTCATAACAACTAGTCGAATATATGTAATCAGTGTGAAATAGTAGGGTTTATTGTGTGGACAATATATATTTTTTAAATTGGAATACGCAAATAAGCAGTGATTTGTTTAAGACGATTATATAACGTAGCTGGTTATTTAACTCTGCAGATATTCAACGTTTTTCTGTACTTACCTAATGAGATTTATCCCGCCTAGCCATAACACATTAAATCAGTAACAAGTTCTACTTTAAAATACATATCAATCAGTATGTTTGAAATTTTACAATTCAACAAATTTTATATTTTCATTAAAAATTAACGTACACGTCACATGTTCCTTTGCACTTATATTTAAATTAAGAATTAAATTACACATCAGGCTTAATACTTAAGTCGTAACAAAATAGTGACAACTATTTTAATTCTCCTGAAACTTATATGTAGTACTAAGAATGACACAACGGAAGAGAGAATGAGGCAGGCAGATAACAAGAAACGGCAATGTCGTAAGTTTTCGCTTCCATCGTTCACTCTCAAATGACTGTCGCTCTTTTTTTTTAATAAAATATTCAATTTTCAGTAATGTTAATATTCGATTGATCACCGACAAATATTAAGCATTGTTCGCTTTAAGTTGTACCATACAGAAACTATAGGTGTGGAAATTCGTTCTCTGGGGTCGAGTAGAATCCTATGCGATTTTTAATCAATCAACGCAATACGCACCAGGAGAATGAAGTCAGTGTGATGCCACTTCGGACGTATTCGGGCGGTAAATACTTTTTTTCTTATAACCACATTCCGACGATTCCAATTGCTTAAAAATAAGACATACGATATGTTGTAAATAATTATAAGGTTAATGATTAATTTCTTATTAACAATTTTTTTAACAGTTACTAATTTATTTTATTTTTAAGAGTATCTATTTTATTTCATTTTTAAAACAGAAAAAATGTTAAGTTTTCGTTCTGGCGTAATAACGGACGGTCGCTGTGTGACTGTGACGATCGATTCTCGTGAAAAAGACGTACTTAAAACGACAATCTTCGTCTCATGCATATAGTAGCAGTTCCGTCCTTGTTTAACGTTAGCATTCTCCGACCCCAGTCAAACGTTTTCCATACCTGTATAATCATCTCAGAGAATGAAGAAAGTTGATGTCAAACAGTTGTGATTTATAGCAATTTTGGGTGATGCTCACGTCCTGAATTCACTATTATGTATCTTCACGTCATTGTCGAAGCAGCATGAGTGACAATGCTTTAAATACTCATAATATAGCAGTCATTTGGTGGACCTGGACGATTGATAATTCAAACTGGCCAATAATAAATAATTTTATTGCCCAGTTTCAAGTTATTAATATGAAAAATTCTAAATTCGTCATCAATCACTTTTGCATCGTGGGAAACACTTCCCGACTGGGAAAACTGTAGTTTACAAACTAGTTTGTATGTTTATGATTTCAGCAATGTGTCTGTACTGTACTGATGAGTAAGATTAATTTTCCATAACAATAAAGTTAGACTGAGCAGTATTAAGATGGCATTTTTTTCATGAAACAAAAACCGTTGAATGAATGCCTGTCATTATTCATAACATTGTCATCATCCTGCCTCTTCGACAATGAAGCGAAAAAGCCGTAATGCTATCAACGCGCACAATGTATCCCGAACAATATGCGTCAGCAAAAATTGGTAACAAAACATTTCCTAGTCAAACTTGCGTCTCACTAGTTAGGACGTTACGGGTTTTTGTATAATTGATGATTGTGTCAGTCTTCACTTGATGACAATTCATTTTTAAGATTACTTAAACACAACAAACTCTTGGTTAAATTATTTATTCCTTTTAATTTGACACGTTTCGCCAAGTCTGGCTTCATCAGATTGATTATAATTCCAATTTCTGATGAACCCTGATTTGGCGAAACCAATGTCAAATTAAAAAAAAGTGAAAATTTAACCAAGTGTTTGTTGTTTTTAAATAATATTTTTATATAATGTTTATTACATCCAAAGTTATTAGTCTGTTCATTTTTAAACATTTTTTTAATAGATCCAGATCCGAAGAAATTTTGTATAAAACAAATCTCAAGGTTTTATACCAATAGATAGGGGTTTATTTATCTAATTAATGACGTAATAAAACAGGATTAGATCGATTTTTTTATTTTAACTATAAATATATACGTCCAAACGAGGTATTTTTCAAATGTTCTATTTTTTCTTAGTTGGTTTCGAATTTCTTGGAAACGTTAGTAAAGAACTTCCTTTTTTTCGAATTAGTTCTCTTGCAATTTTCTTCACAGTTTCAGCATTGATAGCAGCCAGTTTAATGCTGTTTTTCGGAGCCCTAGTTGCAACCGTTTTCTTTTTAACAATACCTGTTTTATCTGGATTCGTTTGGCGCGTATTAGTAACCTTTTTAACTGGAGCTTTAACATTTTGGATTTTATCAGTCGAATGTTCTACTTCAACATTTATTCCTAGATCATTTAACCTTTTAATTTTTTTACTTAATCTGGAAATTCTATTTTTGGTCCGCCGAGAATATTTCTCATCGTCCGCCGCAAGGTTATATCGGAATTGTTTGTTTCTCCTTGTTTGTGCAGAATATCTGGCTTCTGTGCTGCTTTTTCCATGAAATAGGTTTTTTGGTCTTTTCTCATAAGGAATGTACTCCACTAAAAAATAAAAATATATTTGAAGATATAGGTGATTTTACAAAACTATTAATTTATATCTAGTACATGATAATCAGCTTTTGGGAAAATTGATGTATATGAGAAAATGAATAGGAATGAAATGAATTTTCAATTGATAAGTATTTCTAGTTAATATACTCTCCTGGGAAGTTTGAAAAACAATTTACATGTTTTTTTGAAGTATAATTTTACTGTACATATATACATATCCAGAAGAGTTAATCTATAATTATTGGATCCTTGTTTTTGATATATAAGTACAACATTAAATGCTAAAACTACTCCTTTCTCTATTTGCAATTTCTTGATATCTCCAATTACATCTAATTTTTTAAAACGACGTTTCGGAGAAAAATCACTTTTTCATCTTCATGTTTCCCCGTATAGTCGTCGTTCGTGTCAATTTGAATAGAACAAGTACAATTTTGCCAATTAATGTTATAACATCACATAAATTTTTGTAATATGAGTACTTGTTTTTTAGAAACAGGCCTCTCAAGTTTCAAAATTATAATTTAAGATTAAGCACATACACTGTATTTGACAACAAAAAAATCCACATGATTTACAACAAAAACCATACTCTTGTATAACAGCAATATAATAAACAGTTTAAGAAAAATTTAGGATTTTAAATTGGGATGCATGCATAGGTATGCCTTCACCATAAAGAGAAATACTGAGAAAACTATTAGTAATTGTTACTATTTATTGAAAATACTTGAAGATAGTTTGAAATATTGCTAATGGATTTACACTATAATAAACTTTGCATATAAATTTGGTTACCTTGCAAAGTTTCAAAAGTCTTATAAGAAAACAAAATCTACAACAATAAATGTTTGAAGAACCTCCTTTCAGATTCTCCAGAGGATATTTTAATGTATCTTGAAAAGCACTGATGAAATCTTTCAAAATGAAACCTTATTGTATACATTATTTCCTTTATTGCATATGTCAGTGTTGAATACATAGGTTTTTATATATGATTTATTCAGTTGAACTTTATATTCTGAAGTAGTGTGTCTCACCAGAGTGTTGGTTTTAATCTACAAGTTTTTATATATCCCATGATCAAAAATTCTGGTAAGCTGCTGGCCATAGTATTTTATCTCCCCTTCAATTCACCTTTAGTCAGTGTTTTTAAAAGGGAGAAAAACTTGCATCTAAATACATACACATGATACATCAGATTACTTTCATTTGTGGAAAAATTATAAATGTATACAGAACTACACTTTTTGCACATAAAATAAAAACATGACCAGCTTATTAAGCTGCAACTTTACAAGTAAAATCAGAAAACTTGCCTTTGTAAAGAATTTTGAATTAAGAAAACAAAGACTTTTATAAGCTGCTTGTGTATTATCCATATACACATTAAAATTAAATCACTATCAAAGTTCATTTACACCAAGCACTCTCATTGTTAAAATTTTTTTGCAGTCTAATACTCATTTTAATTTGTTGTATACACTATATTGGAGAATCCTCTCCTCTGCATGCATGTCAACATAAAAACCTAAATTTCTCCCCCATTTTATCAACTTAAATAATGGTTATGTTCTTTGAGTAAACCACCTTTAAACTTTATTTTTGGCATTAAAAGTCTATGCAGGTTTCAATGTCTAAGTGCTTCTTGGGAAATAACACCACAGTTTAAAGAAAATTGCTGTCTATTCCAAACGTTTCAGGATCTAGATCAGACCCCAAAATGTTTGGAATATACAGCAATTTTCTTTAAACTTTGGTGTTATTTCTCAAGAAGCACTTAGACCTAGATCAGACCCCAAAACGTTTGGAATATGCACCAATTTTTTTTAAACTGTGCTGTTATTTCCCAAGAAGCACTTAGACATTGAAAAATATGCCACAAGTCTCATTCAGAAAACATCTATGCAGGTTGTTCCAAAAAATTGGAGATTATTAACCTTTGAGCACATGTCGCTCATAGCTTTCTGATAGTGGGGTAGATTCATTGATCTTATTAAGTTCAGAGTTCAGCCAAGCCCTTAGCCAGCTGGGGGGGTCTGGGGGTTCAAAACCCACCCAAAATTTTGGAATTTTTGGTTTCAAGATTCAATTTTAACCAATTAATCATTTTTTTCATAAGAATCAATTTTATATTGATACAATTTTATATATCTTGGAAATAAATGAACAAAAATATACATTTTGCAGTCCTAATCACCCCACCACCAATCAAAAAATTTATCAAAAAATTCCTGGCTATGACCTTGAGTTCAGCATATGGACATACTCATCTGCTAAAGGTGTATGCTATTCAAAGAAATTTTGCTTTACACAAGTTTTTATTCCAACACTTTAGAGGCCTGTAACTGCAGCTGCTTGCTCTTGCATTAAATTCCTAAACTCTGTACATCAATATTTATTATTTTCTCCATATTGCTGATTTTGCAGCATTATTCTGCCAAATGTTTTACTCATTACAATTTCTGAAACTTTACTCTGTGCTTGACAAATATTATCTGGATATTTTGTTTTTCAGTTTAGTATTATTAATTAAATGCACCTATAACATCTCTGATTGATTATTATTAAACTACATAATTTCTCTAAATTATCTCAAAAATATATCTAGCCATTTGAGAAAAATATTTTATAAATAGTTCTAAGGTTTTTGAACCATAGTAGTTATCTAAACAACAGACAATTTCACAACTACTTCACAGACAATCTGGATGTTTAGTGATATTGCTTCAAAATACAAAGCTGGAGATCAATGAAAAAAAATAATTGAAATTTTGCAAACTGAAATTATAAGTATTTCTATCCTTACTGAAGTTATCATTAAATAACAGTATGTACATCAAGCATAAATGTTATTGTGATTTATTTCATATTAAAATTAAGTGACTGCAAGGACCTAGGGGCAGATCCAGGATTGTCATTTGTGGGCAGGGGCTTATCCAGGATTGTCATTTGTGGGCAGGGGCTTGACATCACTGAAGGTTGATTTTAGCATAATAAGCACTAAAAAAGCATACCAGTAAGATGCTTTTGGGGGGCTTTGGCCCCTTAGCCCACTCCCTCAATCTGCCAGTGAAGGACACTGCATTTCATTACTTGGTAGTTCTATATTAACCTTTTAAATTTTAATAGGTAGCTTCAAGTTCATCATAATTACACTGTTTACTTATCAATAAATGATTTATTAATTTAAATGATTATTTTGTTTCAGAAGAAAACTATAGGTGCTAACCAATCAATTTATATAAAGGGCTTTCATGCCCTCACCCCAACAAAAACATGCATATTAAATAATGTAATTTAATTAAAACCTAATAAATAAACAATTGTACTATGTCATAGAAAACTACCTTTTTCCTGCTTTTAAAAATGTATTTATTACCTGTTAATCTCTTTTTAAACATCAGATAATTGTTCATAGTTTCTCCTGCAATTTTTGCTACATCAGGATGGGAGAATTCTACATATCCATAGCCTTTGCTTCTTCCTGTTTTGTTGGATCTACATACCTTAACATTTGTCACCACTCCAAACTGTTTGAAGTAATTCTTTAACTCATCTTCATAAAAACCATGTGGCAAATGTGAAATGAAAATTAAACCTCGCTTTTGTTCAGCTGTTAACTTCTTTGCTTTCTGTTCTTGTTTAATAGTGATTTCTCCCGACTACAAAATAAATCTTTAAACAAATATATGACACCAATAATAAACAATTGACTAACCTTTATTTTCTTTTTAACAATGTTAATTTCTTTGGTAAGACTTTTCTGTTCTGTTGGATCCAGTGATAACGTATCGGACGCGGATTTACGTTTTCCCATTTCAAAAATGAATCCACTATTATTAAATACTAAACAGATTTGGAATCCTTGATATTCAGTTTTTTCCTTTGGTTATAACAAAACACGTGCCAAACTGTCAAATAAATGTGACACTTATCACCACCACAGATCATATTAGAAACAACACTATACTCAGAACTGACAAAGGACAGAACTGTTTCTTTCTTCTGTTCAGAGTGCATATAAGTAGAGTGCGAGAGCACGTCCATTTCTTGCCCAACTCGCACCACATCAGGGTATTAAGTCATACGGGTTTTCGCGGAACTACTTCTGAATCCGTTCAATAGTAATATTAACGTAATTTTCTGAAAACGCCGTTCGCGGAACAAAATTACTGAAAATGAACCGATATAGAACTAAGTGAACGAATCCCAAATGAAACAACATCCTATAGACGATGATAACACCCGTTAATTACAGCAACCTAGAATTGTATTGTGAACCAAAACTATTGTTATAAAATTTGGTGATCTGGATTGCAGTAGTCTTGAGATCGGTGTTCGCGGTAAGCAGTTATTGGTTCTGAATCGATTCAAATGTTTCTTGCTTTGAAGCAAGGATTTTTAGTTCGATCATGCCTTAGAGCATATATAAGTAAAAGCTCTAAGAATTATGCGCTTCCAACCCACTCGGTTGTCCGAAGTCTATGGAAGTATGTTTACTTCAGCTTTCGTTTGAATTTGAATTTAGCAGTTGGAGTGGAAATAGCCAAAATTCCTTATGTAAATTATTTTTAATTTAATGTAGAAGAAATAAAATTGATCCACTTTTATTACTTCCTTATTCCTGTTAGAATTTAAAATAGTATTTTTCCATAAATAATATTTTTAATTAACAAAGATATTGCATTACAGTTCGCTTAGTGATGGGGACTGATGGATTTTTAGAAGTATATAATATAGGTACTAATAGTGTCACAATAAATACAAAAATAATCAATTGTCAAATTAATTGGCAGAATTGATACCCAAAATTAAATCATTGAAATGTATTATAATCTTTTATGATTTGCTGCAAGTTCAAATATGTTGTTGACTGGTTTAACGTAAATAACTCTCTACTGTGTGGAGTTATATTTCGTTAAAATTATTTTCAACTTTTTAGTTATACTTGGAAGTCAGTTCCATTTTTTTAAATGTTTTATTCTAAAATACTTTAGCATGTTCTTTGGGTGAAAATATTATTTACTATAAATTTACATTTTTAGGGTTCCGTATATACTATATATGGATACCCTTATATTATCACTTTTTCTCCTAAACTACTGGACGGAAGAGGTTGAAATTTGGCATCAATGTATAGTTTGGTGACCCGATCAGGAGTACATATTGTAAATGAAGAAATTTTGATTTTAGGGATACTTTTGGGGGCAAAAACTAAAAAAAATTGACCGTTCCCCCCCTGATCTCCGAAACTACTGAGGGGGCAAATTATAGAATTAAATGAAAATTTAAAAATAAAAAATTTTTTCAAAGGCATCACGTAATATATCAAATGCAAGGTCCCATTCTGAGGAACACAAATATATATTTTTTTCAAATTAAAAAAAAATTACTCAAAAAGATATTAACGAAAATATACTCAAATTTACAAATCCCCCCCTTATCTCCGAAACTATAAAACGTAAAGTTTTGAAAAAAATTAGAGGTATAGGGTCTGACCTGAAGTTTACTGGAGAAATAAGGAGAAACCTCTCCTTTTAATTTTGGGGGGCAAATTACAGAATTAAATGTAAAATATAACATTAAAATTGTTTCTAACCCATCATGTTACATCTCAAATGAAAGGGCTCATTATGACGAAAACAAATATATTTTTTTCTTATTTTTAAAATAAATAAAAATATATTAACAAAAATATAAAAAAATTACCCATTCCCCCCCTTAACTCCGGAACCATAAGCTCTAAAAATTAAAAAAAATACGGGTATAGCACCTCATTTGAACTTTACTGGCACAATAAGGAGAAACCCCTAATATTCATTTTGGGAGGCAAATTATAGAATTAAATGGAAAATAAAAAAATATAATTATTTATAACGAATCAAGTAATATATCAAATCAAAGGGCTGATTATGACGAATACTAATCTATATTTTTATTTTTTTAAATAAATATTTTAAAATATATCTAAAATAATATTTCAAAAATTACCCATTCCCCCTTTTATTCCCCAAACTATAAATTTTTTTTGTTTACAGGAAAAATACGAAGACATCCCTAATATTAATATTGGGGGCCAAATTATAGAATTAAACGGAAAATAAAAAATATCTTTAACGCATCATGCAATACATCAAATGAAAGGGTTTATTATGAGGAATACAAAAACAAACATATTTTTCATATTTTAAAAATTAATTGTTTGCAAGATATTAACATAAAGATATAAAAAATTCTCATTTCTCGCTCTATTCCCGAAACCTAACTAAAATTTTGAAAATAATTAGGGGTACTGGTGCTCACTTGAAATTTATAAGAAAAATTATTAGAAAACCCTCATAGTAATTTTAGAGGCAAATTATACAATTAAGTGGAAAATAAAAATTCAATTTCAAACGCATCATGCATTTTCAAACGCATCATATCAGATAAAAGACTCATTATGTCAATTACAAATATATCATATTTTTAAATCATGTATTTAAAAGCTATTAACAAAAATATTAAACACTTTATTAATGTTAAATATAAATTTGGTTGTTGAACTGTGATGTTTAAATTTGCATTTTTTGGATGTGAATTCTTCAAATTAACCTAATTTTATTCACGTAGGTTTGTTCGTAGAAAACTCATTTCTACGAACAAATTACCCGGTCGGTACTAGTGGCTCCCCCAAATTGAAACCATTTTGTGGACACTTTTTCTTACAAAGAGTGTCCTCCTTATACTCAAACCTCCAAACTCCGGTGATCCGATCTAGGGGAAGAACAAAAATATAACTAAAAATAATGAACGGATTCTGAATCGATTCAGAACTGCTTCCGCGAAAACCCCTAATGACTACTTGAGCGCCGAACGGTGATATTAAAACGTATATGTAAAACATTTTCTTTAATTTTTTTCCATTTCATTGTGTGAACAGCCGCACATTTACAGCTTATTATTTTGTGAAGTTCTGGTCAAACTACGGGTGATTCGACCTTAGCTAGTTTCAAACCTGCATTTCTGTCCATTCAGTTTTTGGATTCATTCCCTTGCCAACCAAATTTCAATTTGCTTTGGAAGTAATACTCGGTAGCTGATTTGTTAAGAAGCAGGTTTTGAACATGAAATGACACCGTTATATCCTTATGAAAAATGGCTTTCAGTCAGCTGCATCTATAGTATGGATGTTGTTTATGATGTGTGGAACAAAAGTTATCATGTGCACAAGTTCAAAATTGTTTTGTTCTTAAGATACGAGAGGCCAAATTGTTGCTGTCTAATTTACTCTTGATAATACGTACACGCTGCCCCAACACTGAAAGGAAACAAATATTGTCGAAGATGAGTTGAAGCTTCATAAGAATTATATACAATAATCAAGCATAATTAGTTGTATCTATGACAGGAGACATAACCCATTTCAGGGTCGGTCAGATTCGGGACGATATGCCGTTATTTGTTAGCTTGGTTATTTTATGATTGATAAATGACATCTAAGCATCGTATCGACGATACATCACTCCAAGAATTATGACCTGAGTTACAATAATTCATCTAAATTGTTTTATTATTATAATTATTAAAGAAACAGATTTTTGCGGCAGTAATATGTTATAAAATTTCGGACTGATTATTGCATTTGTGTTAACCTCAGTCTTTGGATCTTTTATTTACTGTCTATTACCAGCATGTGAATATTATCCAGAAAGTATCTATATATAAATTAGCAAAGACAATACGGTTACGTACCATTTTCTCCTCTGTTACTCAACCTATTTGCTTTATTTTTGTATGGTTTAGTAGCTACAGACGACCTTCAGTGCAGAATGCTAAACTTAATTTATAATATTGGTTCAATAATTAAATAATAAAATAATAAAAAAATTATTTACATGCATACTGTCAATGCCAAACAGTTCCGCCAGATTGCTTATAGAGAAAATCATAAGATAGGTTGACTCCAATGTGAAAGACAAACTAAATTAAATGTAAAACTAAAAGTTTCGGCCTTTCAATAAAGTTAGCCTACATAGTCATGCTGTTGAAATAGAACCAACGAAAAATTATAAGACATAATAATCGCCGTTTATTGGGCGCTCCCAAGTTTGCAGTTTGCAACTTTCATTGCATTGTAAATACGATTTGTCAACTAAAATCAGAATTATGTTGCACCTCATCTATTTATTTCTGATATCTTCTTTATTTTAACCGTATACCTTTAATTTAGAGTCGTTTTATTTTTGTCGGGTAACTTTCATATAAGTTTAACTAAGATTACAGAAAATTGTGAAATTATGCACAAATTCACGATAAATAGGTAGATCTGACACCACCGAATGCTTAGTCATCTGCCGGAAATTTGATTTAAATTTTGACATTTTATTACTGTTGTAGCGATTAGGTTGCAAGTTTTCAATTCAGTAAGACAAGATTTCAAAGTATTTTCAAGGTTTCAATTTCAATTCACAGAAAAAAATTCTCAAAAATAGGTGTATTTAACTACTATTAATTAACAGTATGTGATTCATATTTCTTTATATTTTCTACATAAAACAGAAATAGTCATGGGTTAGGTACTACGTTGGTAAGTAAATTTTTTATATTGAAAATCATACTGAAAATGTTTTCTGACAATGTGGGTATTTTATAGTTAATTAATTTTACATTACATGGTCCCATTGCAGCAAAGTTCTGACTGTTAAACCATTTTAAAGATTTGTATGAATATATTAGGTTAAGTTATTATTTATTCTAGAGCAAAATATATTTTTTTTACATACATATTACCTTTGAAATCGTACACTGCTGGCTTTAAAATTTACAACCTAAATGTTTTTAAAATCCAAAACGCTCTACCCGACAACAGATACCACTGCGTAATTATACAGTGATGGGCAAATGTGTGGAACCAAGCAAATATCTCTAGAATTATTAGAGATATCAAAATGAAATTTGGAAGGTGGATACTGCAGTAGATTGCTTATTTGTTTCAATTTTTTTTTACAATTTTGAACATCCTGTTTTACCGGAAGTAATGTCGATTTTAAAATTTGCAATGAAACACTCTGTATAGTATTTTAGTTTCTGATGAAACATTTTATTGCGAATACAAAAATATCGGGTTTGATATTGTTTACTTCAATACCTACCAAGATATTAACAGAAAAGTAATTAAGGAAAGGAAAAATCTAATATCCATTAAAGAAATACATAATCATAATTATTAACTAAATCAAAGTGATTTTCAAAACATTGAAACTTAACTAAACTTAATGTATTAGATGTTCAAACTGAGCACCGTTTACTTCTTGACAATAAGCAAGTCGGTTTTTAAATTCTCTTGTAACATTAGCTATTACTTCTGGTGTAATTCTCTGGATGTCTTGAGTTATTCTTTCAGCTAATTCTTGTAAATTATTTGGTCTATCAGCATAAACCTTAGACTTTAAGTAACCCCACAGAAAATAGTCTAGTGGATTAAGATCGGGACTTTGTGCAGGCCATTCATAAGTACCCCTTCTTCCAATCCACCTGTGATGAAATGTCCTATCTAAATGATCTCGAACAATACGAGCGTAATGGGGTGGTGCTCCATCCTGCTGAAACCAGATATTAATTGGTAATTGTCCATTTACCTCCAATGCCGGAATAACTTGTGTCTCCAAGAGCTGTAAATACATATCTCCGTTTAAAGTTTCTTGTAGAAAGAAGGATCCCACGATTCTGTTGTTATAAATGCCGGCCCAAACGTTCAATTTTTGGGGATGTTGTGTATGAGCCTCTTGTACCCAATTAGGATTACTTTGCGACCAGTAGCCGCAGTTATGTCGATTAACCGTACCATTTAATCAAAATGTAGCCTCGTCTGAAAACACCACATTTCTTATAAAATTATTATCACGGTTACAAATATCCATCATCGTTTCACAAAATTGCAAACTTCTGTCGAAATCGTCTTCGGAGAGTTCTTGAACGAGGCGAATTTTGTATGGATGATATTTTTCTCGCCTTAATATCCTTCCTACTGAACGACGGCTTATTCCATGCGTATTGGCGAGGTCGGTAGTGGATAAGTGAGGATTTTCTTCCAAAGATATAGTAACATTTTGAGCTACACCTTCATTACTTGCACCTTTTAACCATCCACTTTGTGGTAAATTGCTAACTGTTCCACTTGTGTCGTACCTTCGCAAAGTTTTCGTCACTACTGAACGAGATATTTGTGTATTCGGATGAACAATGTTAAAAAGGTCACAAACTTTTTGATGCGTCCTTTGCCTCTCCCCATACTCAATCATCACTAATATTTCTATACTTTCTCTTTCACTTAATTCTGCCATTTTACGATCAAATTAAAACAATACAATCTTTTTACGTTCAAATAAAAAAACTAATAACTTATTTTGACAAATACTGTCACTTCTGCAATGAATTTCATGGACTACTAAACTTGATTCAGATTTAATTTGCGGCTGATATAAACAAACACACGTTTATTCGACTATGGAACAAGCAGTGCTGTTGGCTGTGACGGTATAATGCCACCGATTGGCCAATAGAAATACAAATCCTTACCGAGCGGTTTGTTTATATCGGGCGTAAATGAAATCTGAACCGAGTTTAGCTACCATCGAATTTTTCCTTTCCTTAGTTACTTTTCTGTTAATATCTCGGTAGGTGTTGAAGTAAACAATATCAAACCCGATATTTTTGTATTCGCAATAAAATGTTTCATCAGAAACTAAAATACTATACAGGGTGTTTCATTGCAAATTTTAAAATCGGCATTACTTCCGGTAAAACAGGAAGTTCAAAATTGTAAAAAAATTTGGAATCAAATAGGCAATCTACTGCAGTATCCACCTTCCAAATTTCATTTTGATATCTCTAATAATTCCAGAGATATTTACTTGGTTCCATACATTTGCCCATCACTGTATATGCGAGGTTGGTTTTCAAATGATACACACGGCAGTGGCTGGGTAACTCTCTTTCAGGCCAAGTGATGACCATCTTTTACTAACTTTATATTTGCCTATAGTTCAATAGGAAAATATTTAGTGTTGTCAATTATAGATCAGTATTGATTTTTCGGACAAGAAGTACTAACTTTCGTAGAAAATAATATTTGTAATTTTTTGTTGTGATTATAATTCTGTCATTAATATAATATAAGTAGATGAGCAAGGTTACTTCAACGCCAAGACGAGGTCCGGAACGGCGGGAACGTTGGTTGTTGAAATTTTAAATTGAAATTGTTGTGTTGCGGGTTGCGGCGCGCGCAGGTAGTGGCTGTTTGAATAAAAATGCGGCGGTTGTGGTAAGTAAATAGAAAAAAGCATTGGTTGGGTTTCGAGCCCGGGACGGCAGCGTGTGCGTTGAAGTTTCCACTATATGGGGTGGCAATCCAGTTGAATAATGTTGTATTTTGGTTGATGGCTATGTGCGGGTCGGCTCGTGTGGATGGTGGTTATCTGAGTGTTGTTTGTTGAATATGTTATTTGGTGTGAAAATGCGGGAAATTGGATTTCGGGGGGTGAAAGTCGGGAAATTGGATTTCGGGGGTAAAAGTCGGGATATTAGAAGTCGGGATATGGGATCTAGGAATAAAAATATTTGGTGTATATATTAATATGTTGCATTGATTGCATCAGGTCGAGCGTAAATTTTGGGACTTGTAAAATTTCGCGAAATTAATATAGAGAACCTAATGTTTGGAATATAAATAGTATTTACTTAGAAGTAAATACTATATGAACGATAATTTTAAAAATTGATTTTGCGGTGAAAGTCTGAAATAATTAGAATATCTTTATAGTTGCATCTCTACTGGAAATAAAAAATAAATAAATAAATAAAACAAGAACAGTGTTTAACTACATTTATTTTGAATACAAGACTTTGTGAATTTTAAGAGCATCAGCTATTGATAACGTAATAACATGACATAGGTTTGGTCGTGTTTGATACAGAAAGGTAGCCATCATTGAACCATATTCCAAGAGATATATAGCTATCTGGTAATCGTTCTTGTTCATCCCACAGGCTTTCAGGTTCATCCTTTCCCATTTCAGGATGATTGTCAAATTGATAAGCATACTCCAAGTACGTCTTGAAAACTTTAAAGCTCTCGGGAGCTAGATCAAGAGTTGCTATCGGAGATTTGAGAGTAACATGATTTTCCGTAATATTAATTGATAAAACGGCAGGTAGTTCATAGAAGCCAACGGAGGGATTAAGTTTTCCAGTTAAATCTTTGGGCTGTATTCTACGAGTTGCCAGCGAATGATCATCAAATTTAAAACGCTTGGTGTCAGTCATTAATTTTTCTAAATTCATAGCTACCGTTTGCTTTGAGTGAACAATTGAAACTGAACTCGATATGCAAAGTTTGATTGTAAATAATGTATACAAGATATTTTTCACTACCACAGATCTTTGTAGAATATCGCTAAAAAATACTCATTACCGATATTTTAGAAAAGTTGACAGAAAATGTTCTTTGAGAAACACGTGCAGATATAAATGTCACCTAAACTTAAAATCCACAAATAATAATCAACTACCTGGAATAGGAAGTTATCTTTAATTGTTTTATTACTGAAATAATCGTGTTAGAAGAACTGATATTCCTGAGATCCGAATTTTTATTTTAAATCATTTATTCCCAACCATGCAAATTTATTAAATAAAAATCAACAATATGTAATTAGTTCATTAACACAACGATAATTTTGTCGACCTCGAAGTCAAGAATATATCGCAAGTCAGTAAAATACATAATTAACGATTCAATTTCAGAACCTTATTTGGTAAATACAAAACAAATATATTGGTCTCGGAGAGCAAGAAAATAAGATAACCAGTAATTAGTTAAATATCCCGGCCTCATTAAGAAACATTTTCAGAACGACGAAAACAAGATTGCGCCGGGCGCTCGACCAAATATGGAATTAGTCGCACTGACCTGACCCTGAGAATACGATTAGCAGTATTTAATTATATATTACCATAACATTTTAACGCATATTTCGAAACTTCGAAAAGAAGACAAGAATGCTGTTTTGAAGACAAACAAAATATCTGAAAAAGTAGAATATCTAATTAACGATCGGCCCGGTTACTGTGGTGAAATAAATAAGCGAGATTTAGGAAATTAATATTACTCTTTATCAAGTGTTCCAAGATACAAGTACAGTTTCTTAGTGGGTGCATTTTATAAAATATGTAAGTATTTATTTAACATTATATCTTTTGAGTTTTCTACTTTCATTTGAATTAATAAAATTAATCCTAGCATTTTTGAATTCTTAATTTTTAATATCTTTATGAAATGTGATTTATATCTTCAAATTTCGCAACTTTTTTAAATTGAATGTCTGATTGATCCTATTGAATATAACACGCACATTTTTAGGTATTTTAAGCGTAGTTTTGAGTTTTCTATTTTCATTTGAATTAATAAGATTAATCCTAGTATTTTTGAATTCTATGAAATGTGAAAATATATTTCTCATATCCATGTATTTTTAGTTGCAGATTTAATTTTCCGCTGCTAGTTAATACAGCATTCTACTGCCCATTGATCCAGGGATAATCTACTCTTCCTACAATAACCTTATAGTGGGTCTTCCGCAACTAGTTAAGTAGTTGTGGCATCTTTGGAGCTCACAGCATTCTACTGCCCAAACAGAGCGCACAGCATTCTATTGTACTACTAGTAAATTTTCGATCGATTTCTAAACTAAAAAGTGAGTTTCACAAATGATTTTATAAATAAATAAATATTAGGTTGTGTGTATTTGTTATAGAAATGGATTTCCTATCTAAAATTAATGCCGTGTCCTCCGCAGAAGCTGTGAACAAGCCAAGCATCAAAATCCAAGACCTGCAGCCAGGGAAAAAATATCGAATAATTTCTGCCAAACTGGTCAAGCCAAAATTTGGGGAAACGATATTGATAGAGCTAGAAGATCACGTGACCTTTTTACCAAAACGGGTCATGGACACGTATAAGCCCTATCTAGAACAATTTTCTTTGGGAAAATTATATATTAATTTCATCGGACTGCAGGAGCTTGGAGGTGGACTTCATCACAGGGTGTTGTTCGAAATTATTAGCTGCTGAAACAAGATATTTAAGCATCAACTGAGAAAAGCACAAATAATGGAAAAAATGGAATCAGACCAAACTTTTACTTGTATTGAGGAATTTATAAAAAAATGCAGAACATTTGAGTTGAACAACGAATTTAATAATCAAGCTGAAATAACAAAGTTGCTAAAGCAAATCAAAAAACATATATGTCTAATAAAATATACCATTAGTCATAGTAAACTGACTGTAGGAACGCTACGTAAATTACAAAACAAGTCAGGCTATCTAAAGCAATTTAGGCTTCTACTTTGTTCAAAAAGTGGTATGGGCCTAATCCATGATAAACGACGTTCGGGCAGAGTTCAGTGGGAGGATATATCTTCGTGTTTTGGAAACCGTATTAGAACTGGAATCATTGTTAATAAATCACATATAGATGTCGTTTCATTCTTAGATGATGCTCTGATTTTATTCAAAACCCGAATTAGTAACATTCTAAAGAAAATGCCTTTGCTGAAGGTTAATACAACATTCTGCGGTGAATTTGTTAAACTTTCAGGTGATGAGGAGGTCAGGGAATATAAGTTCTTCAACACGAAAAATAACATTATTGACGCTGGAACCAATATAAAAACGTGGTTCAACCAGAACGTTCGAGGCGAGATATTGGCAAAAATGGAAGATTTCGAGGAGGTAGGATCCAATTGGGCTCTTTCAAAAGTTGTAAACATCGAAGTTAATATTAATGCCTTGGAGATGGCTACTGGAAAATAAAACTGTATAAGATTGTATTATCTGACAAATTGAATAAAAATATATTGCATACTCTAGTTGTTTTTAATATATTAGTCTTAACCATCCTAATATCACAAAAATTAACCACAGAGGTAGATATATCTTTGTGATCTATTATGAAAACCCCTGGACTAATAAGAGACTGAAAATATAAATATAGGTAACACTAGAACAGTAAAGTCAGTATAACTATAGAAGTCGTATCAAACTGTTGCAATGCTTCTAACCTATTATCTTATTATCGTTATTCTTCACATTGCCGAGACTAACGTCAATGTGGAAAATTTCCTCAAAAGCTATGGATATTTAAATGAAAGTGATGAAACTGCTGTAACAAGCTTGGAACAAGCATTGGTAAAGTTTCAAGAGCTATACAATTTAAATGTAGACGGTACAGCAAATAACGAGACGCTGGCATTAATGACTCAACCTCGTTGTGGGGTATCAGATTTTCCACTAAACTTTGCTCTATCGGCACAAAAATGGAATAAAACAACCCTGAAATGGTATTTTAAGCTAGCAGATGAAAGAATGAATATGATCGCCCGAAAGGCATTTGAAATTTGGGAAAATGCTACCAATTTACGGTTTATTCAGGTGTCGGGCTTAGGTAGTCCGGATATCGTCATCTCCATGTCCGATAGGAGATCTGAACACACAAATTATAGAACCTGTCAGAAGGGTAAATGCCCTTATAATTTCGATGGTAAGGGTGGAGTACTGGCTCATGCATTTTTACCCAACAATGATGAGTGTCGTGAGGTTCATTTAGATAAGATGGAAGACTGGTATTTAGGAGATGAGGACATTGGTGATGTACCACCAGGACGAACTAGTATGCTTTGGGCTTTGGCACATGAATTTGGACATATTTGCGGTTTAAGTCACTCGGGAGTTAGCTCAGCTCTTATGTATCCCTACTACAGTCAAGCTAAATTAGATCAAGATGATATTATTGCAATCCAGTATTTGTATGGACCCAAGAAACAAACAACAACTAAAACAACACAAAGGACTACAACGATTCCATCAAGCACGACTAAGAAGACTAATCCTTTAAGCATACCAAAACATTTTCCTTCAAGTACACCAGCAGCAACAGCAACAAGGACTGCAAGCACGCCCTCAATCACAAGGAAAACTACACCTACAGAAGCAAATAATAACCAAACTAATAAAATAATAGACTTGTGTAAAGTCGAACCTAAATATCTTCAATTCCTTGTCTTACACACAAATTTATATATCATATATAAAGATAGACTTTGGATAATGGACATTCAAACAAAGAATTTCACATCAAAGGATATATCATTGCGAAAATTTTTACATTTTTTGCCTCCTGGTGCTTTTGAAATAACATCAATTTATCAACGACCTTCTGGAGAGATAATTGCAATTATTGATCGAAAAAGACTCTTTTACATAGAAGATCATAGCTTCAAATTAATCAAAAGCCTCAACGCTACCGATCTCAAAATAGCTCTAACTGGAGACTAAATTATTGCTGCCGTAAGTACATACACTGGGCAAACTTACTTTTTTCTATCGGAAAACACATTTGTGGAAATAGATGAGTGTTCTCTGGAGTCGAAGGAATATGGTAATATTAACAGAAAATTTGCAGGCATTCCTCCATATATTAGAGGGGTATTCCGATATATTAATGGATTGATATACTTCTTCCAAGACAATAGGTACTTTGAATTCAATCAGTTTACTAACTCACTTCAAAAGTCTGATAAACTGACATTAGATATTTTCGGCATTGATTGTCCTATTATGGCTTTGTATGATCAGCTAAAAACTGTATTAAATAAGATATTAGCTACATATTAAATTGTTGCTATTTGAAAATAAAACTATAACTTTGTTTACGTCGTTTTACTATCATAATGAGTCAGTTAGTTGATGACTGCAGACCGCCTCATCTATTTCATATAGTACATATATATTAAATAAATTGAATACTTCAATGTATTTGCTTCAAATTTCGCAACATCGTCCCAGTTACTTCCATCAACTACCTTACCCTCTGAACATCAATTCACCTCCAAATCAAGTCGTTCAAGTGTGTTTCCCTAGATCTGCAGATTTTTATCATCAGTGCTATAAGAAGTTATAAGTATGTTTTCCCATATCTAGGGAAATATATGACATCTGGCATCAATGGCTGTACGTATACAGCCCCCTACTCCCGTCTTTCTGACGTCACCAGTCATCATTCTCATTGGACAATTCAAACCGTTGAAAAGTATTGTGGTTTAAATTTAACGGTCTATCGACCTCATCACAATATGAATATACCATTAACATATAAATGCTTTCCATATCTACTAGCCCCTTCCACTTTTCTGCAGGAAGTTACGGGAAACATCGCTAATTCAGTTTGGATTAGTTGTTTATTTGGGGTGGATTCAAGATGAAGCGTGTTCAACTTAGAAGAATTGTTGAACAAGATGTAAGGTTATGGATTACACCGATGAGTAAATTAACTTATACAGAAGTATGCAACAAATTTGGGCTCTACATTGAAAATGACAAACGTAACGCCTTCTTTTGGAACCTTACAATGGAAGATAGAGTGGTCATCAACGATAGTGTTCTGGATTGGTGTGGTTACAAGGGTGAATACAGGAATAAAAAACCGCCTAATTACATTTGATCAAGAAGCAACATCCGATTGTGAATTACGAAGAAATGCAAGATGAACAGATTTCACAAAAGAAATACATTTCCATGAGTAGCGTAGACTTTGAATTTCTCCTTATGCAAATGCGAAGTGACAAAGCAACAGAAATTCGCTTGCTCTATAATATGATAAAAATACCTCAAATATGAGAAATGTTATGAAGAATGTCGCTTGAAGTTGGTCACTACACAAAACAAACATTTAACCGAAGAAATGAACGAACTTAAACGTCTCCTATTGCACGTTAAGAACTCAGCCCAGGCTGAGTGCATTCGACTGCAACAAGATCGTTGTCGAGCTGAAGAAGAACGAATTAGAGCAGATCAGGAGCGTATTCGAGCTGAAGAGGAACGAACAAAAGCTGAAAGGGGTCGTATTAGAATTGAAGAAGAATGTATCACAGCAGCCAAACGACATGAAGAGTTCCTAAATACCGTATCGAATAAAATCCATACTGGCCTTGTGACCCGTTTGAGGAATGAAGTCAGCCCTCGAGTAGCTCCTCAGTCCATCAGTCGCAGCAAACAAAGATGTATGGCTCTGTTGGCTTTAGAGGAGAATGAGTGGTATGTGATTCGTAGGCAGAGAGGGTCTTTTCAATCAACCATAAATGCTTTTCTGAAGAAAAATCCAAACGCAAAAGTTGTTAAAAAGTGGCATGTGCCGCACGCAATAGATGTAGGCAACATGCTCAAGTCTCGGCTAAGAAATTTAAAATGGTTCGCTCAAGGAAACACTTTGAGGAACCTCGATCATTCTCTGATGCCCTTGTATGATGGTGATCTAGTGGACAGTATCGAATCTATCATGGAGGAAAACATTGCTACGGAGATTTCCCGAGATGCGCAAACCTTTATGTTGCACAATAATTCTGTAAATTATGCTTGAAAAATAAAACAGTATATTTTGAAATAAGCTTTTTATTTTATTATTTAAGATACAAAGATTTTTAAATACCCAGCTATAGGTTTTCTGCATATGCAACAGTGATCGATCTTCAGTGAGCAATCAAAGCAACTAGCTAAGTGCCTACAAGGGAGAAAAACAATTGACATGTCATTAGTGAGGCAAATTTTATAAGTGTTAGAGCCAGTGGGGTTTGGTGGGTTATTTTTAAGTAGCAAACAATTATCGAACGCTTTTGCATGAAGCTCTTCAATGTTATCGTAAGGTAAGAGATTCTTCAGTTCTATCCCACAACAGTAGCATTTTATCCTGTCACCATATCCCGTGTAGAAAAAGCCAGCATTGGAGAGCTCCTCTGGTGTTTGTCTTAGAGAAATGGGCCAGTCGGTGTACGTTGCTAGTCGACTCTCAAGTGTTACTTTGCTCTGGTAAATGGCAGGTCTATTTATGCGATAAGCGTCATCCAGATAGAAAAAACTACAATACGGAGACCAATCTAAATGGTCGGCCATTGGATCGTCACCAGGTTGCCAATTGTGCCCTCAGTGTGACAAAAAGGACATGCAACGACATCGTCACTTATTCCATTGCGTTTGTAAATGAAGCCTGCTCGGGCTAGCTTTTCAGCAGGATAGTCAGATTGCCAACTATCAAAGGTTCGTAATCGATTTTGATATGAACGATAGTACTCCCGACTCTCCATATTTTCAACTGATGAAATCAAACAAAATAATCAATTTATACATTTATCTAATTTTTCTAAGTTCTAAATCATGTAAGATAACATCTTTATAATAACACAACTGCTCTTTTAATGCAATACACAACTGTGAGGTGTCATCTAAACAAAATGCTCTTATTATTCTCTCAATAGGTAACTTACGCAATAAACAAGTCCATGTAGAAATTTCGTCCAAGATTTCGTAATAAAATTTACAAAAACTTAATTTTTCTAGAGATGTCACTTTACTTAAAATTATAGGGTCTATATCTAAAAGTCCACACACGTCACTATAGTCTAGGTACATTATCGATATGTGTTTCATAACCATAATCTGCTTCACGTCTTCATACCGCACTTCAGACAAGTGCAAAAAGTCGCCGCAAGCTATTGGCTCGGTAAAGTCGGGTGGTGAGTTGCTCTCGAAAAAGTTTCGTTTCATAAACTCGAGCTGGCAAATGACGTTTCCCCATTCTAAGGCGGACATTGTAATTTTCACAGGTGCTCCCACGGTGGATGTTTTTTGCAATATAACCACCGGGGTATAGGATCTAGCGGGGCTGAGTGCACACTGAACCTCGCACTGGGAATTCAACATGGGCACTCTGGAGTGCAATAAGTAGTACTGTTCGTTATTGGTTGCATTCTCGTACATCTGTAGGACCCGATCCAAGTCGCCACTATAATCCGTACTGGATGCACCACTGCTGTTCCCGGAATCCCAGTTCCTTCAAATTCAACATCGAAACTGCTGCTGTTGCTGTGCTCATGAATATTGGGTGAAAATGCCACAGTTCTACCAGAGCATACACTCCAGTCACTTTTATACCCTTCATCTGATTCCATTGTCACTATTGCATAAAAACTGAAATCTGGTCTGGGGTATTTCACGGTTTTATAGATTTATCCCTACTCCTAATTGGTTTCCCACGTCAAGAAGAGAAATTAGATCTGTAGTTTGTTGCTAGCATTAATCCAGGAATCATGAGTCTGATTAAATCCGAGCCAGCGAACATTAACCTTGTTGCCTTTTCGTTGCAGTACTTTCTCGACGAGATACACATCCGGGTAAACTGCCTTTTGTAGCTCTTCTTCATAGAAACCCCCTTGAATTGGTGTGCCAGACATATCTTCCAAGAGGTACGTAACAGGGTTAGTTATTTTTCTGCGAGTTATTTTAAACAATTCAGTGCTCCAATTCGGTAGATAACCTTTGTCAAAGAAGTGCTTGACCTTGCTGATTCGCACTACGTCCCCAACTTTAAGTTTTCCAGAACCGGCAATCTTTAGATTATTGTACACGCTTATGTCGCGTTCGTTGTTTCTATTAATGTCCACAGGTCTCATCTTTGTCTTTGATGGTTGTAGTCTTTGACGATTTCCGGTAAAATATCAATCCATTTGTGCGTCCCATTCAAGCTAAAGTACTTGAAAAGACGCTCTTTTAGCGTTCTGATTGTTCTTTCAGCTATTACGGCTTTCAAACCACTAAATGTGCTATAATGATTGATCCCGTGGGATTTCATAAGTCGCTGGAAATGACTATTGAAATATTCTTTACCCTGATCGGTTTGAAGGTTTTTCGGCTGCCGTTCCCCGAGAATACTCTCAAATGCTCGAGTCACCTCTTCACCTGACTTCGTTTTCAGCGGTCTCGCCCACACATACTTTGAAAAGCAATCGATTACGACGAGAAAAAACTTGAAATTTCTATTGGATTTCACATACTGATCCATTTGTGCGAGATCGGACTGCCACAAGTCATCGAAACCTTTGATTATCACACGGCGACGTGGAAACTTTCTTCGCACAGGACGATGCAGCTCTTTAACCAGCTGAACTTTTTCCTTGGAATGTTTCGCTATAGACACCATTTTGTATACTAACTATAAGAGTAATTGAGAAACTATTTTATGGGGAGCCTGGAGTGGTGTTATTTGAGTGGTGTGATACAACAACGTCAGTTTTGATTTTCCGGTTAATAATAGACACTTGTCGATTTAATGCCTCTATAGAATGTTTCTGCTCACTACTCATTTGATTCAGTTGCGTTGTAGTTAAGCTTTCATAGTCAGTAAACATTTTCATAAAAGCTGTCAATTTGGAGTTTTATTGTGGAAATCTTACTAGCTGTGTCATCATCTAGTTTTTGCATGTCTTTGTAGAGCTCAGGCACCACTCCGATAATACGATTTCTAAGGTCATTTAATTCTGCAAATTCTGTAGCCTTCTCTTCACGTATGGTTTTCAACACGGCTTCGGTATCGATCACTTTGCGGTTCACAGCAAGTTCCACTTCGTCTATGCGTTTATATTGTTGAGATGCCTCAGTATTGATGGCATTGAATGCAGCCTCGAATTTTGTCATTGTTTCCTTGAGGTGAATTTCTAGTGAGTTACATTTTTCAAGTAGATTCGACAGCTGGATGTCGCTCGCCGTTTGGGTTTGTTTAAGCGCATTTAATGTTTGTTGAACCAGGTCACTGCACTTGTTGTATGCCGCTTGGAAATCGTCTCGTATTTGTGACATCCCATTGGCAATTTCCCATTCGACGTACTGCTTGTTGACTGCATCCATGGGTTTTTGGGGAGCTTTGACATTGGTTATTCGCAGTTTTTCAGCATCGATATTTCCTTCAGAGGTAAAGGAAAACGGTACTTTCATAAATGCAAAGTTTTGTGAAAACACCGATTGTTGGACGGTGTTGCTGCGTCCGAACTTACTCAACGGCATAGTATAACTGATATCTTAACTAAGTGTGAAGGGTTAGATATATGAAAATAAAACTTTAGTAAATTTATTTTTCAAGTATAATATGTGCTTCCTTAAGTTCATTTATAATAGCAATTATTTTGTTGTCGTGAGATGTGTTGCCAGCCTCTTTGGATGCTATGAGAAGTTTCAGCCGCTCAACCAATTCATTGGGGTCATCCCAGTAGACGTACTCCATTGGCTTTGTATTGTACGTTAACTTCATACCAGAGCCGAAACGTTGCTTTTTGCCTGGAGGAGGAAACATTGGCTTTATGATTTCAGTATATTTATAGAGACTTGAGGCTTTTAGTCGTCCAGCTGAATTCTTATGAGCCGATGTCATTGTCAAAATTCGGCGGTATGCTTCTAAATCATCGGGAGCGAAATTGGGGTCTTTGTAGAAAATTAACTGATAAAGTCCCGGGGTGCCTTGAAACTGCAACCCGTCAACGATAATATGACCAGTACGGCTAAAGTTGATTTTCTTTTGTCCGAGATACCACTTGGAACTCACCCCATCGTATATTGGTCCATATATCTTATCAACATCATCGCTATTGCGGAAAAACTCTGATAGGTACTTGTGTGAAATCACCGGATATTGCTCGAGGTAGGACTCCACTACGTCCGGAGATACTGGTTCTAACTCCTCGAACATCGATTTTTCGCCTCCATCATCACCATCACCATCATCATCTGTTGGAAAACTGGTCTCTACTATTGGAAGTTCATCGAGAAATTGTAACTCTTCAAAGTACGGTTCTGTTTTTTTTCACAGGCTCCAACTGTGTAATGGTCTCCAGGATTGCAAAAAAAATTTCATTTTGCAATCTACATCCCAGGGGATAATGATAAGGAAATGATTTTTAGAACCGCAGTGGGAGGATAGCTTTGCAATAAATATTTTTCTGATCTATATTAGGTATTAATCTAAAATTTAAAAAACACCCGTATCAATATCTCTATTTGTCTTTGAGATATACCATAAACAACTAAAAAGAAGGAATTTTGACAATGTGCACGATTTCAACCCTCATTTCCACCCCTATAATACTGGTTGATGACATTCTAAATAATTTTCCATTAATCTATAGAACCTAAGATTCAATTTTTAAAAAAATGTTTCGATGTCTCTATTTTTGCTCAAGATATTTGGTTTCTGTTAAAATAAATGCCATTTGACCCATAGTGGGCCGCTTTAGACCTTATATACTTCTGAAGGTAGCCTGCAATACCCAAATATTGTGACAAGACTAAAAAGAAAGAACAGCAAAGAGTGTGGTGGCTGCTTCTAATGAACTAAGTCCAATTACTCTTTTATTATTTCCACAGTATTGTTTATTGCAGGCTACCTCCAGAACAATATTCTTTATGGTTGTTCTTGGGGTCTCACATAATCTATATGAAGTACATCGGGCTTGTATTTCGGGAGGTACATAAAGAAAATTACAATTTTTATGAAGAGGTAGCCTGTAAATTACAACTGTCGTGCTAAGGCTAGAAAGAGAGTGCAATAGAGAGGGCAAGAGGCTATTTCACTCGATTGGGAGCTGCATCCAATGAACTATGTGCAAGTAGTTCATTGACTGTCATAGAGCTTGTACTTCTGGAGGTAGGCTGTAATTATGGAGTGTTCAGTAAAAGGAGGACACACTCTGTGTATCAAAAAGTGTCCACAAAAGGGTATCAATTTGGGGGCGACACTGGGACGACGGGGTAATTTGTTCGTAGAATAACATTTAAAAAACAATTGAAAATTCTAACCTATACATTTTACAAATTACAACAGCAGATTATAATATGTTTTTTTATAATGAAAAGTAAGTATTTCTAAAAATAAATGCTGTAAAGTTTTTATTTACTTGTTATAAATGTAGTATTATTGACATGATTAAATTGAAAATTATTTTCACTTAGTTATATTCCCACAAAATATTCTCTCCATATGATCTGCGAAATAAACCAACCAAAAATGTGTGGGTAAATAAGAAAATATGGTTTTGTTACATGCCTGAGAGCTAACATTAAAGCAAAAAATTGACGCTCAAGATTGGTTAAATATTAATAGGAAAGAAGAGTTTATGCAGTTAGAACAGAACCTATCAAGAATTTTTTTTTGAAAATGTGTTGTAAAGTAAGTACACATCCAAAAATTGCAAATTTAAACATCATAGTTAAACAACCAGATTTAAAATGATTGGTAAAATTTGTATTTAATATTAATAAATGTATTCAGTCAATGAAATACATTGTACATAGATAAAAATGACTTGCAAGCAAAATTTTATTTGTACATTTTTTTAGGAGTCAAGATAAATATCCTCCACAAATTAAACTCTGAAGAACCCATTATTATATAATTACTAAACTGATTATGGCATTGTCCATCGAGAACATCTACAAACTTCTGAAGATATTTTTCCAGGGCCATTCACCAGGCGTACCTTTGGAAATATTTAAAATAGACCTACAGCAGAAAGATGCCAAAAATAGTCATTTAATTGTAGTTAATGGAGACAAGAAAAAATATATGGAAAACCAGTGTGTGAAAATGTTAGAATCATTGAAAAATAAACTATTCTAGCATAAAATGCAAGTGAAATTTGTTCCATAATGATAACAGAAGAGATAACTTAATTATAGCAGTTTATTCAGTGATGAAAAGAATTGTTAATTACCTTTTATCCAGAGAAAGGTGAACAAGGAACTAGAAACACCAACTTTTCAAAATAAATATGTAATATGAACACAACAATGTAAAAATAAATAATTTTTATTTACATCTAATTCACCAACATCTATTTGTTTATAAGTATAAAAATATTACAAATATACAAATTTTTCCCAATGTTTAACTGTTTCAAAAAGTTTTATAAGAAAATAACAATTATAAAATCACTACATTTTATAAAAAGTCAAAACTGGGGCACATGCCTATTAATTTATATCACAATTAATACACTATAAACTCATCACTTGCAGAGATTACAAAAAACGGAGACAACCATTTACAAAGAGAAGTTCACATAACAGATTTTCTACGTTTTATTTACGATTTTTACTAATAATTTTACATCATTCTCACTTTTTCCGCCCCTTCACTTCTAAATGTAGGATTTGTGTATTTCAATCCGTTGACAATTAACTTTATAACATACCCTGTGGTCACACTTGCGCCATTCTGGCCATTTCTTGAACTTCTTATTTGAAACCGTCCGCTGGACACTTTTTCAGTTTTATTCCCATATAAGTTTGTCCTCCTTTCACTCTACACTCCATAGCTGAAATGCACAAATTTTGTGCCAAGCCTTGAAAGAGAGGGCAGTAGAGAGAACAGGGTATTTCACTCTATTAGGTATGTGCAGTATGTAGTTCAATGGCTGCACTTCCCAATTGAGTGAAAGAGCCTCTTGCTGTCTCTATTGCCATCTCATTTTACTCTTGGCACCCTATTTGTGTATTGAAGGCTACCTCGAGTTGTATATGCTTTAAGATTAAGTATGACCTCTATGGCTTGAAGTTGTTTGTAGTTTTTCTTAGATCTTTTACCATCTAGATATAGCCTGTCAAGCATAAAATAATGGCAACGCTAAAAAGAGAGGGCAATAGAGACAGGAAGAGGCTATTTCACTTAGTGGGTGGATGGTCGGTGGACGCAGCCAATGAACAATCTGCTTTATTGGAAGCAGCTCCCAAAGCAAATGCTCTAAGGTAGTTTTTACTCTTTATTGTATGATCTGTGGTTTTAACTTTTTTACGTGTTGTGTGTCAATCTGTCTGTTTTATTAAATTTTAACTGAGTTTAACTTGCATGATATATAATTTTAAATCCAATTTAGTGCCCGGATGTTGAATTGGTACATTTAATGAGATAAAGTAATAACTTTGTCACTGTGTCTTATTAGAATTAGCAAGGGACGTAATTGAAAAATATATACGAACTCCTGTTATCAATCCCATTATTTTGACTGTCCTTATTCTTATGTACCTAAGATGTGCGGAGGATTTACTTGCTCAAAAAATGCTCTTATTGCGCTTAACATTTTGTATATTGTAAGTAGTTTCATATTTAAATGATTTTTATTACAGTTGACAAATTTCAGATGGTCTCATGCATCTTAATTGGAGTGGCTGTTTATGGAAGAGCAGCTTCTTTGGTGACAAACTTACCAATAGTTGGTGGTATACTAGCATGTGGAATAATTCTTATATTGATTTCCCTTTTGGGACTTGTTGGGGCTGTGAAACATCATCAAGTGATGCTGTTTTTTGTATCCTTTTTTATTCTAATAAATTATGGTCAAGTAATCTATTATTCTTTAAAAACAAGAATTCAATTTATTCACTATACACATTTTTCAAATAACATATTGCCCATTTACACATTGATTTTGATCAAAAGTGGATACAAAAACATTGTAAAAGTGTCGGCAATGCCAACAAATATGTGTGTATATTCATTGACAATACATCAGTTATTTAAATTAGTGTAACTATTTGTTTTCTGAAAGATAGTTGTGGCATCTCTAGTCTGCATTTTTCTGATTTTTTGGAATTGCTGGAAGGTATATTTCAAATTCAACAAACAGACCAAGCAGCATTAACTGCAGAACATGAAGCAGACAAAATGTCACAGTGAATCAATATTACTTTGAGGTGGTAGAAGAGTTTGTGTCTTAATTAACAGGATTTAGCTGCTCAAACAATAGTAGCAAACAGAGGCTTCTATGTGTTCACAAACTTCCTGAAGTCAAAACAGATAACAAAATTGAAGTATATACAACTGTAATCTGTCCATGCCTATTGTCTTGAACAGAAGCAAGGTATTTATGACAAAAATTCTAAGAGGCACATTTGATCCATGTCATGATCCCATATTAGGGGAATGGAGGTGACATAATAATCAGGAATGACACATTTTGTATGGAGAAGAAACATAAGAGTTATAAAAGCAAACTGTCTACAAGGAACAGAACACATTATCAGGGGCAACAATCAAACAATCTGTTAAATGTAATACACAAGGAATGACTATAAAGTAAAAGATCATTAGCCTGATCAAGAGGGAGATGAAGAAACTCAGTCACAGCTAAGGTTTAGGAAGGTGGGTGTAACATAGTGGGAATTAAATGCACAGGATAGGATAGAGCTGGATGGAGGGTGATAGTGAATGGAGTCAAAAGTCACTCAGATTTGTAGCACCAGAAATGCTGATGGGATGTCTTGATGTAAAATTTTACTTTCAAATATAGTTTTCCTAATCTGTTAATAAGTTTTCTGCTCCACCTGATTTTTTAGTCAATTATAAATTTTGTTAAGTTTATTTGCTGCTAGATGTTATCCATTATGTAGTCTTTGAGGAGTGTTTTCCATCATTCATGAGGAAGTGTATTGTATATAAGCAAATCTAATATAGGCCTTGCTGGTTTAAATGTATTTGATTTTGCATTAAAGTTCTTTTAATCCCAATATGTTACAGCTAGTTTGAAAATTTCCATTTACATTCTACTTAACCAAATTTAATTTTATCCTTTTTTATTCATTCACTGGTTTCTAGTCTTCCAAACAACAAAATATTTTTACCTTAATCCAGGGATTTATTTCTAAATTTTGTGGGCTGAGGGAAGATGATCTGCTGGCTCAGTGCCGCTTATTAAATGCAAGAAAAATTCCAACCCAGCATTTGCACCTTTTTCTATAGTTATTTATTACTCTCTTATCAGTGGTTTATGCAGTTTTCTCATAATATGTCACCAGTAATAGATTTAGCAGTGCTGTATGGAAATTCAAATTAATACCTTAATAACGGACAAATATAGTCAAAATTGTAAAATGATTAATTTTACAACTGTGTGTCAGCATCTCTTAAACATATCAACTGTAATTTCCTAGCATACTTTCAGCACAAAAACTTATATATGTTCAAAGATTTGGTTCATTGGGTTGCACAATTATTATTAATGTGTAATCATAGCCGAATTATTTTCTGAGAATCCATTCAGTTTTATTTGAAATACTTTATTTTTGTTGATATTCTTTGGCTTGCCTATCCCATAGAGACAAAAACCAAGATATTTAATAATGCACTCCCAATAGCAATCCATAGACATAGAGATATTTAATGTCTACAGTTATGAGATTTTATATTTCTTTTGTGAAGTATTATGAATATATTATGAATAAACGTCACTCATAATTTTGATTCATGTATTAAAAATATCATGACAAAAGCAAAAAAAGTAAATAAACGGCTGTAAATTTGACTTTTCTTCAGGTAATGTTACTTTCATATTTGATTTTAATAATTTTGTGCAACATCTAGATAGTTCCAAGTCTCATACTACATTATTTAACTCAGTTTCATTCAGCAAGCTGTAGTAGTTTTTTATAAAGAATTAAAATTATTTTCCAGATTTGAGGGCTCGCTCCACAGAACTGGTTATGTAAACATAAACTTTATTCCAACGCCCAACGTGCTTCGTGGCGTCCAGAGAGTCCTCCAATTCATACAGACCGCCAGCAATGATGTTACTTGTTAAGCTTTCTTCTACCAATTAATAGAGCAAGTTTAAGGCTATTGCTGAATACAGCATTTAATGGTTATTTTAAAAAATCTTCAGTGACTGGACTAATACATAGTATGTTTGCTCTGTTTCGGCGTCTTCAGATACTTATTGTTTTCCAATTGTTTATTGCACTATAAACTTTTTATGCCCGGCAGTTACTGGAATTTCCAATCAACGAACGACCCGTAATCCATCGCTTGCATCAAGTCGAGCTTTTGAAGTTACAGTCTAAAACCACAGGACCCATCTTTGATGTTAGGATGAAACTATCCAAATACACCTTAATAAATAATATTAATACCCAACGAAAACATTAAAAGGGGACAAATTGGTCAATATCATTCATTGTCGTAAAATGTTTCGTTGATAGCTGAGGAAATAAAATGGGTATATACATTATAAAAACACCATCTAGAATTTCTTTTAAATCAGTTTATGCGTTTGAGGGACCGACAGACCGCAGCCTTATAGTTATTCCGCAAGTTTCACAAAAAAAACATGCCCACTATTCGTTTTTGTTCTCACTGAGAATCCCAAATTATTCATATACATATACTGTTTTCACAGATTTGAATATGGGTGTTAATGCCTACTTGAAAACCATAGTTTACTACACAGTTCATATAAGGGTTAAAATGGATAAATATATTTCTAGATAAAATAATTCAGTCAAGTTTACTAAGAAAGCACATTTATTATGCAAGTATAATAAATTTTAGTAACTTAACTTGTCTCTTAGATATTTTCCTTATAATTAAATTTAGTACATGGTGATTTTATTTTTGCTGTTCTTGATCCAATTTTCTGTCGCTTGCGCTTGCTTGGGCGTTAAGAGTGAACAACAAGATCAATTAGCTGAACAAGGTTGGGTTCGTGTTGGTAATAATACAAGGGCTAAAGTACAAGAAACATTTACCTGTTGTGGATTTGATGGTACACTTGATATTAAGGATCCTGGACCAAGCTGTGATCGGGTTGAGGTAAAACGTATTTTTAGCCTATGTATTTTTGTATGATGTAATGTTAACAAAAGCCGAACTCGTACATAAATGATAGTTTCATTACAATAATTTCATTATGATGGAATTTTAAGAAAAAAAATTGAAAACAATAGTTGAAAGAACTACTGAGACCTGCAACATAACTTTTATTTCTGGTTTCTGCTTATATAAATTTGCAAATAATGTTTTGTAAAGTAAAACCAAACCTTATTTTTTCATTCCACGGCGTTTCAACATCTCGAAGTTGTCACCTTTATGGAGTATACCAAAACTCCCTTAATTTACTCCTTTGTTGTTTAAACGGCGTTGAGAGTAAAAAAATTAAATTTTGATGCTAGGGTACGAAACTATGGGATTGTACATCTGGCGTTACACCTAAGGTGCTTCAGTAGCTTTTCCAGTAAATAAATTTGCAATGTACAAAACAAACTTTTTTCATTTTATCTATAGCGTTAATTTGCATACTTTCTTTTTGGCAACTCATTTAATATCAAAATATGGGGCCTCAATAGACTTCTTCGGATTTGTGCTCATTATTTAGATACTGTTATTTGATTTTTTATTGCGTCATGTTCATACATACTAACTTCTGCTTTGGTTTCCTTGTATATTGACCAGTTACTCTAATATAAACACTTTGTTCACCCAGGGCGCTCAGACATATGGTGTCGAATGTTTATAAAGGTCAAGGCAAGTGATATTTGAGATTCCTTTGCCCTACTGATGAAAGCAATGTTTAAACCAGGTTACTGCAAACCAAAAATTAAAATTCTATTGCGCCATAAATTTCTATTTACTTAAATTGTCTAAATTAATAAAATAGCACTAAATAGCTTTCTTTTTTAGAATACTTGTTGCCCAGGTAAATTACCTGGTTGCCACTGTACACCATGCATGGAAAAATTGCGAACTACCATCAATTATGCTTTCAAATTGTGTGGTTGGATTGGACTATTTTTCAGTTTCACTGAGGTAAGGAAGAATAACAATCGAAGTTTTAAAACAGATTTAATATTACATTATATAGCTTTTGTGTCGGGTACATACATAAATTTATATAAAAAAAGACATAGGTATAAAAGTATATAAAAAACTAGCTACTGAACGTGACCTGTTTCTCATATTACTCAGTTCAGTGTGATAATATATTTAAAAAGAAATGAGAAGTTTTGTATTGGAAATATACAAACTGCTGCTAAATATTATATGAAATAATTCATTTGTGTCAAAACGATTTTGATAATAGAGAGTATTCTCACTTTGTTAAAAGATGACATCTCATTTGCAATTCTAGTTGTAAATTTTATTTTTTATCAATATTGCCTTCATAGGATCGAATGCATGGCAAAATGTGTATCAAAATGTTTGTTATAATAATTTATATTTAAAAAAGTACGGACTTCAACTGGCTTTAAAAAAACATTTTGAAACTGTGTGCAATCAATAACTATTTTTTGACAATTCTATTGATTATTTTAGCGTATTCTTATCTCTCTCTCTCTAATTTGTATTTTTTTATATTATCCACATATTTTTAAATTTTTTTATTTGTTTTTATTATTTGGCTCACTTTCTATAAGTGTGACTCTAATTCACCCTATATTGCGATCACCCTGTATATGTTTCTCTGTATTGGTCACCCAATATAAATTATTCGTCTATCATTTTCTGAATCACCCTGTACAAGTATAATTCAACTCTACACGACGTTGTAACCGCCCTATATAAGTATTAATCCTCTCCACCCTATTGACTGTTTATATTTTTTACATCACCCTTTATACCTATAATTTTACTTTGCCCAATATGCCACATATAAGCAACTACGTATGTTCCACACTATATTATATTTTTATCCACCCTGTATAACTATATCCTTACTTCATATGCTTATTTAACCGTTTTTTTAAAGTTTTTGTATCCACTCTGTATAACTATAGTTTTACTTCACTCTTATTTCAACCACCTGGTATACGCAACTACTTATGTGCCACCCAATACAACATTTTTTGAACCACCCTGTATAACTTTAATTCTATTCCATCTTATATATGGAATGGCTTATGTACCACCCAATATCACATTTATTTGTAAGATTTTTTTTAACCCACCTGTTTAACTGTAATTTTACTTCGCCCTATATTTCAACTGTGTACATTGCTTGCTGCTTGAATTTCTATGGACGCACACAAACACACCTTCCACCGTATACCGTACAGAAAAGAAAAGATCGCTCACCTAACAATATTTCTTTTCGATACACTAATGGAATGACATTTACATTGATTAAGTTTTTTTGCACATATTTTTACGATGTTCAGAAAAACCACAGGTTTTACGTTATTGAAAATTATACAAAATCAGACTGGAACATCTCTTTGTAGAATACAATTTAAAATATTCAAATTAGTTGATCTGTTTTAGGGAAAACAGTGTAGATTCATTAAAATTTACTGAAGTGTAGTCCCTTAATTACTGTTTTTTTTTTTCTGATTTTCTGAAAAACCGCAAATCCCAAATTATATGGTACATTTCTGTAATATTCCTTAATACAATGCAGGCTAAATCATCAAAATTGCCCAAGCCGTTTTTGAATAATCACTGAGCATACATAAAAAAACGTGGCGACGAATTGATAACCTCCTCCTTTTTGGAAGCCGGTAAAAAAATATGCAATATTGATAGAAATTGCTCAAACTCATCTTCCAACAATTAATCTCATGTTTATTCTTCTTCTAATTATTGAATACAAAGTAGGTAATGTCGGAATATGAACAGCTGTTATAATAGTTAGTATTCTTTGATATCGGCAGTTTGAGGCCAAGTTCATTCATATATATATATATATATATATATATATATATATATATATATATATATATATATATATATATATATATGATTTATTCGCTATATGATTTCAGATTTATTTTTGCCCCCTTATCACGAATCCGGTGTCAGAATTTGCCCTTCACGTCACTTTTTTTTACCTCTCCGAAAAAAGCGGAGAGGCTAGCGCAAGGTGAAACTTATATAGCTTCTATGATATACAATATAACAGGCTTAGCGCGTGAGATAGAATATAGTTAATGCAAACTATATGGGGTATCCTATAAAGAGCTGGTTGATGTCTTTAAGCCTGTGATTTCAATATGTTCAGGTGATTTGTTTTCTTATTCAGGAAATCATGTTCATTGTTTGATCACCAATTCTGCTAGTTCATTTAGAATTACCCAGGGTGCACCACGTGGAGGCGAACTAGCTTTACACCCCATACATAAAAATAGGTGCCTACGAATTGATAATCTTCTTTTTGGAAGTCAGTTAAATAGCGGTCTACTTTTGTTCTACGAACAGCCTGACACATAAATTTATGTAACTACATATAATTAATCGAAGCTGAAATTACGACAGAAAGCAAATATTAAATTAAGTATTCTATTGTAATACCCCAGAAGATCACCTATTACATTAATGATCAACTTCTGAACCCTATTAGAACAGGGTTAATCTATAAAGAACATTTGACTGTGAGAGAGGGTACGCTAAATTTGCAGAAATATTTTCAAAATAACCCAACAATAATTACGATATGCGTACTCCGAATAAGTGCGGGAACAAAAACAAAAAACACGTTTCTTTTAAACATTTTTCGCCGCAAACTTTGAAAGTATTCATTTTAGAGAAAAGTTTAAGAGGAAAAAAAGCGAAAGCTTGTTACGAAATATACTTCCCGTCTCTCGTTATCTCACTGCCTCTCTCCCTCTCTTTTTCTGTTATATTTAGTAATGGAAATAAATTTCAGGTGAGTTAAAATAATTGTCAGTATTTTGTTACGACTCAAGTATTAACCCTTATGTGTAATTTAAACTTATCTGCAAAGAAAGCAATTTATAAATAGATAATTTTTCAGATTGATGATTGTTTCAGTCTTCACTTGATGAAAATTCATTTTTAAGATTACTTAAAAACAACAAATACTTGAAATGTTCGGTTTTTTATTTATTTTAATTTGACATGTTTCGCCAAGTCTGGCTTCATCAGAAATTGGAAATATAATGAATGCTACATTTATATTTCTTACAAAGGTACTACACATAAGGTAATAAAATAATTAAAGATCTTAATTCTGGAAAATTTCCCATTAAGGGCAGGGTTTAGGTCTCGTAAATTATATATTTATGAAACATTGTCAACAACACTTGTTAATAATATAATATTATTTAGAAATAGATGTTGAGATTAAGTAAGAAGATGAATTGCTCTCAGTTTGGTTGTTTAAGAGATTCAGAGAATTTTTGTTGTTTTTTATTTCGAGGGATTCAAGAAGATATAATTTTTTACTTTTGTTTTGTAAATGTGAAATTTCGAATGCATTTTGAGGTATATGGTTTTCTTTTAATAAGTAGTCAGCAAATGTAAATTTATTTTGTTGTTGATTTTCAAAAGCTTTAGTGTGTGTTCACGCCATCTGGAATTGGAAGATTTTCCATTGTGACCAATATAGAAATTGGGGCAACTCCCACAGTTCAACCTATAGACACCCGTGTGTGTGAGAGTATGGTATAGTTTAGGTATGGGATTGGGGTCAGATAGACTTCTTTTATAGCAATTTTCTTTAATTTTCTGTTCAATAAGTTGAGTAGTGTAACAATTGTTGATAGCCATGAGTTTAATACTTTCAAGTTCCTTATCAAAGTCGGTTTTGTTAAGTGGTATTGTCACGAGTCTGTGTAACAGTCTTTAATTGTTAGGTCTAGGCAATTTAGTGTGTTATCTGTTTCTGTTTCAATTGTGAATTTTATGTTGGAGTGTATTTGGTTTAAGTAGTTGTGCAGTAACGTAATTGTATCGGTACCAATACAGGATTTTGTACTGAGCTCGTGTTTGAAAATTGTCCATGAATATCTGAGGTAGAAGGGGACTTAATGGGTTGCCCGTAGTTAGGCCTTGAGAGCTGTTGTGCATGTTGTTGTTGAATTGGAAGTAGTGTTGGTTGAGACAGATAAGTCATTCATTTTTTATTATGGGCTTGATATTATTCTTGTCTATTAGGTTTATGATTAGATTGATGCTTTCATCAGGTGGTATGCTGGGAAATAGATTAACCACGTTCAATGAGAGGAGTTTGGCATTATTGGGAATAGTGATTTTTTGGATCTTTGAAACAAGATCGATGGAATTCTTTTTCACAAACAGTTGACACAATTTCTTTTAAATCAATTATAAGTCACTGAGTGTCTGATCCAACAAATGTTTAACGAATAGACTTTAAATGCTTCTATTTCATTTAAGATATAACTTTGGATTCTTTTCTTTTTATGTCATTTAAAATTATGACACCATTGTATTCACGTTAATATCCACGAACACACAAAACACAAACACGTTTGCTGCTCATTGAAAATCATTAGTAATTTTTTCATTCTACTTTTAGTTCTTCTGCAACACTAAAGACGATAACTGATCTATTCTATGTTACAATTAGCTACTAACCAATGCCAAAACATATTAAGTTTTAAAATAATGTGCTCCAAAAATATTTACACCATTACACTAATGCATATATTGCATTTTATTCATAGGATAGAATTTTTTATTCAAAATTGATTCGTGTCAAACAAGGTGAGTAACTCTGTATAAGAAGTAAACGTGCATAGGTGAGACACTTGGAGCCCTCTTGCAGTAAAAGTAGACGAACTTTTCGGAATAGCATTGCATTGCGATGCGATTACCGTCATTTTAACTACACCGTGGTAAATAATTTCCTATATTAATTTCAATTATTATTCTGAAGTCATAATGTAAAATGTTTACTTTATAATATTAATCTAGTCAGCACACAAATTGGTAAGGAACGTTGCCCTTTTTTGTAGTGTTCTTTCTTACTTCTGATGTATATCAAGTCTCTAATTTGATATATCGCAAAGAGGTAATTGGAATGTTTATTAGAACGGAAAGCAAATTTTGTGCGGGTATTATATATTAATTGGATGTTATATTTGATTATTTCGTATAATTTATTGATTTTCTACAAAAAACGATACTCTTAATGTATCAGCTAGTCCCTGTTTGTTACACAGAGAACGGAGTTGTATGAGGATGGGTATTTCAGGATCAAGGTAAGTGGTGTGGTCTTGGTCGGAACATGTCCAAACAAATGCAATTTCAGGTTATGCATTCCATTCCCATACTCATCTATTTTCATATGTGTAAGTGTGGGTCTCTGTTAAAAAGCTTTCGCTTCAAAAATTTCTTAGTTAAATTTTGCACTAAATACAATTTGTTAAAAATGTTGAAAATTATCAGAATGTTTGCAACAAAAGCAAAAAAGAACTGAAAAATTGTAAAAATTGGTACTTTTAAAAAGATCCTTTAGTAACTTAGATTGCACCTAGGATACTATTTTGATCAGAAAAACTTCATCATTGTTAAACAGGATATCATTTTCATTAAAGCGGTTCGATAGATTTCTCATAATAATTTTGCAATCTATTTTTTAAAGGAAAATTGTGCTAATTGTTGAAATTTTTGCCACATCTGAAAGAAAGCCTTGATCTTTGAAAAATTGTAAATCGATTCATTAGTGTGGGCTACAGCCAAGGGCGTACTCAGCTTTTGGCCTAGGGAGCGCCAAATTTGGGGAAAAAAACTGTCCCAGAGGGGGGCAAATCCGAACAAAAATTGTCCTAAAAAGAGGGACAATTAAGAAATTTTTTTGGTCCAGGTAGGGGGGGCAAGACAGCAAATTTATGGAAAGATTTAATCACGGGAGGGTTTTCAGGTCCAGATTTTCCTTAATACCCTAGCGATTTTAAATTATTAACAAAAATTGGGTTTAAAAGTACTCGGAAAGACAGTTACCATAAAAAAGGTAAAAGGTAAATTCTGTCAATTGGTTACTGGGGTACAAGCGGTCAAATTTATGAGCTTTATGCTGGGAATTGATAAACAAATTGACGAAAAACCTAGATGGTGAGCTGTCACTCTAAAACAGAAGTCTCAAATTTAAAATAACCAAGCGTTAAAAAATACATTGTCTTGGCCTCTAGTTGGTCGAATTTTGTTTATATTTTTTACTTCATTTGTTTATAACTAATAAAATGTTTATAACTTCAAACGACTGCTGTAGTCGTTCTAATAGACCGATTTCAATTTCTCAAAAAGCGTTTTAAAAATTGAATGTTTTTTTGTATGTCTGTAAAGTATTTAAACTTGACAAAATTTCACAATTTTACAATTTTCTTTCGAAAAAAGTATATTGCAAAATTATTGTGCTATAACTTTCTGACCAATTTTAATGACATTTAGTGTGTTATTTTACAATATAATGAAGCTTGCTTTACCAAAATAAAAAGATCCTAGGTGCCATCTTAGTGATTATAAAAAACCTTAACATTTTTTTTTCTATTTTCTTTTGCTCATTTTTTGGTATTTTGCATTTATTTTAACTATTTTAATATTTCTGACAAATTGTATTATTGTATAACGTTGAATTACTTTTTTCCCTTTTGAACTTACCTCTAAAATGAGTACTTTCAAAGTTCGTGGCGAAAGGGCGTAAAAGTAATTTGTTTTTATATATTTTTTACATTTTTTGCAAAAAATAAGTACGACCTTCGTGGAAGTAGGCATATTGTAATTATTGTTATTTAGATTATTCTGAAGTTATTCCTGCAACGATTAGCGTGCCTTCTCTTAACAGCCATCCCGAAACCTACTTACCCTAGTTTATACTAGTTTTGTTACAAATATTGAATTGATTCGGCCGATACTTAGTGGAAATTCATAATAATTAACTGATATTAACTGCAACCTTAATTTCCACAATTTTACTTTTTTAAATACTGTTCAACGCGTTTCGATTTTTTTACACATTTTCTTCATGAAATATCCAGATGGTTTAGTTATTGACAAATATATGTAAAAAATATCGAAACGAGTTGAATAGTGTTTAAAAAACGTTAAATTGTGGAAATTACGGTTGTAGTTGAAATCAATTAATTAGTTTTGTTTCCATTACTGAACTTTTATAACCACTAAACTGTAATATAATTTATGAATTGTATTTATTTTCTAGGTCTTTGGAGATGTTTTGTAATAGAAATCCCATGCATGTTAAAAGATTAATTCTAACAAAGCATGTTTTTAGAGTAGTTTTGTTTACTGATTATAGAATATTCTGGAAACCTAGTAATTTTCCTTATAATGTTTAGGTACTAACTCAAAAGGTGAAGGTGCTAACATTTGAGTTTATGTATTTGTGTATTAATCATTATATATATATATATATATATATATATATATATATATATATATATATATATATATATATATATATATATATTGTTTTTGCACTTGTTGGGAATAACCAATAAGTTATTTGAGTAATATTGCAGTTTCTTCGGCAAGCATTTTTAAGTCAGATTTCTGATGTTCAGAATATTTCTTGTTTTTCATGAGTTCTCAGTGCATATTCTGGGTGATCCAAACCAGGGGATCCAGGATTGTCATTTGGGGGGCTTGATCTGTTGGGGGGGGGGGGTCTTGACGTCATTGGACTTGGATTTTAACACAACAAATACTAGAAAAACATACCACTCGGATGATTGGGGGAATTTCAGCCCCTTAGCCCACCCCCTGAAGCTGACAGTGATCCAAACCACCCGAACTGCCCTTATAGAATGACCATAACTAATCTCTTTAATAAACTGAGACTACATTTGTAAGAAATTGTGCACGTTCTGTCAAATACACAGAACTTATACTTCAGACCAGAAGTCAATTTTTTTATTGGGATGTACATCATTTCATGACGGATTTGAATTTGAATGTTTCAATAAAATGTCAATTAAGACCTGTAAATGGCCTTCAAACCAGAAGTGGATATTATAACGTTATGATCCTCTTTTGGTGTTGTGTTTGATTCAAGTCTAAGGGCTATTTGTTTATATAAATAACCTATTTTTTCTCCTTTTGGAACAAAACGTAACTGGGATGCACAAACGAGCAGTGGATTTTTTAAACTTAGTTTAAAAAATGTAAGCAATCGTCGAGAATAATTTATTCAACTCCATATATCGACCGGCAGTGGGCAGACTCAGATTGTTAAAATGATTTGTTTTGTCACTTTATAACGGCTGTACGGTTGGTATATAAAGTGGGTATATAAAGTAAAACCCAAAGTTCAGAAGAAAACGTTGCTTCAAAAATATCACTTCTGTTTTGAGTACCACAGTTTTATTCGAAAGGTAAAAGAATACGTTATACAAATTAATTTGAAGTTTGTATTCGAGCACACGTCAAAGAGGAACATATATGTTAAAATAGCCATTTCCGGGCTTCAAGGTCGTTTAGGGCGCTTAATCACCAATTTAGGGAAAAAAATTCAGAGCTACCTATTTTTTAACAGAGAATTCAGATCCGAGGTAAAATGGGCACTTCTCCTTAAAAAAATCGACTTCTGGCCTAAATCATACATTTCCTGTAGGGAACTGTACGTTCTGATGTACAAAAAGTCGCTACTTTTTGTACATCAGAACGTGCATAATTATTTAAGATGGTAGTCTCAGTTTTTTTTAATGATTGGTCATTCTATAAGGACTGTACTGGTGGATTGGACTGTTATGAACAATAGCACTTTTCTCCACCACCATGCCATGTGTATTACAGTACTCATGTCTCATCGGCAAATTGAGTGTTATACCCGTTATGCTTTCTTGTTCGGTATCATCCAACCGCAATGCAAGCTTTTGACCAACCAGTTGAATTGAGATATGAGAGTGTCCTACCACTTAAAGCGGTACCCCATATTCTTTGGCCAATATGAGTATACATCACCATTTTCGAACCACACTTCTACTTTACCAGTTTATCCGTCACCGTGGAATCGGATTCTTAAATCCGCCAACTTGAATTCAAAAGCTGACTTTAAATTCGTTTTCAACAGCGTTTTACATCTAGATATCACTATTTTATTTAGATATTCTCAGTTTATCCGCCATCTGGAATCAACTATTTTGGATCCGTCATCTTAACACCGACCCCAGTAACCGATTTGCTACCATTTTAAAGACAATCAGGTATTTCCATTTATCTGCCATCTTGGATCCGCCATCTTGAAATCGAAAACTGACTTTAAATTTATCTTCAACGATCCCAAGAACACATATTCCATAATTTTATAGCTTTAGAGTTGTTTTTGTTGCACTCTTAGACTTCAGTCGTGAGCTTCAAGGGTCAAATTCTGACCGTGGTTATGACTGAACGTTTCTGGTCAAAAATATCTTCAGGGTCAAGTCAAAGCTAGAGAAAATTCCTTAACACAACATGAAAAGATACATAGATTACTTAAATTATCAAATATGTATTTGTTTTCTTTAGTTTTAGATGCATCTTAATTGAGGTAACAGAGGAAAATGTGTTTTATTTTATTTGTGACTAATAAGTGTGAAGGAATGAGGCAATTCTGTCCTAAAATGAGGTTTCTGTTAAGAAATAAATATAGATGTATAAAGCTACTACTTACAATTATTGTATTAATTATTTTTGCAGAAACTTGTTTATGATAGAAAGGTATCATTTTGTTTAATACACAATTAAGTGGTGATGGTTTGCATGTTTCAGTTTATGGGAGTACTACTAACTGTACGATACCGTAACCAGAAAGATCCCAGAGCTAACCCAAGTGCTTTCCTGTAACTTCGTGCAAGTAACACAGTCAAGAAGCTCATTTTTGATGCTTTTACTTCAAACTATGACATATATGTAAACTAATATGTGTATATTCGATTTTATTATATATTTGTAGCTATATTGCTTCTTTAATGCCAAAGATAGTATTACCATCGGTTGTAGTAGTTTCACTAGGATTAATTTTGCCTCATTACGTATTGTTAAACAAGTAAAGTGTAAATAATATATTTTATTGTCTCTTTACAAGGCTGTCGAATTTAGTTTTAGATTTTTGTTCAATCTCTATACATTCCGTGTAATAAATTATTCTAGATTATGATGTTGAAATAAATGTACTAGTGTTGAATTCAAACAAGCTGTTTTTGTCTGATATTTTGTTAAATACCAATTATGTGTAGTTATTACCAATAATGCGTAGTTACTTTTAGCAAAATAATCAAGGAATTGCGCAAGACCACAACTTTTCAATATAGATATTTTATGGTATATTTAACACAAAATGTATCTGGGCAATTTGCTCGTGCCTGAGACAATTTTGAATTGTCTTTATGTTTTCAGGAAGTATTGTATTGTTTTCACTACTGAAAGTTTCGAAATCTCAGTGCCCACAAATTTTGTTCATATGGTGATATGTGGTTTAATATAACAGCGGTTGATTTAATAAACATTCTCTTAATTTAAGTGTTTATGAAGTTAAAACAATTTTTAAAACAACTAATTGAAGGCACTGAACACCGCGCGTATACTGAATATAACCACCAAACCTTGATTTACAATATACAATAATTGATTTTATTCAGCGACTTGTTGTTACAAAGTATTGTTCTCAAATATAAAATATACGCTTCCGTATTGATCAAGGTACTGTGTGGCATCTTTGAACGAAACAAATAGGTGCAAATCTGGAAGTGTTTTTCACTTAGGAGTTTTTTTATCATAAATTTATAACAAGTAACAGCCACTCCAATTCAACAGGGTACCTTGTGTTTGTGGATGAGACTTGGAGATTTCTGAGAGGAAAAAAATGTAACAGCAATATTCCCAGAAGGCACTTCAAAATTGGCTGACTATGAAAACAAATAAGCTGAAATTCAATAAGCTCTTATTTGGACATTAACACAGAAGCATCAGTTACAAATTATGAGTCAAATGATCACTCTCAATTAAATTTGACAAACAAGATAAGGCGAAAAAGAAATACAAAAATTATCTTTTTGTTAAAGATAGTGATTAAACATTCTAGAGCTGTGTGTATTCGTAGCTGCCGATAAACAGAACACTTACTTTGGTTGGTTATTAAAAATTGCGTGGACCTACCCATATTAACAGAAAAAGCTATCTATCTCCAGAAACAAATAATGCAGTTCTGTTTGTAATAATGATAATTTACAGTGGATGGTAAAAATTTCTTAAATTTACTGTTCTGAATTTCTCTAGACTTCCATTTCTTTTTTTTTCAGTCTGTAGTCATCGGATGAATGATGGGGAATTGAGGTCTGACATTGTATATATCGCACCCCGGCGAGAACAGTGACACAATTCTGAAAATCAGTAGTTTGGCCTACAAATGTGACTTAAATATAAATTCGGGAGTCTTAACAAGAAAACAACTATCTGGATGTAGCCACAGTAGTGACCAATTCAAAGTCAACCTATTCCAATCAGTGTTTAGTCTTGAGTATATTATTCCGCAGATCATAAATCAAGCTAATACCAGAAATAGTTATGAGAAAACCAAAAGATATGAAGTATGAATCCTTTCCATATAAATTTAAGCGTTTTCTTTAAATGATATTTTCTCGAAATAGTACATTTTTGAGTAATATCACTGTTCCTGCCGGGGTGCGATATGTTGCTCAATGGTGCTTGATTTCTGCTGTACGGTAAATGCTTAAGAAGTGGCCTCTATTTGTTTCTAATTTGACTCTGGCTTCGCTGACAATATTGTTACTGGAAATTTCTGTTGTAGCGAATGCATCTTCCTTTAGACCACCTTGGACTGGTTCAGTTATTACATGTTTGAATAAGCTTCAGGGATGATACACAGATGGCACACCCAATGTCATGCAGCTTTTGTTTTTCGGTACAAAAACCTTCGAAAAATACGTGTAAAGGTTTCATACATTGAATTCACCCGTTGTCGAGATGTTGAAAGTTAAGGTCTCTACATTTGTTTTTGTTTAAACAATGGATAAAAACGAGTTTGCTCTGTTAATCAAACACTGTTTTATAGTGAGAAAAATATCTTTTTTTTATTATCGGGAAAAGTGCCCAACGAAAACAACTATTTGCCGATATGCGGATTTTAAACAAGGTGGAACAACCATCGAAGACGCAGACTGGCGAGTTCGTCCAATTGAGATGGCTACTTCTGAAAACATCAAAAAATTCTGATAACTGTTAAATATATCAAAATACTTCTTATTCAAAATTGGGGGTGAAAACTGGGCAAGAAAAAAACTTGTTTCCAAGTGGGGCCGCATTTGTTCAGGGCGAATCAAAAACAACAAGGAATTGATTCAGAGCTCTGTTTGAAGTTGTTTACGCGCGATATAAAATAATTTTTTGCATCGGTACATAAGAACGAAAGAAACATGCATTCATCACTATACGCTATACTACGATAAGTGTGTCAGTCGAGTGGAGAGAAAAGGTTGAAAGCCGGCCCTAGCCTCCTAAGACAGAACAGTCAAACAGCAGTTAGTGTCTCCTTATTTTGGGACATGCACGAAATTTTGCTCATTGACACTTGTCCGAAGGGCCAGACGATCAACAGCAACTGCTATATTGCGTAATTAGATCGACTGGATCCAAAAGTCTGAAGACGATTTCCGCACTTCCATATTCAAAAAATCTGGCCTCATCTGGCTTTTCTACCTTTTTAAGATCTGCGAAAAGATCTCAAAAACATGCTCCCGTGAAAAAGATCTGAAGTCTCAATATTGCTAAAGACAAATCATTCTATTAGAAAGGTATGGATAATATAGAAAAACTTTAGAATGATTTTATCGCTATGGAAAGTCGACTTTTAGAAAAATGCTATTTTTAAGTATTTGATTATGGAAGCCGTTATTACTTTGTGATAGTCAATCGTTATGATCAAATGAAACTAATTTATATGTTTTTCATCACTAAAAATGTATAGTTGCGACTCTAACGCGTCATTATCAAGCGTGATAACGAACACAAACTAAACCAAAAATACATGACAAGCTACTCAAATAAATTAAATTACATTGCATAGTCTATATTTTGTGAATTTAACAATACAGTGAAGTGAAATATAAAGATAAATTGAAACATAGTACGTTTTGTTGTTTTAGATTTAGATCATAACATTTGTAATAAATAGAAAACATAGAAATTTGTTATATTTGATCATAAATGTGATTTTGCGTTATTGTGATTGTCAGTGAATGCTTGATGGGTTAGGTGGTCAGCTCTGGTATTCAAAGATGGTTTTATCTCCGCAATGGTCAAACATTCAATACATAAGGTACGCTGGAGATACAATTTTGTTGTTCTGTTTGTGGGGGGGGGTGTCCGACTTCGTTTTTATCAGCATACTCCTGAAAGTGTTGCCGCCCTTGAAAATCATCTTCATTGCATAGTAGTGCCATTCGCGCCATTTTTGTCGAGTTCCTGAAATGCCTTCATGATGAATACGAAATATCAGTTCGTCAGCAGGTTCTCTTTAAGTTTCACCCCTAGTTTGAAAGCATCTGGTGAGCTACAAATGCCCGATCTTAGGGACCAATCACCTCTGTGAATTATCGGGTCGGGAGTCCCGGTCCATTGTACACCTGCATTAGAATCAACGCCTTTGCTTTTCTACCGATGTAACCTTATATTGGATTGGATCGTGAGAATTAGGGATCCAATATTAAAAGATCTAGATCCGAATCCAGAGGTAATCGAACATCCGACTAGAACGTGGAAAAAATTTATATGTTAAAAAAATATAAAAGGCTTTGTCTGCCTGTCTCCACTACCTCTGTAAGGAAACGCAACCCGGAAAGAATACCATAGTTACATTGTGACATATTATTCTGAAATATTTATTCCGCTGGATGTGAACACCACTGATCTTCGACTTCATTTTGTAGGTTTTTAATTTCGACTTTCAGTTCGATGATAGAAGAAAAACACTTTCATCATTAAGATAGTCAATAACTTTGAATTGATCAAATTTTGAAAATCACCAAATTTAAAAAGAAAAACTACATTTATAGTCGATTGTTTGCATCTCTTGGGCTGCTGAAACGAAGTCCTGAAATACATCATTCAGGAACTCATAATGTCGTTTTTATAATTCGAAAAAGACAAAATTATAAAAGTAGATATTTATGGGGTATAGTAGATATAATTCGAGAATTCGTAAATCATAGATAATCCCAAATTTAAATAATAGAAAGTAACTATATCATAAAAAGCTCGTAATTGGTATATAATTTTGGGCGTTTTCAAGTTTCAAAAATTAGAAACTTACAAATAATTTGCATTTTTAGGAGTTTGTTTTCACCCTTTAGATTGTTTTCGAGGTAGTCATATATCAGTCGAGAGCTCGTAAACCGTAAACTATTTGGATCATTTTTATCAAAATTCGAAAATCACTAAATTTAAAAAAATAGATATTAGGGTGTTCTCTAGATCTTTTATTCTGATCTAAATTTTGCTTTGGAATACAGCTTTGAGGCAATTCAGCAATTAGGTAACGCGTTTACGGGGTGAGGAGTGGGGACAAAACGGTAGTATGTATTAAAGAGATAGAGAAAACCTTCATGAAGAGGGAGGCGATATAGACAGTCGCTATTTTGTTGACGTAATATGTATACAGTCCATTTCCAGTGCTCATAAATCATAACTATTTCTAGCTGTAGTGAGTCTATTGAAAGCTCATAAATAGCTTGTAATTCGAAAATATTGAAAAGTATTATTTTATTAACTTTCTGGGTTTATAGTGAACAACAAGCGTTCCCAAGTAGCTCGCAATTAATGTATATTTTGAGTTTTTAAGCAATGGCTGTACTAACTTCACTCAACTTGATAAATCCCATTCAGGTAGTGATCTCTTTTATATATTATATATTTCAATATTGGGAGCTATATATTTTTTATTAGACGCTTAATCTTCATGTCCATTAAATTGCAGGATGCTTCCAGAAAAGTAAGTAATCTTTTTTCTAGTTCTTATATTGACATGCCATTATTATTAGGCCAGTTATAAAAGCTTTTTTGGCCATTGAAATTTAACGAGAACCCACCAATACCTTCTTTTGAACAGTTGTCCAAAATCCATCATGAAAATAACTTACCTTGCAAAAATTATGCAATTGAAAATGAAATAAATCTCCGAACGGTAAATTTTGAGCTTGGAATATCCTGGAAAGCTGCAAATCGTAGAAAAAGACATGAAAACCACGATCTCGATATTCTAAGACTATCAGAAACTCACTGGGGAAGTAAGTCCGTGGGTTCAATTTAAAATTATAAAAATAAATAATATTCACTTTCACTTTTCTAGAACTTTTATTTACATCGAGCAGCTGACTCAAATATCACAACAACAATTTTACATATAAGCTCTTCGTTCCACCAACTGCCTGCTGCCAGGATGGGTCCTCCTTTTAAAATCAGCGTCGAATTCTCTAGTAAAATCAGTCATCACTCCTACAGCTGTCGAGTCGTTTCGAGAACCATTTTTTTTATCTCAAAGCGAATGTTTTACTGAAATGAAACAGGGTCGGCTCTGGTAAATTTCGTAACACTGCCCCCCCTTTAATTCTGATCGTCACGATCGGAAACATCCTCTCCATGGTAGGGAGCAAGTCGATCTAAATGGACCACCTTCAACTTAGCCTTGAGGATTTGCCCTTGCTCCGTTGAGGGTTGTACAGCCAGACTTTGTCCCTCTCCTGGAACCCGACTGAATTGGCCGTGAGGTCTTATCGCGTCTTCATCCGGGCACTGGTGGCCAACATCTGCGTTCGGGCTAATTCATGTATTGCCAGCATGTTATGTCGGAGCTGGTCGGCATAATCGTCTATGGGAAGGTTCTTCGGGGGAGCCAAATGCCAAATCGCAGGGTAATCGCAGCTCCTTTCCGAATAAGGCCCTGGCTGGGGTCAGGCCTGTACTATTGTGTACGGCAGAGCGATATGCCAACAGGAATAGGGGAATATGCTCATCCCAATCACGCTGGTTATTGCTGACGACCTTGGATAGGTGTTGTTCCAAGGTGCTGTTGAATCTTTCCACCATTCCGTCTGACTGGTCTGAATGTAGTTCCATCGGGACGCCAAACCTGCTAAATAGTTGTTCTACTGGCACCGTCGCTATCGTGGTTGCCTCTTGGTTGGGTATCGCATATGCCTCAGGCCACTTGCTGAAGTAATCCATTGCGACCAGAATGTATTTGTTCCCCCTCTCAGACTCGGGAAACGGACCGGCGACATCGATGGCGATTCTCTCAAATGGGACGCCCACATTGTACTGCTGCATTCTGCCCTTGGTCCGGGTCTTCGGGCCCTTACTGGCTGCACAGGTGGCACATTTGCGGCACCAAGCTCTGACGTCTTCGAAGTAATTCACCCAGTAGTACCGCTGGCGAACTTTGTCTAGGGTTTTATTTCTTGCCCAGGTGGCCTCCGGTAATTCCATCATGTACTTCGGTCAGGATGGCTGGTACCTTTTTCCTCGAAACTACCAGTTGGGACTTGGTTTCTCGTCTATCAGCGCTTTCCCAAACTCGCTTGAGCATTCCATTGTCTATTCTTAGAGAGTCCCATTGAGCCCATAACAATTTCAGCACGCCGGAGTATCTAGCTACCTCGTCCCATCGTGGCCTGGGTGCCCCTCTCGTTTTGAGTGACAAGATTGGTTCGATGTCTGGATCAGCCATTTGATCCTGGATGCACTGTTCCGTTGTCCAGTCTTCATTGGGCTGCACTCGGATCTGCTTGATGGAGATTCCCTCTCGCTGTTCCGTCTTCAGACAATGTCCGCATTCTGCTCTACGGGGTCTTCTGGATAGGGCATCGGCATTATTGTGCAAACGGCCGGCACGGTGTCCCACCTTGAAATCGTATTGCTGTAGTTTCTCCATTCACCTGGCCAGTTGTCCTTCCGGTGTCTTCATGTCCTGCAGCCATTTGAGGGCGGCATGATCTGTCCGGATTAAGAAATGACGATATTTGTGGAAATGATCTACAGCCCTTATTATTGCCAGAAGTTCTTTTCTGGTGACGCAATAATTTCTTTCCGGTTTCAAGAATCCACGGCGGTAGTACTCGATCACCCTCTCTTCGCCATCTTGCACCTGGGATAGGACGGCCCCCAAACCTGTGTTGCTGGCGTCGGTGTCTAAGATGAACTTGCCGGAATGTGAAGGAAAGGCTAGGATTGGGCTGGAACATAGTGCTGCCTTCAGTCGCCTGAATGATGTTTCGCATCTTGATTTCAATGGAAGGTCTCTTTCTCAGTGGTCTGCCGATGTAGAGGCGCAGCAATGATGGCAAATTGCATTTGTCTGTTTTCTTCTGTTATTTTAAATTCATTTTGTCTCGTCAATTCAGTTTCATCTTGTTTTTCTACAAATTTCGAGAATAATCCTTCCATTAAATTTTGTTGTTCGCTTTTCATTGTAGTGACAAGATTTTCTAATTCTATTTTACGTTTTATATCAAAAGATTTTACTAACCCTTGTTGAATTTCTTCCTGATGTTGTTTTTCCATCTTGTCACCTTTTTCTAGAATCTGTGCTATTTTTTCGTCCAGTTCCTCCGTAACCTGCTTGACTATTTTTTTGGTAGTTTCGTCCAACTTTTCCATGCTACGGGTTTCCATAAAACAAATTACGATTTTAACTGCACTTAATCCTTCACAACTGACACCAAATTGCTATATAGTCCGTGGGTTCAATTTAAAATTATAAAACTAATATTCATTTTCACTTTTCTAGAACCTTTATTTACTTCGAACAGCTGATTCAAATATCACAACAACAATTTTACATATAAGCTCGTCGTTCCACCAACTGCCTGCTGCCAGGATGGGTCCCTCCTCTTAAAATCAGCGTCGAATTCTCTAGTAAAATCAGTCATCACTCCTACAGCTGTCGAGTCATTTCGAGAACCATTTTTTTTATCTCAAAGCGATTGTTGCCGTACTGAAATGAAACAGGGTCGGCTTTGGTAAATTTCGCAACAATATACTCTATGGTCATCTTGAAGAGGTTCTTGTAACTATCTCAAACTGTGTCCTAGTATTCATTATGGAGCATTTCAATGTCAAAGTGAGTAAAACTTCAGAAAACAGGAGCATATTCTAGGACAGTTCGGACTAGGCCAAAGGAACAAGAGAGGTGATTGTCTGGTAGAATTTTGTATGCAACAGAATTTTGTAGCTACTAACACACTCTTCGAACACCATATCCGAAGACTGTTTTCGTGCGAATAAAGTTGGGTAAACCAGAAACCAAATAGATATGTACTGACCAAACCACGATGGAAACCCATAAATTGTAGAACCTATGCCTGGAGCATATTTCCGTCTCCTATAGGGCTAGCGCAACCGAGTTCGCTAATCGTGTAGGAAACGGATGCAAGAACTACATCTCCGTTCCCTAAGGGACTGGCGCACCGCATGCAATATTGCGCGTTTGTGACACTGACAGCAATCTTTTGTATAACGTTGACCTAACAATTGAACAATCTAATTGTTCAGCTGGAGCTGGATAAAACGCTGCAGTTTACAACACGTGTTAATTTACTAACTACCGCACATCTGCTATTCTCTGACGTTGTTGAGCCTGCCAGTTTGGCACTTGGAAATAATTTTGATAGCACCTTTTTTCTAGGTATGAGGGAAACGATTGAAATGAAACAAATCACCTCCTGCAGTGACCCGAATTTTGAACAGCTATGCGAAGTTAACTAAATAATAATATTGTAGAACGATGCAAGCTGGTAGACCAGCGACTTGGGAGCCAAAGGTCAAAAAAAGAAGAGAGTATTGGGTTAAAATATTTTTCATAGCAGTTCTCACTACTTTATATTTATTTTGTTAACCGACTTCCAAAAAGGAGGAGGTTATCAATTCGTCGCGTATTTTTTCGCTTTTTTTTTGTATGTATGTTACCTGATTTCTTCTCCTGTGGTGCACCGTTTTGAACGAATATGGTCTTGTTTAATAGCGTATATATCCGGATTGGTGAAACTTCAAATTTTGTAAACGAATTCTATTGGTAAAGTGATAAAATTTGTGAATGAACACATGCGTGCATGGAAATCGACCAATATCCCTAATATTTTAGTCGATTTTTCGATAACTCCTTATGGATGTGTATAGTTTTTTAACGTTTAATCTATTAAGGATGATCCTTAGGTGATCTCATATACTTTTCTGCGACGTGCAACTTGCAGTTTTGCAGAAAATCGCCGAAAATTCCAAAATTCTTATCAAAAATTTCATAGAAATGACATAACGGACATTTCCTCATAAATATTTTAATTCCAACGTAATAGTGGGGAAATTTTAGGCACTGGAAGTTTTAATTGCGAATTTGAAAATTTTCTATGTACATCTCAAGCATATAGGTAGTAAAGCATAGTATTTTCGACTCCTTAAATCAATGAGTACCAAGCTCGTTTTGTTTGTATACCAGGTAAATACCTATTTAAATGCAAATTTTCCCATTTTGCAAAGACGGTACTTTTGGTTGTGACATTCTCCCGGCCTAATAGAAAATTCAGTGACAACACATGTCAAACTTTAAACTGGTACTTGGTGGCTTATTGACAGGGTGTTTAGTTATAGCAAACAAAATCACAAAGTAAAGTGGTAGGAGTTGCATTTATATGAAGATTGAAATATGGGACGGACTAGAGTGATAGTGGTCCGTAGGCAGTCGTATATACAGGATGGTTGGAATATAGGGTGGACTGGACCTTTGGTGGTATAAAAATGTTGAAAAAAAAGTGAAATTAAAATTATATAGGAACTGTTATATGATGTGGACATAAGCAATATACAGGATGGTTGAAATATATGCTGGAGTTGAATTATATTTATACAGTGTGATTAAAAAATTATTTCTTTTATAGCCCATAAGAAGTTGCATAAAGTGTGGAGAGGAATTAATGTTACACAGGGCGATAACATAAAATGTTAAAAAGGAAATAATTTATGGGGTAGCCCACAAGGAGTTATATACTATGGTTGAAATATAGGACGCATTTGACCCCGTAAATATAGGATGGATTCTACTCCGTGCTATAGTTTACAGAAGACAGCTAACAAATTTATGCTTTCCGTGGGCAGTCGTATGTACAGGCTGGTTGGTACATAGGTTGGAGTGGAATTATCTAGTTATACAGGGTTGTCAAAAAAAGTTGAAAAAAGGTTACATGGCGTAGTCCATAAGGCATAAATATATTTTGGGCTTATTAAGTCAACGCGAACTAGTACATTTTGTTCGTAAACAAATAGGCTTTCGATGGTACCTGGTTCTGTCTATTAAGGTTATACATACCAAATAAAAAATAAAGAATGAAAACTACCTGAGTTCAAAAAAATCTAAAAAGTTGAAAATAAAACATTTTTAAAAAATATATAACCGACTTCTACCTATAACTAAAAAGCTAACAATAATTATAACAAAATACAACTATAGCAAATAAATAACACATTCAATGTTGTTAGGTACCTACCCAGGAAGTAAAAAATGTATACATTAAAAGGTGCTCATTCTGTACAAATTAATTACCTACCAATCTAGTATATTTTTGAAGTCGGTGCCAAGCAACAATCAAGTTTGATGAATTAGTAGATAAGTACGCAATAAAGGATTTTAGATTTGCTTGTCACCGACTTCAAAAATATACTAGATTGGTAGGTAATTAATTTGTACAGAATGAGCACCTTTTAATGTTTACATTTTTTACTTCCTGGGTAGGTACCTAACAACATTGAATTTGTTATTTATTTGCTATAGTTGTATTTTGTTATAATTATTGTTAGCTTTTTAGTTATAGGTAGAAGTCGGTTATATATTTTTTTAAATTTTTTAATTTTATCTTCTATATTATTGTTATCTAGGATAGATACCCGAATGTCATTACTTTTTTACGTGTCTACTGAATAAATTTAGTAATATTTTTATGAAATGTTAAAATTTTTAACGATATGACTGCTTGTTCGCATATGTGTGCATTAACCTCTTAGGGAACGGAATGCAGTTCTCGTATCCGTTTCCTACACAATTAGCGAACTCGGTTGAGCTAGCCCTACAGGAGACGGAAATAGTGGCGGATCCAGGATTGTCTTTTGGGGGGGGGCTTGATCTCGCTGGGGGAGGCTTGACGTCACTGAAGATTGATTTTAGCACAATAAACACTAAAAGGCAACCATTTAGATAATTGGGGGGGGGCAAGGAGCTGAAGCCTGGAGTATGCATCCCAGGATAGACTTAGTCTTAAATGCTAGATAGATTAAAAAGACTGCCCAGACCAAATAGAAAACGGTCCTGAAAGCAGTTGAAAGGGCAAACCATGGATTACCGAGCACATGTAGGATTTAATCTAACGCGTAAACTATCAAAAACATAAAGCTGGTACGGACCATGACTACAGATATTTGTCAAAGAAAATCAAGGCAATGCCGCAATACAAGGAATATTAATGACTCAGATATGCATCGAAACATGGAAACATAAATGGACCTAGAAACTTATTAAAATAAATTATAACAAGATTTCAACTCTAAAAACACAGAAGATAATCTAAAAACTGGCACCAACGACATCTTATCAACATGGAGAATTGAATGTGCAGATTTAAAAAAAAAACGAAAGGACTCCAACAGAGATCTTGTGGCCAAAAAAACTATAGTAAAGAGCTCGCGATACTGCGTTGTAATAAATCTGCTTACGTAATACTTGAAATTCAGCTATTAATCGAAAATGAAAGCTGTGTTGTGTGAAACACATTAAAAATACATTTTTAGATCTGTTGTTAAACTATAACGATCATCCCACCTTGCAAGTTTTCGCCACTTCGAAACATTTGTTTGGCGTGTTTCTCGTTATGCTTTGAGACTCAAGCAGTAGGTACTCAGTACTTGCAATTTTACAATATGAGAAATTCATTTTTAATTTAAGAAAACCAACAACTTACATACAGACATGATTTTTTTAGTTCGCGTCGCACCATCTGAATAAACTAGACTGTTCTGGCGGTGGCAGATTGCAATACTTTGAAGAACATATATCGTATTTTTGGGTTTTTTTTTTGTTTGCTTATGTTAACTTATGATTACCAAACTATTGATTTTCATACTTATGATGATTATATTCTTAATCTATTTTTATTTGCTTTCAGATTATTGGTGTCATCTTGACAAGGCACTACCGAAACACACCGGACCCCGATGAAAAAGTCGCTTCGGCCGTGTTTCCACGACATGGGTCTTTTACCTATTAATCTTTGTTTTATTTCTATTTTAATTTTTACCCTTACATTTTTACCAAAGAATGACGTTGATTGCACAAATCTATCTGTGATAACTGACTGACTTCGACTAGTAAAATATATAGACATATATACATACTTTGAAAGACAGTCTAATTGAATAATCACCAACTGAAGCCATCAGTATCTCAGGAGGTAACTTCGTTGGTGGAATTTGGGAACAATGGTGAATGTATAGAACAAAAATCGTCCAATATTCCAGTCTTTAACTATTTGTGATTTAGAAAGTAGAAGTCAACTATGTCGTAATTACTATCAAGTATTGGCTGGCTACAGTACCTTGTCACATAATTGGACCAGAACTGAATATTTTAATTATATTTTCTCAATACAGTCTCGCATCAATATCATTTATGAAGACTGCAACAAACAGAAATTATAATTATTTATTTGAATGTTTTCAGGCAGTTTTCATGTTTCTTCATTTCGAACAAAAACAGATCAAAAGTTTTTAGTCTATTTTTATAGTTTCTGTAAAGATTCACCTACACTTGCTCAATAGGGATAAATTCGTGCTGCGTGCAGGCCAACCTAAATCTGGAATACCTCTTGTGAGTATACTGTAACTGTGATAGTACAAAGTGATTGCCGATAAACGGAGCATAAAGAACGAAATTTCTGTAATGAGCAGTTAGTGATCTTCCATCTAAAACTTACTTACGTTACGCGCTATAACTTCTTTGTATTATTCTCATTAAAAAAATCGAGATCTTCAATGAAAAGTACATCACCTGAGTCTTGAACATTCCAGTTCGTATGTTCTGTCGCAAATCCTCGGTACACGGAGTTAAGGAGCGGTGTCAGCTACTCTGACCCTGATTCCAACATTCTTTTTAAAAATATTACACTCTAAACTGTAAAGTTATTGTTTTATTTCGAGTTTTAGCCAAGTTTAGCTTGATTGGATTGAGAATTCTTGACAGGCGGGGATTTTTCATTAAAATATATGTTTATATACTGAGTTTTTGCCTCCCCGGTGGCCTACTAGGAAAATTGGAGCTTGATATAGCGGACCGGACCCGGGATCGAATCCCAGCCAAGTTAAGGTTTTTTTCATTAATAAAAAAATTCTGACACAATTCCAGGGAAATAGACTTTGCCCCTTACCAACCCGCACTGAGGCAGCGTGGTAAGGTATGCCTCATATCCCCTGTAAAATTCTAAGAATATTCTTCGTCTTCTCAATCCTTCGAGACAATTCTTCTTACAAAAAAAACCTTAAGCTTTTTATCTGTTCCCTCAAGACCTTGAGTGTCTCCGATCAGCTCTTCAGCTTTCGCTTCATTAATACATTCTGTTACGAGTCTAGTTATACAAAGGCCAATTTCTCAACCTCTAGCCTTAAGTTCCCGATAAAAACTGACAAAATTATGTTCGTCTTCTCAATCCTTCGAGCCAGTTCTTCAATTCTTCAGTCCTACACTTCTTCATTTCAGTTAGTAAAACCTACCATTTGCCCACCTGTCTTCAATTCTCTTCAATACAGTCCTTCTCACAGATCTTAAGCTCTTCTTCTTCGTCTCTTCTCAAGACCTTAAGTTCTCCATTTCCACAGCTCTTGAAGTTCCTCTGCAATCTTTCAATTCTTCAGGGAGGCTACACCATGAAAAATTGGTTAAATATAGCTGCATATGATGATGGTGATACTAAGTTTTAAAAAAACATTATTTTGTGATCTTTTCTTGCGAATTACTGTTATATTATAAACGACAAGATTCACAAAGCCAAAAGAACTTCATGCCAAATCTCACTCATATAATCCAAGAGTACACATTTTTAAATTTTTGATCAAGATGTGTATAAACATGTAAAATTTTATTGCGCTTAGAATTCGGGTGTCCTGAGGTTGCATTCTTCACATTAGAAAAATTTAAATATTTTTATTTGGTATTAGTTTTTAGAAAAAATGATTTTTTGACTAACATATTTTCTGTTTTTTACAACATTCTGTAGCATAATGATTGTTAAAAAAACGAATCTCAGAATCCGTACTTTCCCTAAAATGTAAACGAGCAGGCACATCTTCCTTGAAAGCGAACCAGGAAATTGGTTGGTTATATATTGTATTTACCTCATTCCAACTGGCGAGCTTCTACAAAATCCTCAATCAAACCTCAAATTGGTTGTTTGTATATTGTATTTACTTCATTTCAATTGGTGATCTTCTACAAAATCTTCAATCAAACCACTCTACGTCACTGCTAGTTCTTATTGCTTTAGCTTCGAGCTCAGTACTGTCACTACTGCCATCATTACTTGCACTATCAGTTTCCCAGGCATAATAACAACAAAAATGAGCTCACACACTTCGATTTTTTCCTGGAATTTGTCTATTAAGCAGAAGACATTAACAAACATTATACTCACATTTGAATCGTTTAAATATCCGTTGAAACACCTCTTATAAAAATTCTTTCTATTTATGACTTTCTTCAAATCCTCTAAACATCTCATAGTCTAAATATAATATGAAGTGACATAACTAAGAGAATTTACAGCTATTTGATATATACAGGGTATCACAAAAAAAATTCTAAAGATGATATAAAAATTAAGCTTCTTTCGCTCGTTAGACTGACTTGTAACAAATTATCAGTACATTCGTCAAAAATGCGTTTAAAAAATTCTGATATTTCACAGGCCCCTTTAGTGTCATTAGGGAAGACCTTTATGCCGAAGTAATTCGGGTTAATCTATAATGTTGAAATGCCACTGAGCTGATACAAAGGGTTTGAAAACCTTTAAATAGATAATACCTAATTCTGGTTAATATTTTTAGTGAAAGAAAAGTTACTCGGTTCACTTCAGTTCTTGGCCATCGGGAAATGTGTTCTCGAAGATTCGATAAAATTCGACGAATTCCCATTAGCGCTAGCAGTCGGCCTCAGGTCGATAGACAAACATTTCGGACTCCCAGAAATATCTGACGAATGCCAATTCCACGAACTGTCGGAAGAATACCCGTCACACTAATATATGGGATAAAGCCTCAAGCAGTTAAAAATTATATTAGTTTTTGTCAATTTGTAGTAGGAAATTGTCACTGATTATGACCCCATTGAAATCGTTTGTTTATTATGTCTGGTGTCGACTTTGGCTTTCGTGCAGGTTTTCGAACGATTGACTTTCAACCAATTGATTTTGCAAGTTCGGTGAGAAATACTCATTCGCACAGCTGCTATATGTTTAGTGAGTCAACGAATTGACAATTCATTCAGAAACTATTGCACTACTGAATTCTCTGATTTGCACCTAAATATTGCAAATATTCCTGTCAGTTCTAGAGTTCGTTATTCGGTGTCTACCTTTTTTTACTATTATTGCATAACTCTTTCGAACTATTGTTGCAACAGCGTATTATGATGCTTGCAATAAGCAATTTATATGACGAAATTGCTTAGGTGATAATTCATTTCCGCACCAAAACTATAGAATATTTAACTACAATACTGTGTTTTAAATAAAAATATAGGCTTTTTATTTTACGAATTCGATACTTACATTAACCTGACATTGTTACATTAACCCGACCTAACAGTTTAAGCTTATAACTTTATATAATACTGGTATGGTTTAAATATTTCTAATATGTTGCCATAATAACCAAGCAGCAAAAATTAAACTTCAAGATACTAAATTCAGTTGCACACTGATTGTGAAATACCAATATTTTTTTACATGGGACTAATAATTGGCAAGGTACTGTATTTCCATAAGCTAATCTTCAGTCTCAGTAGCAGATGAGACTTTCAGGACCCGGGTCAGCATATCGCCATATCCTGAATATCGTATACTTACTTAATGTGTAAAAATATGTTTTGGCAGTACTTCTCTTGGTCTCTTACACTCGTAGATATAAAACTTTAATCTAATAACCGTCACCTGGCTAGCCTCAAAATAGAGCCGCAAACATTTATGATTTATTTTGTCGCCCATATACAATACACTTTTTTTATTTTTTGAAAGCACCATTTCTGAATCTTCGAATGTATCCCCTTATCGTATTTGTTCCGAAGTCCAGTGATCCATAAAACACATGCTAAAGACCAGTATTGCTATTTGATGCAAGTCTACATTACAACTTTTGAAAATTATTGAAAAAACTGTTAGATATTATGTTTTTTTAGTTGTCGAAAATAAACATTAAATATTCACGTTTCTGTTCAAAACAAAAGGGCCCATTCTTAAGTATTGTATCTGCAGGGACCAATAGGATATTAAAAATAATTATTTTTACGGACGGCCTCCGGCATGGGCGTAGACGGATTTTTTCTAGGGGGGCAAACGGTCAGCTCAATACCTACCTAACCTCGGTTGTATTAAGCTGACGTTTACCAGATTTTTAAGAGGGAGAGAAACGAGTTTTCTAAGGGGGGGGGGGGCAATGCCCAATCTCACCCCTTACCTAGATACGCCCATGTATATCGGTATTCTTTTCATAACCATTTGACCCGGTTCTTAGCCCCCTAAGGTTATACTTGTTCTGTCACTAGTTGCTCTACTTTTTAAGTTAGTAGCTAAAACTACCAAGAATCCTAGGATATTACTATTATAATGGGTTTTAATTTTTAATGTATTGTATATATTGTATACATTTGTCCAAATAAAATTTTATAAAAAATGAGAGATTCAAATTAATATTAATTATCCTGTAACTTCTGAACGACTTTATAGATTGCGGTCACATTTGTTCTATCGAGACTACAGTTCATAGCTATACTAAATTCGATAAGTGGTTCTGTAGACAAGTTATTAACAAATTCTATATTTAGACACGGAAATGATTTATATATATACAATATTTTCTTGTGGTGTTTTCGGTATCTGCTCACGTCAGATACATGGCGTTTTTTTTTTGCTACAAATCCCTACGTACAGGAAAGAACAGTTACAAATACAAAAGATTAAGATTTCAAGTAGAACTTGAATGTCTCTAAAGTAGAGAATGTTGGAAATTGATCTATTTATCACAACATCAAGGAATGGCAACTGATTATTGGCTTCAACCTCGATGGTAAATTTTATTTTGTGATGAAGGCTATTAGGGTGATCTAAAAATGTGTTGAGTTTTTCCCTCCCCTTGGCCATACAGTATAGGAAAGCAACTCACACCAACAGATACCTTCATACTAATTCTCATCAAGATCCAGCACAACTACAAGCCGTCGTCAAGACTAGTAACCAGATCACAAAGACTAACTTACCAGGATAACATCAAACAAGAAAACAGCTTTGAGACAAAACGGGTGACCGATAGGTGTAAAATGTGTCCCCGGTAAATATAAATTAAGTTTTCTTGTCTTTTTCTTTTAAAGTTATTTTGGGTGGCTAGTTTTGAAATGAAAGCCATGTATAGTGCTTGTTTCGTGATTTCCAAATACCTGCATTTACCTACAAACATAAAATAATTAAATTGTAATAAAACCCATATACCTAATACTGATATACTGCTATCGCCCGTAAGCGGAAGCGTCACCGACTAAGAGAAACAGCAAACTATACCGTCTTACTGTACCTAAACCGTTTTGCGCAAGCGTTGCCAAGAATCAAACAGAGAGAAAACATAACTAACAACAGAAGAGCCAATTGAGGCATTTACGAACATGCGCATAAGGCTCGAAGTACAGTAAAACGCTATATACATATATATGTTTGCACCCTGATGTTTACCTTTTCCTCTAGACTCTGCTAGCAGTATATTAGTATTAAGTATATGGTACAACCCAAAAACACCTTTTAATTTTTTCCTATTGGACGAAACGACAAGGTCGATTACATATTAGGGTATTAGGCAAACAAATGATTCCACTGTCAGGATCGGGGTAACCAATGACATTGTTAATTGCTTGATTCATGAAGTTTTCATACCTGACTTACTTGAGCAAATAAGTAATTTATCTAAAATAGCAATTTTTTTATGGTATATTGAGTAAACGACGCCAGGCCCAGTGAACACACGACTGACATTACCGTTGTGTGACATCACTGATAAGATATGTCACACGTGTTTCGTCAGTATTGAACGTACTGAGTGTGAGATTAATGACTCATATTTAACTTAGTTTTGAGTCGTCCTATGTAAAGCATGATATTGAATGATATTATGTTGACGTTAAAATGACAGCAATGCGTTCACTGGTACACTTAAAAAAGTGTATATTCCAAATGATTCAAAATCTTTATTTGATTTCGTTGTAATATCTGACCGTAATTTTTTCCAACCCTTTTCCTTTCCGGAATCGAAATTGGGGTTCCCATTTAAAAGATTAAGTTCAAGCATTCAAGGTCATATCATTTACTCCATTCGATAGCCGGGGATAGGTCGTATAACTGTTGTATGAAACTTAGACTAGGTAGTTGATGCAGGGAAGTTACTACACCATGTTTTACTCTTGTCGCTCGTTTTATCGCTGTTTCTCTTGCTGATGTAATATGTAATAATATTCGATTGTGCTAGACGGAGATACCACGAACAACGCCAATCATCCTCAATTGCTTGCAAACTGTCTTTTGATTACATCAAGTATGTGCCAGCTTTTCATACACTTTAGTAAAATAGAATCACAGTAGATTCCACTCATTAAATAATTATATAAGCAGGGAGCTTCTGAAATACAACGTAAGCCGAAATCGAAAAAGTGACTTACGGAGATGACGAATCAACCAATCAACGTACAAGGTGATAATTTTATTCAATACTAAGCAATGGAACCATCCAGTGAATTGATCTGACAATAAAACAAATGGAGATTTAAGTTTTTTGTTCCTCAAATTTTGGACTTTAAGTATTGAGAACTATAGTTATTATTTTTAATGAAAATTTCCATGATAAAGATAATTGAACTAAAACCTTCACCTAGGCCCAAACATAAGAAAGGCTTGTTTATGCGTTTTACAAATTTTTGGAATAGCAAACTGTGGAACACCACAAAGTTCCAAAATAATGAAGGACAAGCATACTAAGAAGACAATTCTGGTCATCAACAAAGAACCGATTCGACGTAAGATAGAGATCGATGGCATCCACATATAACAGACCATGGAAAGGAACTAGGTAACTGGGAATCTTAACCAGCTACGGAGATATAGAAACCGTGGTAGCACATAAAAAACAGAAAGCCAATAGAACAGCGGGTTGCCTAAATTACTCAATTAGGAATAACAAACATATCAGAATGAAAACTAAGTCAAGGATTTATATTGCCCAATAATGACATTTATGAAAAAATTAAGACAAACAAAATATGCTAAAACCGACAGGGATGAGAATACTAAGAATTATAGTGAAAATACTAGACAGACCGAGTAAGAAGTGATGAAATCAGAACATGCAACGTGGAAAGAGTAAACCACTGAATATCGAAAAGGAAAACATAGTGAAAAAATAACATAAGTAGAATAGTAGATGTTAGGGTAGTAAGATTTGCAGCAGGCAAACAGCCAGCAGGTAGAAGATGTGTGGGCGGACCTCGGAAAAGATGGAGTGATAATATAAAGAGGCAAAAGACAGAAAAAGAAGACAACTTTTTTAAAAGGTTGATTATTGAGTGTCTTTTCTTTTCCCTATAAAACCACAAAAATCTAATGTCGATTTTGCAAAAATCGATCTACTAGACCTTGATTTTTTATAAATTGACTAGCAGCACTTAATGATGAGAAATTACTGTACATCCTGCATACGTACACCATGCATACTAATATACATTGTATACTTTCTGTATATATAATACGGTACACGCATATCCTATATATTAAAATCCTTTATAAGTGAACCTTGAATACTGCTGCAGAAACTTGACACTGTTTACAAACATCGTCAATCCGAACACCCTGCATACTGTAATCTTATATACATACTTTCATAAATCCCGTATGCTATCGCATATATTTCACGCTGTATATTTCATGCTCCCTATACATTTACACTCTAAATATTTACACCTTGTATGCTAGTCTTTACTAAACTTACACTCAGTTTACCAACATACTCATTCCTGCAAAGTTCAGAGGACGCTTTTATACCGAATTTTTTCCAGGTTCATTAAAATTTTTGCATTCATTACAGCCCATATATGTACCCCCTGTATACTTGCATTCTGTTTACTACCAATCTGTATATTTACACCATGTAAATTTACACTTTGTATTCTTACACCCTTTATGCTACTTTAGTTACTTATACCCAGTACATTTGCACTCAGTATATACTATCATGTATATTGGACTCCCGCCCAATCTCTGCCGGTAAAGGAGAGGCGTGCTCATTTTCGTTAAATATCAGAAGGCGTTGTCTGACGCCAATTAAAAATTTTCCAATTTACAGCCCGTACGTGCACTGCTGCATATACTTCACCCTCTATATATTCCGCCTGTATTCTTAAACTTTTCTTATTACAAACCTATATATTTACACCCGAGTTACCTGAACAATCCACAAAGGATACGCTGATGAAGCACAGACGACACGAGCACACAGTCAGCAGCGCCGTCGTGTCGCCTTGACATTATATTTTAAGTTTTAAGAAAGAAGTATATTTACTCCCGTATGCTAGTTTATTTACTAACACCCAGTATACTTGCTCCCAGTTTACTAACACCCTGTATATTGAACTCCCGCCCAAACATTATCGGTAAAGGAAGGGCTTGCTCATTTTCCACAAATATTGAGAGCCGTTTCCGGCGTCCTTATCCCGAACTTGTTCCGCAACCTACAAATTTTTCCATTTATACTGTTTCTAGTTCCCTTTATATTTACCCTGCGTAAACTAATCCTCCGTATATTTACACCCTCTGTGCTGATCTGTTTTCTAGAATACTCACACCGAGTTTATTAACATCTTGTATATTGCAGAAGCAGAAAATCAGACTCACCGACGTCTAACGCTAAACATAATATGTATCCTTTACACAGCTATACACTACTCTTTATTTTTACGTTCTTTATATTATACCCATATCATTTACCTGGGTCTTAAAGGCTAACATATATGTTAATCTATCTGTGTGTTAAGTTTCATCCAAATCCGTTCAGCTGTTTTTGATAATGTGACGGGAATTCATCCGAAATTTCGAGAAATCGGCATTCATTCCATATTTCGTGGAATCTTAAATGTTGGTCTGGCGACACGAGGGCGGCGACTGGCGCTATGGGAATTCATAGAATCTCATTGAATGATCGAGAAACCTTCTAGAGAATTCCGAGAAGGAATATATAAATACGGAGAGCCACCCAAGATTTCATTTTGTGTTTGGTGATAGTTTAGGAAAAAGCAACAGGTGTTCAAGATAAATTGTATATATTTGTGTGAATATAAATTAAAGTTACTGGAAATAAATTATCCTGAGTTCGACTGTGTTTTTAAATAAATTCAAGAATCCGAAGACTAAATAAAAACATTACAGTAGTGCGGGGTGTTCTGTGTATTTGAGAAACTTTAGAAGTGGAAATTAAATAGACTAACGGTGAGTTTGGACCAGTTGAAAGTGGCGGATTTAAAAAAGAACTTAAGGAAAGGGATTTAGAAATTAATGGGAAGAAAATTGAATTAATACAACGGCTACGAGATGTCTGAATAAATGAAGGTAACAATCCGAATACGTATTTGTTTGCAGTTTCTGGTAATGGGGACCTGAGCATGCTAGTAAAAAAATGGCGGAAAATTCTAAAAACCTGAAAGAGTCGTTCGAAGGTAAGCTAAAAACATTACAGGAACCCTCTAAAACCCTAGAAGACATATTAATAGAAATTCTAAAACCCCAGAAGACTAATTGCTAGAAAACTCTAAAACTTGAAAGAGTCCTTAGAAATCCAATAGCTGAAAAATTCTAAATCTTTAGAGGAAATTTGAAAAGCATGGTACAGAAAAATTCAGAAATGCTGGAAGAGAAAATAATCAACAATGAAGCTCGGATGGAAGAGCTAAAGCAAACAGTGGTCAAAGAGCTGAAGTAGACAACAGTCAAAAATGAAACATCAGCAAAATAAAAGAGCAGGTAGTCACAGTACAAAGGGGAGAAAGTCCAGCAGGGACCGACAGCAGAAACATCCACTACGGATTCAAAAATTGGCCACGATGGAACAGGACACAAAATAAAACCGCCACAATGTGATGGAAATCGTCATAGAGTCGAGTGGTATCATGGTTTAAAGGAAATCATAATCTCTGTTCAACACATCTAAGTTTTGTAGACTTGTTGCAGCCTTTTTGGAAAAATAAGGGTAGGGGAAATTTAGAGATCTATTGATTTTTATATCAAGAAAAACTTATTTTATTTAAACTTTGTCTCTTAAACCTCTCGCAGAGGCAATCTTCAATGCTTAAAATAATTAAATGGAATTAAAGATCAAATGGTACCACAATTCATCAAATTGTATTTTCAAGGCCTAACATTTTTTTCTAGCAGTGTAAAATTAAATTTAACAATATGTGCATTGTTTATGGTCGAAAACCTTAATCACTGCGCTTTTCACTAGAGAATATCCTCTCGAAATTTTTTTATGTATTTGATACCAAACACTAAATATGTTGCCGCGAAATATAATGATCGGAATCTTGGACTTTTCGGGTCTTAGAGCTTGTACCTTCTGGAGATATCCTGCAGTGCACAAATGTCGTGGTAAGACTTAAGAGAGAGAGAGAGAGGGAGCAATATTTCACTGGGTTGCTGTTTCCAATGAAACGATTACCATGTTGTTTCTTGGCTACTTCCACCCACCCAAGTGAAATAGCCTGTTACTGTCTCTATTGCCCTCTCTTTCTAGCGTTGCCACGATTTTGTGCATTGCAGGCTATCTCCAGAAGGTTCATGCTCTAAGTTCCGAGAAACTAGCACACAGAGGTTCCGAATCTGAGCCGTTACATGTCATTGCTCTTATCCTTATTGCATGATGTTTGTTATCCTGTAACTCCTAGGTTAGAATGTCACGTTAAAATTATCAAGTTTTCAACAGCATAAAATGAATGAATTGGGTTTATACTATAGTATTATCAGAACTTTTTTCGTCTAACAATTTACAACATTAACTAAATTTTGTACCGAAAATTTGTTTGATTTATATGAATTTTTGGGATGTGCCAATGATTTAATCGAATATTAAAATAATAATAAGTTTGTAACAGATTTTAGTCCATCATTTTCTCGCTTCTGCATCGAAGATGGTTGAAATGTGTGTTATTAATCAGGCGAAATTTACGAGAGAACCGCGTGGCTAACATAGGAAAAAATCTTTATGCATTTTCCAGAAAAATATGTTTTGCACCGTTTTCTGGCTTTTGCCGTGATGACTAAATGAGTTCTATGATGTAACCAAGTATTTAAATACGATAGGCATGTGGCCAAAGGGTCGAGATAAGTATGTGATCCTGTAACGAACAATATGGCTACGATTTTCTTGTTGGCATAAAGTTTGCGAATGACCAAGTAAGAATAAGGAACGAACAATATTGTGGAACCTTGACTCCTGTCCTAAATATGCCTTGCCATTTACCAATCTTATGATACATTTTTTTTTGATTACTCTCGATAGTAACTTTAATTCTTTCTCTTGGCAGAAGCAACCCTTTGTCAACATCTTATTTGATGCTTCGTTGCATCATATAATTCATTTAGTCAACATGGCAGAAGCGAGAAAATTGGTCCATATTTTTTTCTGAAAATGGAAAACAATTCAATAATAACAAATGAGGAAATGGTGGACGAAAGTCTGTCACCAGCTGACATCTAAAAAGTCGTTTGATAAAAGCACCTTCCGCAATACACTGTTCACTCCCTAGAAAATACGGAGGCCAAGTATTTAGTCCGCAGGGTACTAATATATGGGAAAGTGAATGATTTTCTGGCTTCTTCTATTAAAATTTGTTAAAAAAATTTTTCTAAAGAGAAAAACTTGTACAATAGTCAGTGAGTGGACCTATTCGTTATCAACGACATCTAACGCCTTTTGAATAAATCAAATTTTTGAGTGTTTTTCATGCTATCATCTATAGCATACTCTGACGGTTGATTCGAGTGTTCTACAAAATGCAAAAACATTAATAAATCTAATTTGATGAACTATACACGACGGATGTTTTGAAGTAGGCCTTCTCATCGAGTATGCTGCCTTAATGGCATAGTTCTGAAGTAAAATACTTAGCAATAAGTAATTGGCCATTGAATGAGCCTTCCTTATCTTATAACAGTACCCTTTTATCTTAATCTTTGATAAGTATTTTTTCCTGCAATATCGCAGTTGCTACAGAATTACATCGACACTCTCCATAAAGAAATAGTGGTAGTATCAATAGAAGATAAAACTTGCTAAATTAAATAGGAATTTTTCTGCAACACTTAAAAACTTTATTTTGCAGTCGGTACAAACTAGCACCTATATAAATATACCAACCCAATTATTGAAAACTCATTTAGTGTGTAAATATACAGTTTATGAAATTACATCAGTAAAAATTGTAAAACAAATTAAAAAACTACTAAGTAGGCAATGTAACTAAAACGCAAGATTAATTGGGTGTAATTTTCAATACTAATTAACTTGGTTTCTGATAGTGGCGGATCCATAATTTGTATTTGATTGGAAGTGGGCGGACCAGAAATATATAAATATATATATATATATATATATATATATATATGCTTTAGGTGGTTTCCGGGAATTCATCCGCGTAGTTGATAACTGATCCCTGCCGGATCGATGGTAAAATGACGACGTTTCGGCAGAGTCACATCTGCCTCTTCAGGTCGGTTTGCATAATTCTCGTAGCCTTCTGCTTTCGCTTCTAGTTACTCGAATTATATATATATATATATATATATATATATATATATATATATATATATATATATAATTTAATTACCCTAATATGGTGGAAGGTTAGGTACTTAGAGTTTAATATATTAACATAAGGGTTTTCTCCACTAATTTACGGACAATTTTTATGTATTATATATTAAGGGATAACTGTAAATATTTTCAGTTTTGGTTTATTTAAATTATAGCTGCTAAAGGAAGACAAAAAGACTAAAATATACTATGTATGCAACGTCGTGAGAAACCTAAAATATGAGCTATTCAACAAGAACAAGAAGTTGTAATTGTTACAATACAAATATTAGACATAAGCAAACAGAAAAAAAATCTTTCCCATAAGAATTTCCGGTGATCCATAATGAAATAATGTATGGCCTAAAGAGGTTCTGTCGTTGGCTTTTATAGGTTACAGAAAAAGTATTGTCCTTAAAACTTTCTTCTAAGTATATGGTGAAAGCAAAACTTTATATTATATATATATATATATATATATATATATATATATATATATATATATACGCCTTTTATATATAATTTATTTTTTGTATATAATTAATCGGTGATCCAATGGTAGTAGTTTGATAAGATGCCCACTACAGCTACATAAAAAAAACTAATATGTACAGCTGAATCACCATGATAAAAGGTAAAAAAAATATTATACCTGTTTATCCTATTTTAATTATTATGACAAATTTTGGTATTTTACGCTTGGAACAGATACTGGAATACTTAGTTGCTGAGATATAATCAATTGACTGTATCTATATTCAAAAGTTTTTATGAGACTTTTGATTCTCCGAGGACAGGGGGGGGCTCTCTGGATCCGCAACTGCTTTCTTAAGCATTTTCGATATAACCATAAATATATGACTTTACTTAACGCACAAATCATATTTTGATAAAGCTTGTATACAACTGTAAAAAGTGAAATGTTATGACTTCATTTGAGGTTTCAGATTATGCAGATCTTTTAAAAAGTATATTTTTTTCTTAATATTAATAATAACTAGAACCTCCGACTTTTTGAAGCCGGTAACAAACATTAATTTTGATTTAATTCTCTATTTTCAATTAATTGAATCCTAGAACTTTCCTGACCATAATTGTTCAGAACAAATAATTATTTTATTTATTAAGAAGCACTCTTTACATTCTGAATGTCTTTTGGTAAAACTCTGCATAGCACAAACTGTACTTGTCAAAACAAGTAAAACAAGTACACTTGCCGGTAAACTCTAGATTTACAGCTCTCTGACCACGTGTATTTACGAGTTTAGTGTTATTTCTCTTTCCAAGATCTCTGTTGACTTCTCGAAGAGTCACACAAAATCTCCCAACTATTGGTACCTAATAGACTCTAGTTGTGCCATAAAACCCATGGCTAGGCCAGCTACCAGGACACAGAGAATACATTGCAGGCTTCTCCAGCCGTTAGAACCAATCCCAAATTTACAGATCACTAAAACCCCTACAATAAAACATTGATTTAATCAAGGACGTCTTTTCATTAGGGCATACGGGCGATTGCCCGGTGCGGCTACTTACATCGGGATAGCCAAAGAATCCTGGGTTTTGTTGGAGACAATCTCGATTACCTTTCTATTGTATAAAAATTATTTATATAATGAAATCACATACCCTTTTGAATTTTTATGAACCCTGTACTTATACATCTAAATTCCACTGGTTTGTAAATCCGTGTTTTACTTTTTAATGTTCTTATTTTAGAAGTGATTTTAATTTTATGAAAGTCCAATAAATCTCTAATTTAGACCCAATCGTTTTTGTCACGTTTGTGGCGAACAATTCATATTTCCAAAAATAGAAGATGCTGGGAGAAAATTTTTATCTGTAGTTGTTAAAAGCAATGTAGAGAAAACCCACAAATCCCGAAAATGATCTTTACTTCATAAGAATAGCCTGATATTATGTTTTTACATTGCGAAACTCTGTCATTCCCATACGACCGTATGTTCAGGCATGTTAAGTACAAGTAATGAATAGAGTGAAAATCCGTATGTAAATGTTGATTTTGATGAAGAGTTATCCGCACATAATTAAGCCCACTAAATTATCATTATTTGCTTAGAAAAATGTACACAACATTTTTCATGTATTTCAAATGCAAAAAATATAGGTCCATAGATACGTAAATTATTGCAACAATTGTGAAAAGCATTTATCTACACAATCTTGTATCACGAGCTTTTCACCAATCCTAGAATAGCACTGACACTGAGTTTTGACAAAAATAAACAAAACTTTTGTTTTTCATATCAGTAAAAAGGAACGCAGGAATGGTTTTTGCTTCCTATCATAATATCAAGAGCTGAATGGGAATTAAGTATTGAGGGTAATGTAGCAAATTTATGAATAAATTAATTTTCTTTTTTAATGTTAATTTTTGTAATAAATCTGAAAACACTTAATATTTCCGAAACAGTTGAAGGTAGGTGTAGGACATTGTACAAGAATTATGACTAAAATTTTCTGAAGAATCCAGAAATAAATAATATACAAGGGCCTTGCATTTAGAATAAGAAAGTTGGTATTGGCCACTGTCACATGGCATACCCTATATAATTTTTTTGTTGAAAAATGCGCAATTAAAAATACAAATCCACGTGTCCAAGCATTTTTTCTACAAGCACTCGTTTATTCGTTATCGAATTTATTCCATTTGGCTGTCCCACACTGTATGATTCTAACTTAGGTGGATCCACTATATTGTAGACGATCTGAGTATCATCATTCTTTCGGTCTGTTAATTATACTGATTTTCATTTAATAGTCTCCTCTCGCGGACTATCATAATAAATCGTTCTACAGTTTTAATTGATATAGCATTAGGACGTAGTTTTCACTTCTAATAAACTTTGTCTGATAACAATTTGAGTTATTATTAAAAATAAAGGTACTTAACGTAAACAAAATTTATATTCTTTATCAAACCTGGTATACAACTTGGAAAAGGGGAAAAGATTTCTATATATTATGAAAAATAAAGGTATTTTACTTTTAAACAATTCATATTTGCTGACAAACCTCGTATACAGTTGAAAAAGTGACATGTAATGATTACAGTATACGTTCTGACCATGCAAATATTTTTATGAAGAATAACGTTTTCTCTAAATAATATTCATACGTACGTTTACTGTCTGAATCCAACTGAGAATCTCCATCTTGAAGTTGACATTTATTTTGATAGTTACAAGTTCCCCAAGTCCGGAACACAAACATTTTCATATTTTTAATGTCAGCGACTCCACCAAAGGTTACTGTATAAGAAAGTCCCGATTTTCTAAGAAACTGTACAAGCTATGTTATTGAAAAATATACTGGGACCACTTCGGATATACCGGAACTAATCCAATTTCTTTTCAGTTTATCCCATATTTCAAATATAAAAATGTCCCTCGTATTTTTATTAATAATACCAGCGACTCCACCATAGCTTACTGTACAAGAAAGTCGGTAAAAAAGTTTTTCCCCGTTTTCTACGATACGGTACAAGTTATGTATTGAAAAAAATATGGGACCACTTTGCTATCCTCCTAAACAGGATCCAGTATAAACGGTCGACATTTCTTAAGCCGTTTGCCGCTGAACAAACTTAAAAATATATATACAGACGAATTGAAGTCGGTTAGTTTTGTAGCATTTAACTGTGGAGAACAATTATAGAATTTTCTGAAAAATGCGAAAAACTGGTTACAGGCGAATCAATAACACGTTGTGCATATGTGGTAATGATTGATAAATGAAGAGATGAGTGTGAGATATTGCATATGTTATATGAATTTTCCACAAAATTCATCTCATTTATACCTACAACGAAAATGTGAGTAGTATACGCAAAAATCCATTGATAAGAAAAGCACTTGGGGTGGCATAATAAACTACGGATAGATCTTTTACACACGCTGCTGATAAAGCTGGACTGTTTTCGAAAACAAATGTTTTGCCAGAATGAACAGGGCGCAATAATAGGCAATATATTTACGGAAAAACTATTTAACTGGAACAAGAAAAGCTATACATCATCTCTGCTTAATGGTTATTAATTTGTAACGAAACTGCGTAATGTTGTGCAACATGCCCAGGAAACCAGCACTATGCAAGACTGCCATCTATTCTAACTTACAGTGTATACAGTACATGTTTTTCGTAAAAATTTAGTTTATTAGGTGATGTTTAAATAAAATAATTGAATTTCTATAGACATCATTGAAAGAGTTAATACTGGTAGTGGTCTTGATATCTTGTATTATAATTACAATTTCATTATGTTATTACAAATTTATCTCCTGTTTTGAGTAATTTACAATAAATGAACTGAAACCAATTATTAAAACACATTAAATATCAGACATTCATTTCAGTAACAACGTACAAGAGCCTTAGAGCTCGACCAAAAATGTTCACAATTTTTTATGTTATCTTTATCATTGTTATTGCAAAAAAAACGCAACTTCCCTTTCTGCAATCCTAAAACATGTGTTTTTTGTTCAAAAGAAGTAACTATTTGATTTGAGTTAGATACTTCAATAGCCAAACTTGCCAGTAAACAGTAGATAACTAAAATTTTAATGCCACTCATTTCAGCTAAAAAAATTTCTTTTTTTTTCAGAATTGAACAATGTTTGAATTTGTGTGAAGAATCAAATTACCAATTGTCGCTCTACTTTCTGTTGCATGGTCACGACCTCTAATTGAACTATGACAAGAATGTTGTGTTTTTTAAAGCGTTTAAAGCTATGCAACTCGAAAAAATAGAACAATTGAATTAAATTTAGCTACGGGATACAGTGAATTGCGTCTTGCCTTTGGAATAAACTATGTAAAAAATTCATTAAGTGAATAATTGAATTTCTCACTTGTTTCAGAGTCGTTCATTAAATTATCGGCAAGTTTGAAGTTTTGTACATTTAAACTGCTTGCATTTGAATTCGACGCTATTTCAATAAGGTTAATTATTTTGTAGGTAAATTATACTATAATGAATGTAACACCGATATTATTATCCATTATAAGATTTGCAAATAATTGGCAAAAATGGTGATTGGGAACGTTGGGAAGAATAGTATAGAAGGAGTGTTGAAGCTAACGACGTTGCCACCTTGTCTATCAATTATTGTAATTAGAAATCCGTTTTCTTATTTTAACACAAACAAATATACAGAGAGGTAATAAACAGCCGATATGAATAGAGAATATCAGATATTGCTGATTTCTCCGAATCTCTTGGAATTTATTTCTATATTGAACCCACTTCGAGTGATAGTTGCAACCCCTAATTTTTTAAATGGAAACTACTCTTTTTTTGTTGTCTTCTAAACGTTGTTTGTGGCATATTCTTTTTTTGGGGAATAAATCAGTAGAAATAAAACGACGTATATTGCAGGAATACCAAAGTTCAATTGCATAGACTTGAAACGGGTATTCCCGTAGTTTTATTTCTATCGTGGTGATTCCCCAAAAAAACATAAAAGAATATGAAAAGTTCAATTGCATCTTGGGATCAGACGATCCGATAAGATAAACAAATATATTTTTTAATTTTTGAAAATAAACATAATATACAAAAATCGAACATTTCCCTCAGCCTTATCTACTGCACCTAAAATAAAAAAGTTCTGAATATAGGGCGTCACTCATTGCTTAGAGGAAAACCTGAATTAATCTTAAAATCCTAAGATTTGAAGAGCAATTATCAAATGAGTTATGAGAAATATAAATATATTTTTTTATAACTTTAAAATAGATAAATGAACAGACTTAAGATAATTTCGGAAAATTACTGAGCCTATAATTTTAAATACAGAGCCCTGTCTAAATTGAAGACAATTATCATAAATATAACGTGGGGCCTGTAAATTATCGTATGGTGAAGCTCGTTTATACCACTCGCACTTAGCCACTTTTTGTTGCTTATTATTACATGTTTATCACATTAAAAAGTATATTTCAAAATGTAAAATAACCTTTTAAAATGGTCAAAATACAGAACTTCGTAATACGTATCAGAAAATAATGCTATCACATTTTAACACACAGTCTTTAGGTTCCATTGTCCGGTGACGATATGTGTTTATACATGTATCTCAAACATTTTGACAGTCGATATATTATTACATCTTTCCAGACAAAAACCATTTGGGTCACATGGGATAAATAATAATGTTTGGTAGTTTCATAAATATTTTATGGTTGTAATCAGTTATAAAAACCTACTGTTATGGAGTTTCTGTGGGTTCTGAGACACTAAATTTATTCTACAAAATAATCGTCTTTATTTTCTCCGAAACAATTCAAAAATACGTTCCATTACAAAATAGTTACTTTTAGAAAGGTCGATGAACTCGTACATCCATCTAATGTTCTTGTTTTTTTTTTTCTGCTACCGTCTCTATCTACAGAACTTTCTCTTGCTGTAAATCACACTTTTTTATACAACGTGACTTTAAACGAGAACGAGAACACCACCCGCAGAAAGTGTTGCGCAGCCAGCGCTCACTCAAGCGGGGCTGAAAAGACAGCGCATGAAATGGACTAGCGCCATGAGTGAATTTAGAATGAGCACGTTTTATACAACCTTGGCCGTGGATACCCATCAAGTTTCCGAACAGAGAGTTTCAATATAGTGTCATCTTTGTTATTTTTGATCGACTGGACGCAATAAAGCGCGAAGTTGAGCGCGAATTATTTGGTCGAGCCGGCGATACTCACGAATTACAACAAGAACAGCCAGCCAACGATGACCTGCTTGAGAAAATCCAATCAGAAAAGGAAAGAGCTCTTATAGAGTGTAGTGGAACAGATCCATTTAATAGACCAACTCTTCCCAAACTAAGATCTTCTAAGAAACTGGGTATCGTCTTGCAGGCCATGAACAAATTTATCTTGCCAAACTTTGTTTTAGGTGCTAATAGGTTAGAGTCGCTACACACAATCGTCTACTGTGATGAAATTTACATCTGCAGAACACTTGGGGTTGCAATAAGACCAAAGCAAGACCCTCCCCAATTTAAACAAACACCTCGAATACCACCTTGGCAAAGAAGGCTAGAAGGGAAAATTAATTCTCTTCGGAAAGACATTGGAAGACTGACCGAGTACCAACGAGGGGTCCGGAACAAAAGAATAGAAAGACTTGTTAAGACTATAATGGACAATAACCGAATACAATCCCAGTGGGATGGAGAAAACTTCACATCTCAGCAGTGTCTGGACAGTCTACGACAAAAGCTCTCCGTCTACACAAGTCGATTGAGAAGGTACAAAACCAGTAACCAACGGCACTTAGACAACGCACTATTCCAAAAATCAGAAAAAAGGTTTTATAGAAAACTCACAAACATCAATAATAATTAAACTCCTAGTTTCCATAACTGGAAAGCAGCAGGACCAGATGGTGTGCAGAATTACTGGATAAAGAAACTTTACGCCACCCACGAGAAATTAACAGATCGTATTAATGACATAATTATCCATCCACACAAGATGCCTAGTTTCCTTACGCATAGTGCTACATACCTATTACCAAAGAATAACCTATGTATACAGGACCCAGCAAACTACCGACCAATCACTTGCCTCCCAACCTTATACAAACTTATAACGTCGTGCATTAATCATCGCCTTTTCAGACATTGTGAGCTGAACAACAAAAGGGTTGCAAAGAACAACTAATAATTGGTTCCGTTGTCTGCAATCAAGCCCACGCCAAAGGACGAAATCTCTACATGGCATTTGTGGATTACAAAAAGGCCTTTGATTCAGTTCCACATGATTGGCTCATTCAGGTGCTGAAACTCTATAAAGTAAATAATCGTATTATTAACTTTTTAGAATATGTCATGACTACTTGGCAAACCAAAATCTTTCTGAGTGAAGCTGTTCGATACAAACCGACTCTATCTCAATCAGAAGGGCTATATTCCAGGGAGACTCTCTTAGCCCTCTGTGGTTCTGCCTTGCCATGAACCCACTCTCACACAAACTGAACTCGACTAACTCTGGGTTCAGTCTCAAGCACAACAACGTACAAGCATTGAAGATAAACCATTTGTTATACATGGACGACTTAAAGTTGATGGCAGCTACGAAACAACAGCTGCATGATATGCTTAAAATAGTAGAAGGGTTCTCTAGTGACATCCATATGCAATTTGGCCTAGACAAATGTGAATTATTAATATACTTAAAGGCAAAATACAGCAGAGCCTCTACGAAATAGGAGATGGCACCTCAATGAATCCATGATGGACTGCTGAAGACCAAACTTAACAGAAAAAATTTGTTTCAGGCTATTAACACCTAGACGTGTTCTGTGCTTAGTTACTCTTTCGGTATAGTTAACTGGTGCAAGACCGCCATTGAACAATTGCAACGGAAAGTTCGAGTACTACTAACAAAAGCTCCAAATCACCATCCAAAGAGCTGCGACGAACGTACAACATTGCCCTGGTGTGAAGAAGAAAGAGTATTGGCAGATATAGGCAAGCTACGTGATCATCAAATTTCTAATTTGCGTAATCATTTCCAGACACTCGCATAATTTTCTGATCTACACAGAGTCATATGTCAGGTTGATGACTCAACACCTCTGCGACTAACAGAACAACAAGTATACCACCAGACAACTGAGCAAAGGTAATTTCAACTAAGACCTATCTAAAGTACATCTTCAAAGACCCTTCTATCAACAACGACAGATGCAGATATAGTTGCCAAACATCTGAATCTATCCAGCATATTATAGGAGGTTGCCAAGCGTTCGCTGCAACTGAATACAAAGAACGACACGATACTGTGGCAGAAATACTGCACCAGGAACTATCGCTGAAACTTGAGCTATCACAGTCGGTAAGAACACCCTTACTATATATACAAACCAGAATCTATTTTAGAAAATAACAACTACAATCTGTCCTGGGAATGCACGATACTGACCGATCGGACTGTTGCTCACAATAGACCAGTTATAATTTTAGTAGATAAAATCTCTAGGAAAACAACCTTAATTGACATAGCAATCTCTAACAACAATAACATAAATATTAAGCAGGCTGAAAAAATAGCCCAATACAGGGATTTGGAATTTCAAATAAAGACACAGGGGGACATGAACAACACACGGACTGTACCAATTGTTACGTCAGCAACAGGAGTAGTCCCAAAACGTCTACTAAATAATTTAAAATACCTCGGTCTTGACGAACATCTTAACCAACTAATGCAAAAAGCCGTTCTGTTAGGAACAGTCCAGACGGTCAGAAAATTCATGCAAAGGACAACTAATAATTGATTCCGCTGTCTGCAATCAACCCCACCCCAAACGACGGAATCTCTACATGGCATATGTGGAGTACAGAGAGGCCTTTGATTCAGGTACTGAAACTCTATAAAGTAAGTAATTGTATTGTTCCCTTTTTAGAATATTCCATCTCCACCTGGCAAACCAAAATCTTTCTGAATAAAGCCCATTTTCCAAACAAACCAACCCTATCCCAATCGGAAGGGGTATATTCCAGGGAGACTCTCTTAGCCTTGCCATTATCCATCTCTCACACAACCTGAACTCAACTACTTTCGTGTTCAGTCTCAAACACCTCAACGTACAAGCATTAAAGATAAAGTTGATGGCAGCTACGAAACAACAGCTGCATAATATACTTAAAATAGTAGAAGAGTTCTCTAGAGACATAAGGGGTCCTACGAAATGGGAGATGGCATCTCAATTGAATCCATGGCGAAAGGTCATACTTATAAATACTGTTACGAAATTTACCCTGTTTCATTTCAGTATGACAACTACCGCTGGGGTATAAAAAAAACTAGAACGTTCGGATGGGAGAAAAACTTATCTCGATCATAACCCGACAACTGTAAAATTGACACTGGCAGGTTACGGAGGGACTAGACGAAAAAATTGCACATAATATAGAAAAACGTGACAAGAAGGAAAAACAACATCAAGAAAAAATTCAACAAAGGTTAGTAAACTCTTTTGATGAAAAACGTACAATAGAATTAGAAAATCTTGTCACTACGATGGAAGAAAAACAACATAATTTAATTGAAGGATTGTTCTAGAAATTTAAATTATTAGATGAAGAGAGACAAAATGATTTTAAAGTATTTGAAGAGAAACAAGATCAAACCGAATTATAACGTCAAAATGAATTCAAGATATTTGAAGAAAAACAAGGCCAAACGGAAGAAAAAAGACAATTGCAATTTGAACAATTAATGCAAATAGTATTAAGTTAATGAAACAGTTAATGAAAGAATGCAAATAGTTTAATCAGACATAAAAGAAATAAACGACGACATTAAGATCCTATAAAGTAATGTGGAGACTCTTGAAATAAAAGTAGATGACATCGATTCCATCCAGAGCCAGGTGAAATTTGAAATCAGTTCCATTAAAAACACGGTACAAATTGAAATAAGTGAAGTACAAGATAAAATCAGTGTTATCCAAAAAATGTAGAAACAGAAATCAAAAAAATGCAACAGGACTTACAGCAAGGAAAATACCAGCACACCGTGAGTACCAAAGGTTCCTTTAGTAAACCACCCAAATTCGACGGCAGTTCATCTTGGCCCATGTATAAACGGCAATTTGAGGCCGTGGCTACAGCTAATGGATGGGATAATCAAGAAAAATCTACTTCTCTGGTAATTTCCTTAAGAGGTCCGGCCCTAGAACTCCTCCAAAGCATTCCAGTCGAGGAACAAGGCAATTTCGACAAGATCATCGCCATCCTGGATTAGCGATACGACAATCAATCCTTGAGTCAGGTATACCAAGTCCAACTGAGTGGAAAAACGCAAAATTCCGGTGAAAGCCTCCAAGAATTCGAAGCAGAGGTTAGACGGTTAGTACACTTGTCCTACCCAGACCTGCCAGAGGACACGAAAGACCAGTTGGCCACACAGAGTTTCATAAACGGCATCAGAGATGTGGAAGTACAAAGATATTTAAGACTGAGTGGCGTCAAGAAGAGTAATGACGCTCTACTTCGGGCTTTGGAAGTAGAGGCCGTTATGAACATGTCCAAGCCGAGGGTCCGAGCAGTTTCCTTCAACCAGGAAGAGTCAGAGTCACCATTTCAAGCGCTGCTGGCTGGTCTGAACAAAATATTAGAACGGTCACAAAGAACTGGTACCAGAGGGGCATGTTACCGCTGCGGACGGACAGGACACTTCCAACGTCATTTTCGAGTGAGGCTACCTGAACTATCACCGACCAAGGGGGCGAATGCTGACTGACCCTCCACCAGCCCCCAAAACGTTATCCATCCGGGAATTTTGCAGAGATAGCAGCAGCCTAGTCATCAGAGGCACCATCAATGGGCGAGCAGTTACCATCACCATCGATACCGGCGCCGCTGTGTCCATTGCCAAGTCCAGGATTTTGAGAGCATCAGAAATTCGGCCAGTTACCAATAACATCCAGCTCAGAACAGTCACCGGCGAGTCCATGTCAATACAGGGTGAGGCAGAGATGTCATGCTACAGATAGGGGACAACATAATCCGGCATAGGGTCGAGTAATGCACTCTAAAATGTAAACTCGGGGTGTTTTTGAGGTCACTAATTACGAATTTTATATCAGAATAACTTTTTTTAAAATTGCAGATTCAATATGGCGGACATAATATGGTCTGTAAGTTCGATTTTTTTTAGTTTAATTACATGGAAAAACTCGATATTTATCAAAGGACTATAAGTAGGTAATTGCAAAGTCACAGTTTTTTAGTTTAATTACACGGAAAAACTCAATATTTATCACAGGACTATAAGTGGATAATTGCAAAGTCACACTAAACATTTTTTTTATTATATATTAATCAATAAGATTAATTATTTTTTACAAAAAAGTCAGTTTCGTTGTTAGATGATAAGTTTCTAGATGCATCAGTATCTTCTGATATTGAACATTCTGTACTTGAAAAATCGTGTTGTAGATCTTTTAATGTGTTTGTCGATGCATGGGCGTACCCAGACTTTCGTAAAGGGTGGGGCAGAAGCAAATAAAAGTAAAAACTCTATAAGTAGTAGAAAATTAAAAATGCTTTTTTATATACCTTACCTACACTACTTCAATAATAGCTTGCGGGGATTTTGGCTGAATCTAGCTAAAATTTCCTTTTCAAATTTATTTTGTGATTCCTGAACCCTCTTCTTGTGCACACTCATCATGCAGAGGCCAACAAGCCGGTTTTCTGTCATTGTTGACCGTAACCAAGTTTTTACTCTACGTAAAGTACTAAATGATCTTTCGATAGTGCATGTTGTACAGGGCTGTGCAAGTGAAATAAAAAGCGCTTCTTTTATGGTTGGATAGAACAGCTGTGTTTATCCAACAAGCGCTACTAAATCTATATCCTTCAGTTCACTCTGTGTCACATTTTTTTGCTTCCACATGTTATACCACAGTTCAGCCTCGCCAAGAAAATTACTTAAATTGTAGTAATTACAAGGAGTTTCCATTTTTTTTTACAAAGTCTTCGTAAGGCATTTTAAGCATTATGTGCGGGTGCAATGTAAGTAATAAATACGCAGGTAAATTGCTCTCAGAAAAGCGCTGCTGTAGGGACATGATCAATGAATCCAGGTAGGGAATCATCAATGATCTCTTCCAAAACTCGCTGGGAGTTTTTGCCGGAGGATTAGCACGATGTGTCTGCCGATTTGTTATCCGCGGCATTCTAAAATGTATATCGAGATCGTCGGCGATTGATTCTGCTTCGGCTATCAAACTTACGCTTTGAGCGTCGGGATTTTCACGGTGTTTTTCAAAGGTGTCAATAATTCTTTTAATGTGGTTTGCACACTGCAGCAAGTCTAAACTTTTAGACTGCAGTGCGTTTACCACCGGTTGAAGCAGTGCGGAATATTTTGCTATAAGGCAAACACTAACAATGAATTCCGCATTTACAGCTGCGCAATACAATTGAAAAACAGTTTTTCTGGTTGCACTATTACCGTCTTTTGACAGTGTAGAAAGTGCCGTGACCACTTGCACGTAGTGTTCCTTGAAAACGGATATACTTTTATATTTCTGCGACCAACGAATTTCACAAAACATTGTATATTTGGTACGCATTTTCGACGAAGGGGTGATTCTCGAAAGAATTTTATTATTTCTTTTATTGTGGAAACTGTATTTCGTATTACTGGTATTTGGTTTAAGTCGTGCACAACTAAGTTCAGTTTCTGACTAGAACAGTGAAAATAAAGCGCTTTTGTATACTTTGCCTGCAAAATTTTTTGAACACCACCATCCTTTCCTGACATAGTGGAACATCCATCATAGCCTTGTCCTACGCATTTTTCTGGATCCAGGCTTATGTTGTCAATAAAATTGTCAATGGCAGAAGCTATAGATTTTGCATCCATGGTAGTTAATTCCACAAAACCTACAAACTCTTCGCGAACCACCATCTTTTCTTCATTAAAAAAATCTAACACCAATGGAAAGTTGCTCTATTCCTGATATGTCAGAGCTCTCGTCTGCCAGGGTACTGTAGGCGCTTGCGTTCTTTACCTCAGCTATAATATCATCTCTAATGACATCCCTACATAGACTAATTATCTCATTTTGAATTTTCGGTGAAGTGTATGTGGCATTTTTTGCACCGGTTTCTGTATGATCTTTCAATACTTGGTCACCAGACCCAATTTTAAGTTTTTATTATGAAAACACCTTCATGTTGGTCTTTCCCTCTCAAAGGTAGGTCGTGAGTACCACAGAACATCACGGTCGAAATTATTGAGGCTATGATTCTCTTGTTGTCTTCTATTTCTCTTTGGTGGGCAGAAATCAGCTGGACATCAACATGCATATTCTCAGCAAAACATTTCGCAGCTGCACCGATGATTTGTGGCTTGTGATGACGCAGAGTTTTTGCAAATTCGTGAAATCCTTAAAGCGAGTAAAAGGCCTCACTATAATGAACCTTGCATATTAGTTATAGTTGTGGAAACAACACGCAATAAATGCATAACGCGCCCTTTAATTTCTGAGAATACGCCAGCCAAGGAGCATATTCCGCCAACCAGCTATCACTTGAATTTCTTTTTATTGCACAGCGTCTTTAGCAAAGTCATAACTTGGTGGTGGAACCCAAAATTTTTTAAAACTTCAAGTTTTTAGTTGAGGTCATATTAAAAGATCGACCTTGCCCAGGTCATTAGAAGAATAGATTTGATCATGTGTTCAGAAGCAGGTGGTAGTAAAACTGCACTTGACACTGATACAGACGAAGGAGGAACCGAGGATACAGGTGCTCTATTACTCGTGCTAGCGACGACGTCATCACTAACGGCTGCTATGTTCTTTTGGCTCGACTCTTCTCCGCCGCTATCACTTTCTCCACTACTTTATCTGGATGCTTCCTCTTCTGTCTCGCTAACAAATAATGGGTATAGATATATATGTTACCAAGTAATTAAATGAAAATTAAAAAAACCCGACATAAAAAAAACACGCCTAATAAATGCCACTGAATGAATAATTAATTTCCTCTACAAAATTTCCGAAATTCTGTTCAGATTTTCATGTAACATAGCTAAAAACACTCTCGCTCGATTAAGTAACCTTTCAAACAAACAAAAAAACTATCAAAATCGATTCATCGTTTGGGTGCTACGATCACAGAATCACAGATACACACACACGTCAAACTTATAACTACCCTCTTTTATCTTGGGATTAAAAACAAGACAAGAAGTCAAGAACAAGCTAAATTGAATAGATAATTGGTACCTATTTAAAATGTTAATACTTCAGAATCAGTAAGGAAATATATTGCAGATTACGTAAATATTTTGTTTTAAGATTTCAACTCAAAACGAAAAACAAAAAAAAAGTTAAGTAAACCCCATTCTCAATAAATATGTACTTACTATAAAATTGACACTAATTTGGTTAGTATGTAACATACTATTGTAACATATTGCATTTTCTTTAGAATTAACATACAGTATGTTAATACTAAAGGAATTTCGGTAATAGGTAGATAGATAGGAGGTACGTACTTACTGCTGCAATAAAAAACTTTCTTATATCCATTTTGGTTGGATTAGATAGCCACTAAATCCAATTACAAACAGTAGGTTAGGTTGATAATATCACTTTTTATATTCATCAGGAGGATTCAATTAAACTTAGAAAAACAAAGTATCGTCCTGTTTAATTCGCAAGCGTTTTTGGGCTTTGTGGGGCGTTGGCGGGAGCAGTTCAGTCGGACTCAGGCAGAATATGCATATTGTTGCATGATTTCGCGCGTAATTTTAAAAGTTACAATAATATTTAATTTTGTTCAGAAAGAAATATTATACAATCAATACGCGAAATTGACATGAGTCGTAGCACGCGCCTTTTGAGCAATTCTCAGTAGCTGCAACGACAAAGCAATTCGACAAAGCATTCGCATTTTCAGTATGACGTCTTTCCAATCGCAAGCACTTTTTTATTTTCATCGTACTTAAAACCTATGATATCTATTATACAAGTTTCTACAATTATTTAAACTTAGCTTAAACGTTATTTAGCCAACTCGTCTGAGGCTAGACACTCAAAGAGCCACTCCTGTTTCCTTTTTGAGTCTTCTATACTGTTTATTTGTCGCAACTTTGGCTGCTCGTCGTCGCAATTCGAATGCTTTGTCTTGTAGGAAGATTTGTACTGGTGCGGATTGTGCGATGCTGACTAGGGAGCGCACGGGCGGTCTCTCCGTGACTCGTCGTTGTAGTTGTTGGAATCATATAGGGGAGACTGCACTGCAGCCTGATTCGAGTCGTGACCACAAACGATCGATTCAGCTGCAAACTTCATTCTTATGCTCATCTAGCTTCCTGTTCTTGTCTTTTCACAACATCGAGGGCATCGATTTGAACATATTCTTATTTGATGCGCGCTCGAATCAGCTCTATACAATATTGATTTGCAACATGATATCCTCGTCATCGTCAGACGCAGAGTGTTCGCCATACGCACTGCAGTCAACAGATTTTCGACAATGATGCTTTATCGTCGTGTTGAAAGCTACTGGTGTTTACTCAAAACTAACATGTTCGATCTCACTCATGATGTTCATCGCTCGGGCAGTGCCCGTCCACATACACATCATGGTTGGATTATTTTGTCCAGCCGCAATTATTATCATAAACAAAGACTCATTAAACTGCTCGGACTCAAAAAATCGCTCGGACATAGACAACATACTGTCGCTAGGGGCTGTCGCCGGCGTTGCAGATGAAGCTTGAGAACTTCGAGTCTTCGATTTTAAGCTAACAAGGGTGGTCAGGAAGCAATTGTGAAACCCCGAAAAGGTGGCGAAGTACGTCTTCGTGCCCCTTGATCGTGATTGCAAAACTATACGAATCGAATCGACGAACGAATACGATCGCCGAAATTATAAAATAATCACTGAAACAAAAAACTAATGAATTATTTACTACTATTATCTATGGCTAATACTCCCGCTGTGTCTAGGCGGCATCTGGAGGTATTCACAGGCTTGTCAGAGTAAATTAACAATTCAATTTACACTGTGAAAAATATCTAGAAATATGACAAATGCGTTTGTCAGTGGTTTCGCTGATAATTTTCGACAACTTGATACATAAGGATCAGATGTAACCAAAAATCTAAAAAATGTACCCTGCTTTATTTTTGACCGCGAACACTTACGAAAAAAATTTTCACGAGATTCTTAAAAATATTCATTACACCATTCTTGTGCTACTTGTGCAACGAATGAGCTATTATTTTTGGGCCATGATTTAACAACTTGTGAGTAGTAGATGGCATGTAGTACCAGCCATATAATTCAATAAAAAAATTCGCTATTTGTAAATTGTATGCTTTAACCCCTTGAGACCTGATTTTTTTAAGGGAAGAAAAAAATATTCATTGATATATTTTATTCAAGAATGACCATATTATCAATATTAGTATCTTACATAGCGTTAAATTTGTTGTTTTTTTATTAAAAAAAATGTGTGCATAATTATGCACAATATGTATCAATGGTAAATTTTTACAAAAAAATAATATAATCACGAAACAACCACAACCAACTATCGTCTATGATACATGACAAACAGAGTTGCCACCTGTACTATATTTATAGTCTCTTACTACATTTTACCCAATTGTACTATATTATTCAGAAAAATAATATAGAACGAAATGTACTATATTTTCATTGCTAATAGCTAATTTAAATGTCGCGTTTTTTAATGATAACTGTAAGTTGGAACCCATCCACTACGCGGGGTGGAAAACTTTGGAACGAAATTAACAACAATAATCTCTTATGTTTTAAGTTTGTCACATAAATAATTCACTTTTTGAGTAGATGTAGGTATTTACAGTGAATTCACTATGCTTTGGGGTTTGCCAAGTTGCCAACTTGTCATATCATTTAAACGTCAACTACCCGTCTTTATTTGTTGCTGCTTGATTTTCGAGGTTTTGTAAGATTGATCTTAAAATAAACAATATATGAAAAAATGAGAAATAAATGTGTACTATTTTTTTTTCTAAATTTCCCAAAAGTACCATATTTTTGTAACTTAAAAATGTATATTCTATATTTTCTTCAGAAAAAAGTGGCAACCCTAATGCCAGAATAGTTCCTCTCTTATTTAATACACATACAAAAATTTTAGGAGCATCGAAACTCAACATCATTTTCAGGGTCGTATTTACGTAAAATAAAATAAAAACTATTTTTGAGACTCAATGTGCTTAATTATGAACATGAACGAAAAAACGGGCATCCGACATTAATCAATTAAATTTTTTGTTAAATACTAATTTAATTCATTGTTTAGATCTTTCACCTAAACTATAATCAAAAAAATATATTTATATTTCAAAATAACTAAGTGATTATTACAGATTAATATTGACTTACGTCTCATGTGTGTCATCGCTATAGCAGGTAATCATTGATAGGCCTGTATTTACCCCATTTCCGCTAGGATGGCAGCACTTTTATCATTAACTGATGTAAAATATATTCATTATTATGCCCATTCAGTCCGAACGTTGCCAGATTAAACTTCTTTACAAAAATTGACTTTGAAGAAACCGTGCATAATTATGCACCAAGGGTCTTAAGGGGGTTAAACTTTTCAATATTTATATCATAACCGCACGAAATAGCTTGCAACTGCCTTGAATAATTATTTTCTTGTCAATGCATTACATAGATTGAAACTATAAAAAATCATGATTCAGTAATATTATTATATTATATATTCAATTGTAGATATTTATTTATTATTGAAAAAGTAATTAATCAAAAAGGATATAATATTTTCGAAATATTAGTAAAGCAAGACACTTGAACCTCATTTCTTAAGTAGTTGTTTTCTTGATTAACATGAATTTTTTTCAAAAACTTCAACAAAACAAATCGAGCAAATTCGAGCAGCTAAAATTTGTTTTTTTTTTAAACAACCTCCATAATTTTATATAACGGAGCAACAAGGAGCAATACTACTTTATCATAATAATGCGTAAAAATTAAAGGATTTTAAGTATTAACACTAAATAATTAATTAATGCCTCAGAAAAAAATATATGGATGGCAAATCACTCTTGAACAAATTTTATTACATTCTACCTACATTCAGAAGAAAATTACATGTTTCCCCTTGTCTATAAAAATCGATCTCAATTGTTTAGTTTACTTGAAAAACACTCTATCTTTTAATAGGTTAGATAACGGTTGATGGCACTTTAAGTATAGTTGTGACAACTATTTTAGAGCAAGTAAAAGAAATTAAACAATACTGTCAGTTATTTATGATAGTTAGGGATATACTAATGCCAACACAACCACAAAAAAATCCCATTAGTACATTTATTTTTTTACTTTTGGCCACCTTTTTGGGAATCAGCCGCACTGTGCGACGCCAGCAACACCTGTTTGGGGGCCGTCCTATCCCAGATGCAAGATGGTGAAAAGAGGGTGATCAAGTACTACAGCCGTGGATTCTCGAAACCATAAAGAAATTATTGCGTCACCAGGAAAGAACTTCTTGCAATAATAAGGGCTGAAGACCATTTCCACAAATACCTCTATGGTCGTCATTTCTTAATTCGAACAGATCATGCCGCACTCAAATGACTGCTGGACATGAAGACACCGGAAGGACAACTGGCCAGATGGATGGAGAAATTACAGCAATACGACTTCAAGGTGGAACACCGTGCCGGCCGTTTGCACAATAATGCCGATGCCCTATCCAGAAGACCCTGTAGAGCGGAATGCGGACATTGTCTGAAGACGGAACAGCGAGAGGGTATCTCTCCATCAGGCAGATCCGAGTGCAGGCCAATGAAGACTGGACAACGGAACAGTGCATCCAGAACCAAATGGCTGATCCAGACATCGAACCAATCTTGTCACTCAACAAGAGAGGGGGCACCCAGGCCACGATGAGACAAGGTAGCTAGATACTCAGGCGTGCTGAAATCGTTATTGACTCAATGGGACTCTCTATGGGTAGACAATGGAATGCTCAAGCGAGTCTGGGAAAGCGCTGATGGACGAGAAACCAAGTCCCAACTGGTAGTTCCGAAGAGAAAGGTACCAGCCATCCTGACCGAAGTACATGATCGGATTACCGGAGGCCACCTGGGCATGAATAAAACCCTAGACAAAGTTCACCAGCGGTACTACTGGGTGAATTACTTCGAAGACGTCAGAGCTTGGTGCCGCAAATGTGCCACCTGTGCAGCCAGTAAGGGCCCGAAGACCCGGACCAAGGGCAGAATGCAGCAGTACAATGTGGGCGTCCCGTTTGAGAAAATCGCCATCGATGTCGCCAGTCCGTTTCCTGAGTCTGAGAGGGGGAACAAATACATTCTGATCGCAATTGATTACTTCAGCAAATGGCCTGAGGCATATGCGATTCCCAACCAAGAGGCAACCACAGTAGCGACAGTGCTAGTAGAACAATTATTCAGCAGGTTTGGCGTCCCGATGGAATTACATTCAGACCAGGGGCGTAACTTCGAATCGAATGTATTCCAGAAGGTTTGCACGATGTTGGGGATCAGGAAAACGAGAACAACACCATTACACCCAAAGTCAGACGGAATGGTGGAAAGATTCAACAGGACCTTGGAACAACACCTATCCAAGGTCGTCAGCAATAACCAGCGTGATTGGGATGAGCATATTCCCCTATTCCTGTTGGCATATCGCTCTGCCGTACATAATAGTACAGGCCTGACCCCAGCCAGGGTCTTATTCGGAAAGGAGCTGCGATTACCCTGCGATTTGGCATTTGGCGTCCCCGAAGAACCTCCCCAAGACATCGAAGATTATGCCGACCAGCTCCGACATAACATGTTGGCAATACACGAATTAGCCCGAACGCCGATGTTGGCCACCAGTGACCGGAAGAAGACGCGATACGACCTCAAGGCCAATTCAGTCGGGTTCCAGGACAGGGACAAAGTCCGGGTATACAACCCCCAACGGAGCAAGGGTAAATCCCCAAGAGGCTTAATGACGTCGTCTACTGGATCCGTCGAAACCCCAAGGCTAAGTTGAAGATGGTCCATTTAGATCGACTTGCTCCCTACCATGGAGAGGATGTTTCTGATCAGGAGGATCAGAATTAAAGGGGGGGCAGTGTTACGAAATTTACCAAAGCCGACCCTGTTTCATTTCAGTACGACAACTATCGCTGAGATATAAAAAAAAGCTAGAAGGTTCGGACGGAAGAAAAACTTATCTCGATCATAACCCGACAACTGTAAAATTGACACTGGATTATACTACAGAATGCGACGCTGATTTTAAAAGGAGGACCCATTCGAATGTTATTGTGAATCAGCTGTTCTGTATAATTTGCTGTAAATAAAGTTCTAGAAAAGTGAAAGTGAATATTAGTTTTATAATTTTAAAATTGAACCCACGGACTATATTGCAATACCTTGTAAGAAAGCAGGCAAGTATTGATTACTCCATCATGAAAAATGACCTAACAAGAGTTCTATAGAAGGATCAGACGACTGTTGAAAACCAAACTTAACAGTAAAAATCAGTTTCAGGCTATTAACACCTATGCGTGTTTAGTGCTAAGTTACTCTTTCGGTATAGTTAATTGGTGCAAGACTGACATAGAACAATATATAAACAGCAACGAACGAAAAGTTCGAGTTCTACTAAAAAAAGCTCAAAATCACCATCCAAAGAGATCTGTCGAACGTACAACTTTGCCATGCTATGAAGGAGGGAGAGGATTGGCCGATATAATCAAACTGCTAGATCAACAAATTTCTAATTTGTGTAGTCATTTTCACAAACTCGCAGAATTTTCTGATCTACACAGAGTCATGGGCCAGGTTGATGACTCAACACCTCTGCGACTGATAGACAAGTCCAATTACAAGACTAGTCAACTGATCAGAAACAGCTGAAATGGGAAGTGAAGCCCCTTCATTGAAGACATATAAATGATGACAGTTTAGCGTCGAACTACTGGTTGCTCTATGGTTCTACAGGGTGTTCTTAAGAAAATATTGAAAATTATATTGACAATATGCCTAAAACTGAAAATATTCAAATTGAATTTTTTTGTCGGGATCTCATTTAGCATTAAAAATGAACCTAACTTTGTATTACGGTCCCTACATCTAAACCTCAAAACTTTCGATTAAATTACGAAAAACCGTTTTCAGTCTCTCAAAATTGCCAATAAATTGCCTGCACTCATGAATTTTTCATCTAACGAAGATTACTTCAATATTGTTATGATTTATCGAAAGAGTAATAAAGTATCGTTACGATTATGTAAGACATTTATTTGCTGCTAAATATCTGGAGAAGCAGATCATCAGAGAAAACAATTAAATGAATAATCGGATCACTCATCAATTAAGAAAAGAAACCTGTTGTTGATGACGCCAATAGTGAAATTTCAACTTGGCTTTACTTTCAAGCGTATCCGAAAGCAAGTATTATGCAAGCAGTACTAGAATTGGGAATTTCTAAAAGCCCTATTCATACAATATTGAAAAAGGACAAATCCGTACTTCTGTTCTTTAGTGCAAAATCTTAAACAAACTGATTTTCAGAGACGCGTAAAATCCAGTGAATTTATTTTAACATTGTTCCTAGGAAACTATTTATTTTAGGATAAATATCATTTGGTCAGATGAGGCAAAATTCACCTAAAATGGTCTATCGAATAGGCACAATTCACATTACTGGAATAATCCTCATGAGTTCCGATGTAGAAATTTCCAATAGAGGTGACAGTTTAATGTTTATTGTGCGGTAAGAAACGACGGAGTGGTGAAACTACATGTTTATGAGGAAAATTTAAATGGTAAAATTATAAATATGTTTTACCTTTTGCTTTTTTGAATTTCGTTGACCAATGGGTTGCAAACAATGGTCCATTTCTATGGCGACCTTGTTCGCCTGATTTGTCCGTTCTGGATTAGTTTTCATGGGGTGCAATGAATAATAAAGTTTATGATAGTTTTTAAACGACAAAAGAGGATTGAATACATTATATAAATATTGCAGTAAACTTCATGGGTTCAAAATAAATTTAAAAACTGATATTCTAGAACTTTATTCAAATATAAAAATCCAATAATTACAACAGTTGATTTCTTCCGAAAACAATTCACCGAAATATAAACACGACTCATATAAGCTGAACTAACTACGAAATGGACAATTGTCCTTTTTATAATTCACATCGATTTTTCTCGTAGTTCTGGATGGACATTCCACGGTTGGTAGAGTGTTTGATACCAATGCTTTTTGCTGCATAGAATATTACGAATCGCCGTTTTTATTATCCCAGACGGTCAATATTTTATGGTGGTGATGGTGAATATAAATTTTATAACACTGCCCCCTTTAGTTCTGATCGTCCCGATCGGAAACATTCTCTCCATGGTAGGGAGCGAGTCGATCCAAATCAACCACCTTCATCTTAGCTCTTGGGTTTCAACTTATACGGTAGAAAAGGTGTAAGCTTTGGAGATTTACGTTTGCTTCACTGGGGGTTGTACAGCCAGATCTTGTCCCTCTCTTGGAACCCGACTAAATTGGCCTTGAGGTCATATTGTGTATTGATCAAGTCGCTGCTGGCCAACATCTGCGTTCGGGCTAGTTCGTGTATTGCCAGCATGTTATTTTGGAGTTGGTCGGCATAATCGTTGATGTTTTGGGACGGTTCTTCGGGGGAACCAGGCCAGGTCTTAGCTAGATGGAGTCAGACCTATACTGTTATCTACTGCTGAGCGAAATGAAATTCCTAATTTTCATATTCGATAATTGAACAAAATTTAAAATTTTATACACAGAGTATAACATATCATTTGGATTAGACATATGCGCTTTAATTGAAACTATAAAGAAATGTAACAAACAGATATATACATATATTCAGTGGGATAGACAAAGATAAACGAGCCAAAGCGGGAATTTCAATTGCTATACACAAGAAATTTAATAAAGGATGCATCAAGGATTGGGAATAAGTCAACGAAAGACTATTACGAATTAATTTAAAAATCCAAAAGCGGAATATAACAGTAATGGCTGTGTATGCTTCTACAGAGGACACAAATCAGGCTTTAAAAGATTGCTTTGAAGTAGGGATAATTGATGTTATATCTAAAGTCAATAAAAAGCATGAAATTGTAATGCTAGGTGATTTTAACGCCAGGACAGGAATGAAATCTCGAGATCAAGTAGTAAGTAGATACAGTTAATATGCTAGGAATGACAATGGTACTCTATTGATTGGTTTGTGCTAAGAGTTTTCTTTACGTATAATGCCCGGTTTTTCAACCACAAGAAGAAACTTTTTTTTTATTTTCACAATCGGGTTCTGTTCAATTCTTGGATTTATTTAAAAACAAAATCCAACTCACTCTCATTTATTTCCACTACTTTAACCCAAGTTATATTCACAGAACTATTTACAATTTATCTCTACTTAACTATATGGCAGACGAATACTGAATGAATCCCATCGCCAGCTGTCTGTATTTATATATTTCTCTCGAATTCTAGTAGGTCAACGAGCCATCGGGAATTATGTTCTCGAAGATTCGATATAATTCGACGAATTCCCATTGACGCTAGCCGTCGGCCTCTGGTCGATAGACAAACATTTCGCATTCTCCGAAATAGCGGGCGAAGGCCGATCGCACCAACTATAGGATGAATTCTCGTAACATTGCCCCCTCCTTAAGACAATTCCGTCCCGGAATGTTCCAGAATCCTTCTTGGTGTGACGATATTTGCAGGATTTCGACAACGTTTGGTGGAAGTAACAGTCAACGGTCTTCGAATCTGGGTTGCGAATCTTGAGACAGCACACAAGGATGTCGATGCCACTGAATCGAAAGATTGTTTCCATCATACTTCTCACCACCCTCAAATTCAGTCCATCCCACCCGCAGGTTATCTTTGGGGCCGCCAATTTCATCAGGTTATTCTCCATCATCACAGTCCTCAATTCTACCAGAGTGTTCCAAAGATCGCTGTATATTGGCTTGTCTTGCGAGAATGTTTTCGTTACCAAATAAAAGATGTCTCTGGTACCCACAGGTTGTTTATCTTCTTAGATGAAGGACCTTCCCTACCACTCGATCTTGCTTCCTTAGCTTCTGGAACTGTCCGTACTTTTTGACAAACACATTGGCTATTCCTCTGGACATCCGGAGATCTCAAGCCACACAACGAGCCAGGACATATTCTTTGGGCACCTTACACAGTTCACGGGGTTCCTTTCTGGTCACGTCGTGCTGCACTTTCTGCCCATTACAGTACAGTGCCATAAACTGTTCGAAGGTCATCTCGTCATCGGGTGGTTGGATGCTGCGGACTGGGCTTGGTCAACTTCGCCGTCATGACTTCCGGCATAAGCGGCTAACCTGTTGAAGTGTACCACCTTTGATTTTCCTCGAGGTAGCTCCCTTATTCTGTAAACAACATCCTTGATCTTCTTTACAATTTGGTAAGGCCCCTCCCACGATCTCTGTAACTTGGGCGAATAACCACGACGACGTTGTGGGTTATACAACCAAACAAGATCATCAACTTCTAATTCCCCGCCTTCGGCTTTGATGTCATAGGCTTCCTTCATTCGGGCACTGGCATTCTCGATATTTAACCGGACTCGTTCTTTAGTTTCCGGGACGAGGAAATCAGTACTCTATTGCTCTCCTTGCAACGACTCTGGATATGTCCTACCTTACGACAGTTCCAACATCTCACTAGTCTTTTTTCGGTAAGGAGTTCTTCTACTATCTTCCTTATAAAGGCCTTATCATTTCCGCCGTCTTCTGACTCTCCTTCAATAATTCGGACTCTGGCTTGACTTCTACAGGTATTTTTCGCAGCCCCGAATTCCAGAGCTCTTCTCCGTAAAAAATAGTGACCCCCTTTCGCTCATTTAATATTTTTTTGTAAAATGATAAAACCGCTTCTATTTATTTTAGAATTCTAATTATATCAAGATTTACATCCATATTACTTTCCATTTCGAAGATATTGAATTCTCCGTAAAACAATGGTGACTCCCATTTCTCCATTTAATATTTCAATTTTCGAAAATTTTAGAAGACTGTGTTTATCAAGATTTACACCAGGATAACTTTCTTTGTTGAAAATATTGAATTCTGCGTAAAACAATAGTGACCCCTGTTTCCTCCATTTAATTTTTGTCTATTCAATCACACGAATATAAACTCAAAGAACTTACTGCCCAACTTGTACGATCGTCGTCTTTTATAATTACAGTGGAATATACCCGAATTTCGGTGGTTAATTCTTTTTGTTTTCTGAAGGATATTTGTGGCATATTTTTTCAATGTTTAAGCACTTTCTGGGAAATAACACCACAAGTCACGAAATTTCTATTTATTTCCAAACGTTTCGGAGTTTATAATCTAAGACACACTAAGGTTACAGACAGACTGGCGGGATTTCACGCCGCGTTTCGGCAGAAAAAACGCAAAAACAATTGGCCGTAATATTGCAAATCGGCGAGGCCAGACGCGGCGTGAATTTCCACCAACGGGTTGCATTAATATATCTTTTAATAAAGAGTTAAAAATTTCAAAATTTGTGAACATACTTAGAACGTTGGTTGATTAAGGAAGAAATTACTTATGGTGTTATCCTTATGAGTAACCCAATATTGGGATAGTTCATAAGATTTGTCCTAGGTTTTCCCTTATCATTTTAATGGCATCACTGAATCAACAATATTTTTTGATCGCATTTTTGGCGAATACACTTAAAACAAAGTCGCACCTAGGAGCACCACATAAAATTCTGAAGATCACCCCTTTTAAATTCTTCAAATTTGGAAGGAACTTTGTTATTATATGATCTTTAGAAGTTTCTGTGCTACCCTATATATTATCAAATTAAATTCTCTTAGTTACGTCATAAGTCAAATAATAGATATTGTCAAACATTTTAATTTTACATTTTAGAATTATTTATTATTTCATAGTTTCTTTGCCATAGACAAGGGAGTCTGTCTTACACTTAGAACGTTTGGAAATATACAGAAATTTCGTGACTGGTTGTGTTATTTCTCAGAAAGTACTTAAACATCGTACTAATGTAATCATCTTTTCTCTGTAATTCGACAACTAAACTATTATAAAAATGTGTCCCCCTTTTTTTTTGATTTGTATATCTAATTTCATAATGATTCCACCATAAAACGAATTAGAGTTTTATTTGGAATACACTGGATTTTAGGACTTAGCATGTTTTATAATGAACTTTGCTCTATACAATCACTTGCTAAAATACCACTTTATGAAGTTCTGTTGTAAAAAGAAGATATTTACTGGTAGCCCGTGAAGTTCATTATTAACAAATTTCATGTTTTTAAATAGTTTGATGTTTAGTTCGAAATAGAAGTCTTTATTAAACTTTAGTGTCAGCTTCCCAGGCCGCAGTTTCATTGTATTATATTGTGACAAATGAACTAAATATAAACGAGTGGAATGATGCTTGTTGAGGGTTTGATAAATTTTAAAAAGTTTTTTAAATCATCAGTTTCAATATAAATAGTTTATTTATTAAGTCCAATAAATACAGTAGCTTCACAAACCTTAATTGTTGATAATGGAAATAAATAAATTATCACACTAAGGCATGAATATATGATATTTTGAATGTGCGATTGATACAATGTTGGTGTTTGAGTTCACAATAGTAAAAGATAGTAGGAACATCCATGCACGGCTCACTTCAAATCCTTCATTCACACAATGCAAACACCATCAAATGTTGTATAGTGATGAAATGGCAATCACAGTACTCTGTTAGTCTAATACATAAATAAATAAATATTACTGATGAAAATAGTTAAAAATGTTTCAGTTAAAATTTTTTCAATAGTACCAATTATAAAATGGATGCTTCTTGAAGAATTTACTGTACATATGATGGCCAGCCATATTATTAACCCCAAGCCCATTGTTCATTCCGTATAAATGACCGCTCTTCCCGTATTGGGCTTCACCATATCTTCCTTGATTCTTCTTGGCCTTATCAGCAAAGTATTCATTATTGAAGTGACCTTCTTTCTTTGCCTGGACGGCATTATATTTAGCGTCCTGTTGGCCTCCTTTGTAAGCAGCACCAGCATTTTCACCAAAGCTACCGGCTTGGCCTTTCACCATGTAGTTGCCACCTTCGTCGTGCTCTTCATCATAGAATTCTTCGGTGTTGCCAGATTCCGCTTTCTGATGAGTATTCTTGAAGCCCTTGATTTTGTGGCCTTTTTTGTGACCTTTGGCGTACTTCATCTGTCCAGCATTGTTTCCTGAAATTTCAAATTATTAATCTAGAAGTATATTTATTTCCATATTCATACCCATCTTATTGAAGTGGTTGGCTCCGTGATAAGCTTTACCATCTTCGTACATATTTTTTCCTCCGTTAGCTCCGTTATAATATCCAGAATTGCCTTTCGCATCCTTAGCCATTAAACCACCTTGAGCGTATCCGAATTGGCCATTATTGAATTCACCACCTTTTCCTCCATGGGCTTGTTCGTATCTTAAATCGTTTATTTTTTGTCTCCCCCGGCGTAAGCTCCTTGATCCGTCACTCCACCACCATAACCGTGCATGCCTCCCATCATCCCTCCACCCATCATTCCTGCCCCGCCCCCCATCATTCCGGCGCCACCGCCCATACCTACAAAAAAAACCTAGAAATAATTCGTGTGTAACAATCTTCTACATATAATGTTAAATCCCTTGAGGCTAAAGAAGCAACGCTACCAAATGTTATTTTCTATAAGAATAAAAGAGCCTCTTAATGTGATAATACAAACAGAGGCACAGTACTGTTACACTCAATCGTCGTTTTTTCTCTTCTCTTTTCTCTCTCTCTCTCTCTCTCTTTCTCTCTCTCTCTCTCTCTCTTTATATATATATATATATATATATATATATATATATATATATATATATCTTTGTTTGTCTCTCGCTTGCTGTAACTATTTATAGTCCCTATGAAGCAGAATGATGTTTGTTGTCATAATTTTCATGTTGCATTATATTATTAGCCGGAAAGCTGTCCTTGATTGTTTTCCTTCTGGGATAGGGTGCTGATTAGATGAATAAGGGTAATAATGGTATGAAGCGTAAGAACTTCGAAAAACGGGATCTTGAAATTTCACCATTTTAAATATGAAATAATTATTTTAATTAGAAACGATAGATCTCTTTCCGTTAGCTATTACTTGGTGTAGAATGCAGAAGCTCATACCAGAAAGTTCGTTAATATTGTTTGAATAAAAAATCATATCAATATTTAAAACGATAAATCTTCACCAAACAGAAGCTAGCATCTATAGAGAGTCTGCAGAAAACAACTAATTTTTAATGTAATCAAAGAAGAAAGGTATTGGATAAAAGTACCTAAAGCGGATTAAGTGAAAAATAAAATAGAGGTATTTGAATAGAAGCAAAGGAGCCGGATGGCCTTAGAGAAAACTCAATAATGTATCCAAAATATCTAAATTAAATAAGGAGATAATGAATAAATATTATGAAACTATATGATATTACAAAATATAAAATATAGTTACAAAAAGATTTTTTTTTGAAATCGGTAAATTAAAATTGCTTCATATGGTTGTAGGGTGGATGTGCAAACAGTAACTAAATACTTCGTGATTGTCTTCTAAATGTTATTTGTGGCATATTCTTGATTATTTTTATGTATTCTTGGGAAATAACACCACAATAGAAACAAACATCTGTATATTCAATTAACCAAACGTTTCCAGGTCTATTCTGACCCAAAAACACATAAAAATAATAAATACTTCCTGGACTTTATGATAATAAACTCAGAAGTAGATAAGAACAGTAACTGTCTTAAAATTGCTTCAGCTACAAATACAGTCCATTTTGAATTAATAGTGTTCAAAAACTTACTATTTTTGTAGAATCTTAACTAATTTTGTGTACTTTATCAAGAAAGTCTATTGTCTAAGCTATATACTGCCATAATAATTACCTTTTTTCCTATTTCTTTTACCAATTATTTTATAACAACCCTTAAAACAGTATTAAAACAATTATTAACTCATTTCCACAAATTATTAATCAATTTCTCAAGTATGAGAAAAGAAAATTAACTGATTTTGCGACCCAGAAACTTATTAATTCAATTATTATAAAGAACATATATCACAGATTTAATTCTTCTTACCTATTCCACCCATTCCATTCCCGCACCACCCATCCCCATTCCAGCGCCACCCATTCCCATGCCGGCTCCCATCATTTTTCCCATCCCCATGCCAGCTCCCATCATTCCCGCTCCACCTGTCATCATTCCCGCGCCACCTCCCATCATTCCTGCCCCGGCGCCCATCATGCCTGCGCCTCCACCCATCATCCCTGCGCCACCGCCCATCATTCCTGCTCCTCCGGTCATCATTCCTGCTCCGCCCGTCATCATTCCTGCTCCTCCACCAGTCATCATTCCACCGCCACCCATTCCCATGCCGCCCATTCCCATTCCTGAGCCGACCATGTTCATGCCGCCGCCTCCATGTATCCACACTTAACATCACTAAGTAAAACAGTAAAAACTAATAGGTAAGCAAATTTTAACATTGTGTTGAATTGATCGAGTCTTGTGAACTGATTGAAAATCTATTAGATTTTACTATTTATACTAAGTGGACTGAATGGTTATTTTTTGGATGATTGGTTTCCTTTGGTCGTCAGGATATCAAGTAATACGACCTACAAGGTTCTTATGTGTGCCAGAATAATATTAACCAATTCGTCTTGAGCTATTGTTGTTTCGTTTACAGGAAACGTCGAATTTAATCAATCAATTTTGTTAAAAGAGATAGCAGAGCGTTAAAAAGGTCAGACGGCATAGGCTTAATGGAGTTGTCCTTTTACTGTAGACATTTGCAACACTAAATTAATAAAAAAATATTTAACATTAGATGAAACAGGAAGAAGTAAATCAGTTCTTTAAAGCAGAAAGAAGTTTTAATTTGAACAAAAATAAAAATTTAAATTTTTGTTTTAATGTTCTATGGTTCTACATTTTTATTTACAGGGTGGCCAAGTAGTGCGTTCAACTGTACCCTTATTATAAGATATTTAAAAATATATGAGGAAGAATGTATAGAGAACTGAAGGTCTACAATTTAAAATTATTTTAATGTATATAGTAACTTAATACAGGGTGAACCAAAGTTGCAACTTTATATATTATCGTGTTCTTCCATATATGTGTTATTATAAGTAACACGGTCGGGGATTTTTTTGCAATTAGATTTATGAGAAACAAAAGCCCAAAAGCTTTTTACGTTTGTTTGTAAATTTGATTCTGTATTTGATAAGTATGTCTAATAATCATTATGTATTGCAATTTTAATATTTTTACGCAGGTTTGGCAAAGTTACATATTCTAGATTATTCTTGAATTTTCCACATTTTCTATGAATTTTATATTTTTCGTTAATGAGTAAAATAGTAGTATTCGAGAACCATAAGGGACTTTTTGTTTTTTTGTTGTTATATTATCGATATTAATTTTCATAAGTTTGTCATAAAACAACGCAACGAATTCATTTATATTAAGATTAGAAAAAAGGGTGATCTAGTTAATTTCACAAAGTGCGTCGTTTATAGTATCATACCGAGCTGACTGTAGGTTAGCAGAATCAATAAGGTTTTCTTCCAACAGATCTCCAATTTCTGTAGCAAAATAATTGTTATCTTGAGTATTAGTGATCTACTTCATTTTAGGCAAATTAAAATCACTAGCACTATTATTCATTCATCATTAGATCTTTTTAACACTACATCCGCTAGTGTCATTGTGTGTTGTTGCTATTTCTTTTAGCTATTTATTTGGGTACAAACTTCATCTTACCCAAATTTCAAACTGACAAAAAGTCTGGGAAATAAATTCTCTTATTTTGTTGCAATAAAATATTTTTGGATACTTTTTAATAATACTACATATGTTTTTTCATCTATGGCAACAAATGTATGTCATTATTCTCTATACTTAAGGCTGGCATAGCAAAACATATCTACCCTAATTTCTTGTTGGTAGGACTTTATATACTAATTGACTAATAATAATATGATGATATTTAGTGTAGTATATTTCTGACATACGAAGTTCTACAATATTTTTGGTTCTGAATATTTCAACTAGAAATTTTCGAAATTTGTAGTTAATAGTGTTACGAGAATTCATCCGATGGTTCGTGGAAGCGACATTCCTCCGATATTTGGGGAATTCGAGATATGGTTCGGCTGGCGCATCGAGGTCGGCAGCTTAGCTTTGCTATATTTCTCGACAAATCTATCCTTGTCTCGGCGGCTCTTTGACATTCTGGAGAATTCCGAGAAGAAATATATAAATACGGAGAGCTGAGGAAGCATTCATACTGTTTTCGACTGCCGTTAGTATAGTAAAAATAGATTGTAAATAGTTCTGTGAATATAAATTATGTTAAAGTAGTCGAAATAAATTAGAGTGAGTTGGACTGTGTTTTTAAATAAATCCAAGAAAGCGAAACCAAGTGTAAAAATAAAAAAGCATTACAGTGGTGTCAGGTGTGGGGTATTTGTGGAACTTTAGAAGTGAAAAATAAATAGACCGACAATGTTTAAAACAGTGAATTTGGACCAATTGACAGTGACGGACTTAAAAAAATAACTTGAGGAAAGGGATTTAGAAGTTAGTGAAAAAAAAAAAAAGAATTAATACAACGGCTGCGAGATGCCCTAATAAATGAAGTAACGATCCCGATATTATTTGTTTGAAGTTTCTGGTAATGGTGACATGACTATCCTCTTTAAACAAATGGAAGATAAATTACTAGAAAATTCTAAGTCCTTAGAAGATAAGCTACAAACTTTACAAGGAAACTCTAAAACCCTAGAAGATAAATTGCTAGAAAACTCTAAGTCCTTAGAATATCAGCTATAAACATTACAAGAAAACTCTAAACCCCGATACTCACCAACCATAAAGTCGTACTGTGTTCAGTGGAACTCCCTCATCAGAGGCGGAAACGACAGAAAGCAGATTGTAGTTCCCAGTAATAGGAGACCAAAGGTCTTATGAGAACTACATGATGGTACAACTGGAGGACATCTGGGAGTAACGTGAACCCTGGGGAAGTTGAGAGAACGCTTCTACGGGGTGAACTACCAAGTCGATGTTAAGGACTAGTGCCAGAAATGTACGGTTTATGCAGCAAGTAATGGGTCTCAGAAGCGAGCGAAAGCTCCTATGAAGCAATATAACGTGGACAGCCCATTTGAAAGAGTAGCCATTGATGTTGCCGGTCCATTTCCTGAATCGGACTCCGGAAATAAGTACATTGTGGTGGTAATGAACTATTTCAGTAAAAGGGCAGAAGCTTATGCCTTACCGAATCAAGAAGCCCTGACCGTTACTGATGTCCTTGTCAAGGAATGGATTAGTCGTTTGGGTGTTCCCTTGGAGTTGCACTCAGACCAAGGTAGAAATTTCGAGTCTACTCTTTCCAAGACGTCGGAAAACTATTGAAGATCAATAAAACACGGACAGCAGCATTACACCCTCAATCCGATGTGATGGTAGAACAGATAAATAGGACTATTTACCGCCATTTGTCGAAAGTAGTCTCTGACCATCAAAGAAACCAGTATCTTCACTTGTTTCTAATGGCATACCGTTCGTCTGTACACGAGTCCACGAGTCAGACCCCGGCAAGTGTTATGGGATAAGAATTACGACTACCATGTGATCTGAAGTTTGGATATCCCCCAGGAGAAGAGACCGCAGGTGAAAGCTATGTCAGTCAGTTACGTCGAAAGATGGACAACATACACCAACGAGTCCGGTTAAATATCGAGAATCCCAGTGCCCGAATGAAGGAAGCTTATGACATCAGAGCCGAGGGCGGGGAATTCCAAGCTGATGATCTTGTTTGGTTGTATAACCCGCAAAGTCGGCGTGGTTATTCGCCCAAGCTACAAAGATCTTGGGAGGGGCATTACCAAATTGTAAAGAAAATCAACGATGTTGACTACAGAATAAGGAAGCTACCTCGAGACCTATTTGAGGTGCTCATAGAATATGCCCTGGCTCATTGTGTGGCTCGAGATCTCCGGATGTCCAGAGGAATAGCCAGGGGTTTGCCAAGAAGTACGGCCAGTTCCAGAACCTAAGGGAGCAGGATCCAGTGGTAGGGAAGGTCCTTCATCTCGAAGATAAACAACCAGTGGGTACCAGAGACATCTTTTATTTGGTAACGAAAACATTCTCGCAGGACAAGCTAACATACTTTGGAAGACTCTGGTAGAATTGAGGAATGTGATGATGGAGAAGAACCTGATGAAATTGTCGGTTCCAAAGATAGCCTTTTTTTTGAAGGTGGAAATCCATTATGGACAATTTGAACTTAGAGTCTATTACTCAAATTAGTGTGGGACTCACCCCACTAAAACCACCTTGTTGTTTCTGCAGTTTATGAAGGTGGTGGTACTGTTATTTCTAACTTGCGTCGCCACCTTCCTGCCTTTCTTTGCCTTCATCACACCATTCTGTTTAAATCTTCTTTCTCCTTTTCCTCTATAATTTCCCTTTTCATTTGTATATAATTTCCTTGTTCTATTTACTTTCTATCATTAGTTTTATCACATTAGATGGTGTTATCCTTTCACCAATCGTTGTTTCTGTTCTTGTTTTATTCCTTGCATATCTTTCGCAGTCAAAAACCACGTGCTCCATTGTCTCCTCAATTTGGCACATATCACAGTTACTCTCCCTCATTTTCCCTATCCTTTTCAGGTATGCTTTGACACTACCATGCCCAGACAAAAATTGTGTCATAAAGTAATCTGTACTTCTATATTTGCTGCTGGCCCATTTGTTAGGTATGGTATTAGTTTCTTTGTCCATTCCGCTTTTCCCGTTAGCGCATCCCATTCTTTTTGCCATTCTTTTAGCGTATTATTCCTGTTTTCTCTGTGTTTTTTATTTTCGTAATTTTCTCTAAATTCTGCTACCGTCAGATGGATCGGAGGAATACCGGCTATAACTGCATTGCCTCATACGAGATCGTTCTATATCCGCTTATTACCCGCAGCAGCGCCTGTCTTTGTATTTTTAACATCATGTTCTTATATCTTTTTATCTTCATACCTCTGTGTCATGTTGGTGCCCCGTACAAAAGTGTTGATTGTACCACTCCATAAAGCAGTCGTCTCTTTGCATGTGATGGTCCCTTTATGTTTTTCATAATTTTTCCAATTTTTATCACCCGCTTTGCTTACTGCATTTACAATATGTGTCCCGTATGTACCTTGGTGATCGATAAATATACCGAGATACTTTACGCTCTTTTGTGGTGTTATATTTAGATCCCCTATTTCTATTTTTATTTTTTCTCTTATTTTCTGCATTTTTGTACCTTTGAGTAGCACCGCCTCTCTCTTTCCGGTGCCCATTTCATTGTTGCCTCTTTCATCCTGTCTCCTATTATTCTTATTGCCTCATTTGCTTTTTCAACCAGTCTGTCAGCGTTTGGCCCTTCCACATATACTGCCAGGTCGTCTGCGAATGCTATCGTATTTGCACCAGTTAGCAGCTTCTGATTCATCGTTCATCGTACAATATATTCCATAACGTCAGTCCTAGTACTGATTCTTGTGGTACGCCTGTGCTCATTTTTAACGTTTTTTCTTTCCCGAGTATAATACTTCTTTTGGAGAAATAACTCTCTATTATTCTTATTAGATATTCACTAATTCCCTTTCTTCTCCATTTCCTTAACAATACATTTCCATGATGCCGAATTGAATGCATTTCTAACGTCAAAAGTGATGAGTATCACCCAACCCGCTCTAGTGCTCCAATTTGCTGTTGATTACTGTTGATTTCCCTTTCCGAAACCCAAATTGTCTTTCTGAAATTTTTTCGTCTCCTAATTCTTTGTCTTTTCTGTTTCTAATTAGTGTTTCTAATACCTTACCCATAACGTCCAACAGGAAAATGGGCCTATATGGTGTTGGGTCATTCATAGGTTTAGCGCCCTTCCTCAGAAATATTACTTTAGCCTTCTTCCAGATTGTAGGGAATTCCTGTTTCTTTATTAATTCGTTATACATATCCCTTATTGTGGCTTGGTTCTTTTCAAATGTTATTTTTATGACTTCTGGCGGTAGATTATCTGGTCCAGGTGCTTTTTTCATCTTGATATGCTTAATTGCTATTTTAAATTCTTCTTATTTTTCTTTATTTTTCTTCCAGATATGGTTCGGCTGCGCATCGAGGTCCGCGACTTAGCTTTGATGTATTTCTCGAAAAATCTAGCTTGGTCTCGGCGGATCTTTGACGTTCTGGGGAATTCCGAGAAGAAATATATAAATACGGGGAGCTGAGGAAGCATTCATTCTGTATTTCACTGTGTGGTATAGTAAAGATAAATTGTAAATAATTCTGTGAATATAAATTGTGTTATAGTAGTGGAAATAAATTCGAGTGAGTTGGACTGTGTTTTTAAATAAATCCCAGAACTGAACCGAACCCAAGTGTGAAAATACCTATTTTAACATGACTGAAGAAATGACTAATGACAACGAGGATACACAAAGTAAGATGCCCCGAGAGTAGATTATTCTGCAAATTATCCACTTTTTATAAAAAAATATTTTTAACGTGCTATGTGAAAGACGAGGTTTAGAAAATCAAGGCCGTAGCCGGAAAAAAATTTCGGGGGGATTGATTAACTTTAACTTTTTATTTAGATTGATGAATTGATTAGGACCGCGAAAGTTATTTTTCTATTGATGTACTTTATGAAAAATATTACAATAACTAAAAAAAGAAATTTTTAGAAATATAGAAGAAAACAAATTAAGAAACGCAAATCGATCTTTTGATATATACTCGGTTTCCATTTGTTTGTTTTAAATAGTATTTTGAAAATTAGTTTTAGAAATAATGATAAAATACCCACTTATTATTCTATTCAGAATTATCTTATTGCATTAAATAATAAATTTTATTCCACGCCTGACCTTTAAATACTGCAAAAGAGTAAAATTTAGCGTGCATCCAAAAAATTAAAATTTTCTAGAATAATATGGCGTTAAGTAAAAGGACAGTTTAGTAAAATTTTATGGACGATATTAAAAGAAGACATAATATAAATGGTTGTCTTCTAAACGTTGATTGTGGCATATTCTTGATTACTTTTATGTTTTTTTGGGCAATAACACCACAATCGAAATAAAACGAAGTTTATTGGTTTGGTTTCTTTCGATTGTGGTGTTATTGCCCCAAAAAACATAAAAATAATATAAAAGGTGTTCCGTTTGAAATAAGTGAGAAAATTGTTTATTTTTATTTTTTATGTTCGCTCACCCTGTATACCCAACAATGAATATATCAACATAAAAGTAACAAATACAAAGTACAATTGGGGTATCCATATTCTGTTACTATAATAACGCTTTATTTTATACTATACTACATACAGAGAGTCCAAATTTATTACAAAATTGCCTACAACTTCTAAATCATTCAATATAATAGTGCACTGTGCAATATTAGGCTAACGAGAGAAACGAGTAGAATTTAAAAATGCGATAATATATATATTTTTTAACTATTACTTTGGTTCACCGTGTATACTTTAAAATAATTTTAAACTATAGACCATATTATTTGCTATACAGGTTACTATATTGTTTTCTATATCTTATACACAATTGTAAATTTGTTTGTTTGTTTGTTCAGGCATCACGTAAAAACTACTTAACTTATTTTGCTGAAACTGTGTCGTTGAAAAGCCTATAATTAGACTTAAATTCGGGTATATATTTTCTCTCTACATTGGCGGAAACGGTAGATATAACAAATAACTTCTAAGATGTTGGATAACACACAATTACTCTATAGATTCCACCGCACGTACCAAATATTACATACTTTCAAAAGCTTATCTTTTATTCAAAATCCGTAATATGCCATTGTAACATGTTTCGATTTTAAAAAACTCATATATCAAGCGTAATTTTACAGGGTATTAATACGAGCAGTTGCATATACAGGATAGTAAAAATTTAGAGTATTTAAAATTACTTTTATATTTACATGGGTTTAAAAAATATATTTATATGCATACACGGTGGATAAAAAATGTTAAATTGTTTGGCTCGTAACTTGTAACATATACAATATGATTGTAATAAGAGTGGAGTAGAATTATAGTTATACAAGTTGGTTCAAAAAATTTTATATTGGGTGGAACATAAAAGTTGCATATTCCAAGTGGTTGTAAGAAAGGTGGAGGAGAATTATATTACACAGGTTGGAAAAAAAAAATGTTGTATAGATTGGCCTGTAAGTAGTTGCATATACAATGTGGTTGAATAAGTGTGGAGTAGATTTATAGTTATACAGGGTGGATCAAAAATCTTAAAGGGAAAGTTTCATTGAGTGACCAATAAGCAGCTGCATATGCAGGATAGATGAAATATAAGGTGAAAGGTGGTAGAGTAGAATTACAAGTATACAGGCAGGATAAAAATGTTATATTGGGTGACCGATAGTAGATAGTAGTAGTATATATCTAGAATGTGCTTGATGTAAGCATAGAGTAGAACAATAGTTTTACAGGGTGGATCAAATTTTTTTTAAGTAGAGTACCCCAAAATCAGTTAGGCCTATAGCCAAAGTATAATTATTATATTTGTCAAATGAGTTCAGAAAATGTTAGAAGCGCATACCTATAGTTAATACTATCATGCGGCTAGCAGGGATACGGCTGTATCTTTCTCAACTATTTCCAGTCTTACGCGTAAGACTGAGAAATATGTTTGAACATTGAAAGTAATTCATCCAAAATAATAGATTTGCGCTCAATTAGTCCGTGACACTTACAGGCGATAACAGTTTAGTAATATTAAGTATGGGATATCATGAGGTACCTCTCATTCCGAATCCCTACATTCTACTATAAATTGTCCTATTCTAAATATGTGCCCGCATTATTTAAGAATGATCTTGTTGATGGCTGAGTCATTTGTCCCCTCATTAGCATTATCTTCCAGCATCACATATTTACGGCATCTATTTTCCTCTCTGTTAACAGCTTTAGGATTTAAGATACCGACTCATAGAGAGCTATAGAAAACCTTTGTCTTTATTATTTCTTTTTCAATTTCTTAATACGGTTGTATGTTTTTTTAGACTTTGTTACCTCAGTACTTCGGCAACTGTGAACAGATTTCAATCATCCTTTTTTCATTAATAGAATATACTTCCAGATTGGTCCCATATTTTTTTCAATTTTTTGAATGACTTCTATTGGTATTTTGCAAATAATCTGAAAAATCTTGTAACCGTCTGCTTATTATATCATAATATATGGTGGTTTTAAAACATTGTCCTTAGTTAGTAGGATTATATTCGAATGGAAGCTAGTGGAAGGATTTTAAAAATCGGAAA